>OX235276.1:99472330-99723037 GCA_944472155.2 Trichobilharzia szidati
CACCCTTTCTATCGTTTAATTATAACTTTGCTATTTTTATTTTAGTTGTTATTACTATTATTACTATAATTTTATATTTTTCTCCTTATCCTATACTGTAATTGCTACATAGCTCCTATAAAAACGTTTTGTTATCATTATTATGTATTAATTATTCCGTTTATCTATTTTTTTTGTTTGTTGTTGTCGTTTTTGAGTAAATTAGATGCAATACTGTACTGAATGCTGAAAATTCCTTGCTGTATCATTAATACTGTTTTTGGAATAAAGCAAATTATTATTATTATTATTATTATTATTATGACATTTTTTCAAATGTCACCAGTTTAGGTTTGAATAATGTCACCTAATTCAATCGTGTATATATGCCTGACTGTAGCAAGTGGTACTATGGGTAAGTCAAACAATGTTTTGAATGATTACGTCAACCTGCTTTTTGCTACACAGCACTGTTTGTGATCAGGTTTGAATTTGACTATTTCTATTTCTAAGCATATTTTACCTGACTTCAATTATTCTGAGAATCATTTGTTTGTATTACTGGATTCGGAATTGCTTTTGCATACGTTACACCAACTTCGGATTCACTAGGCAAGTGTTATTTCTAAACAGTAACTGAGATTCACTTTGTAGGAAGACAATCATTCATCAAATTTTGTGCAGTAAAGCATAGTGTGTCACCTGAAATAAATATGAGTAGGACTATTAAAACACATCTTTACAACTCATATCATTACTCAAACCCATAGGACTAACACCTTGTCAGAGATACTAATTAGTGTTCCCTGGGTTTCCAGCGAGTCTGGTTAAGATAACCTTTTGCATATTTCAAAGTAAGGTTAATATTTCTACCAATTACAGATCACACTGAACGTATATTGAACCAGTTCGTGAAGGCGAATGTTGAACGAGTATAAAGGTGAAAAATGATGCATAGAGAAAGAAATCAGTATTTCTATTTCCTCACCTTAATGGATTGTTGAAAGTCCGCGAGTAGTTTGAATTCATTTAAATTCAATGTTTTATTTCAACGGAGCATATACCGAAAAGGTCGTTGGACATAAACAGTGTGTATGGAGAAATTGAAAAATATCAATGTCAAATGGTGAAGTGGACTAAAACAAGTTAAGAAGATGACTAGTAGCTTAGAGAATAAAAGTAAGTAGCCTGTTGTAGGGACAGTTAGTATAATGGAAATCTGGCCGTCAACTGTTTTGTTAAATAAGTCACGCCAGTTATATTGAAAAGAAGGTGACTACTTATTGAGAAAATAAATACAATGATAAATAGATAAGAGTAAGTACCGAAATATATATTAAAATTTTTAAGAAATTTTCTTCATTTTTTATCATAACTATTACTACTCATTGACACTGGTTCAGTGAGGAAATTACATTTATGTTTGTCACTAATAATTACGTATCTGTATGAAACAGTCACTTACCGTCGTTCGCAGAACACTGAAAATGGCCTCTCTACGCTAAACAACTGTCCTAACATTCATAGAAATGTTATCATACGATTTCATGTTTCGATCCACCCCTCACTTACTACAGTTTCCAACATAGTGTATACTGTTTTGAGAAAGGTGAAATTCTCATACACTACTGATCCTTTACTGGAAAACCGGCTACCACGTCCAGTGGAGAACATCCCGTCTACTGTTTAGTCGAAATTCAATCTAACTTATCTACAAAACGAAAGATCCGCATGAACGTGATACATATGCCACCACTGCTAGCCTCATCAACGTGAGTTCATGGATTCACTTGCTCATGTGGAGCTAAGTATATCTGTCGAATTCGTTGTTCGCCAAAGGAACAGACCAATAAATAAATATCATTATTATTTCATGAACATGGAGAAAGATTCTCCTGAAGCTATATTCTTGAACACCTGACCAAATCTAGACATCAAGCGAACCTGTAAATCCACATCAAATTAATTCACAGAAAATGCAGATATCTTGCTAAATGAGGGCTGATCAAACTTCTGCAAACCAAAGAAGCAATGATGAGCCATATATTTGATTTCGAGATATTCGTTTATTTGCTGAAAGTCCATCAACCTATAGTTTGCTTGCAACATTTATGTAATTTGTTTGAATGTCATTTCCAAAATGTTTTGCAGAATTCAATTTGATACTGTGACTAATTCGCGTTTTCAATCATAGTTCTAGTTAAGCTTATCTCAGGAAGATGGTATATTATAATTGAGTTTCCGTCGTCGCAGTTTGCAGAGAATATGCAGCGTGTGGCATATTTCATCTTTAGTGCATAAACAGACGTTCATTGGCAAAATATACGAAATCTTAGAGAGATAGATTCAATGTCAAATAGGTTAATAAACAAGTAATCCTGTAAAGGAGATGAGTATTAAAAGTAGGGAAAGGAAAACAATGCTGATGTATGCATTATTTCCATATATATATATATATATATATCGAATTTTGAATAAAAATTTCATCACAAATTTCCTTGTCTACTACCATTAATTTTTCTTAACTGACTTCAGACACTTATTATCCTAAAGCCTGAGGCTTGTGAAGTTGGATATATGAGACGTTATTGGCAGAATTAAATCAGATGTCGAGACCCTTATTAAAGACACAGGTCTGTCAGAATGCATAAGAACGCTGAGTGAGTAGCGATAGAGACGTAAAAGTACGAAATGTAACCATGTTTTGCAGCAACAATCATTCATTGCTTTTCTTTGACATCAAATTTATCTCTCCACTGTTTGATATTTTGTGCCCGTGAACGTCAAATTACATACTTCCCTTAAAACGTGTCAGTTGCATAAACAACAAATACACCAACCCTTTTTCATTATATTTGGTTATGTTACAAAATTTAGACTTTGAGATGCATTAAAAATACTGCGACAACTATAGCAAACACTATTACACAACTTTAAAAACTTTTAATCGTGTTAATTGAATTTCAGTGGAGGCCGAATTTCTCAATAGTGAGTTATACTGATTAGATAATCAATTTAAGAAGTGCAAGTGATTATTACATCAAGGTATTCGAAAATAATATTCATGGGAGTCGCAAATTAAGACCTGCTGACAATGAACAATGGGTATTCTCGGCTCTTCGTCATCCAATGCAGAAAAATAAATCTGGCTTTTGATCATGTCACTACAATTAGAGAGCACAAGCTTATTTTTTGAAAGATTACTGCTGGCAGGCAACTGTCGTTGGAGGGAATTTTAGAATAGTTGGGAAGTCATCCTTATTTCCCAACCACAGTCGTAATGCATATCTTTACTGAATATAATTCACATTATCTAGACAACTGAATTTGTATAATTATTATGCGACAAACATTTCTACCCAGTTATGAAAAAATATTTCGAGTGTAAGTTTATACAATTTCGATAAAATGTTTTAGATTTGGATTGCAAACAGTTTTTTCAGTGATCAGTCAGCCAACTTAAGTAGGTAGGCATGTTTTTCTCTACACCCGTCTTCTCCCTTCGTTGGTACTGATAGGTGATGGAGTACCACTTAAGAAGTAGTGTGTTTATTACAATTAGTACCATATTTACCAGGGTGATTTGGGGCAATGAAACTATTCAAGGATACAAATCGATAAATATATCCTTGAAATACCAATAACACTGGTAACATTCCTGTTTGAAACTTGATTGTATCGTAACCTGAAAATAGTGCTTATGCCTCGTCACCTATAAAATGAAACAACAATTCAAAGCAGTTTGTTAGACGAAATTCAAAAAATATAAGGAACAATAGGGTAACATATTTTTGCTTGGCATGAAAATTTGTCAGAATTTTACAATAACCAAGAATGACAAGATATTAGGCATAAAATATTACTCAGTAGAACAGAATGAGTGAAAGTTTTACTGTTTGCAGGTGCTAATAAAGGTAAGTACACTCTTCTACTCACCGCCAGCAAGATGTCGTATTACTCGAAAAATCGTGCTCAGGAAGTTGTTCAGTGAAAAAGTTTAGCCTTGTCTAGTATAATTATTCACTTCTGAAACTTTATTCAACGCGCGTTATCAGTAGAAAGCTGATGACTGAGGTGAAAAAAATTGTCTGCGGTCATGAACTGTGTATTTCTCAAAAACATGCTGAATGTCTTTGCGAATTCGATGAGCTTGACGTTACCAATTGAAAGTCATTTCATGGAACTTCGGGAGACGAGACGAATGGTTGCAGATTGATCCACCAATCATTTCTGGTCAATTAATCCACCACTTTTTAGGGAAAGTTGCCTTATATTTATTTGCTAGTGAGTGTTTAGAAGACCACACACACCATACTGTGTGATTTTTGTGTTACATTTTCCTGGTGGTTTTGTTCAGGAAGTTGTAGAATTTATTGTAATTTGTTTTCTGTCGAACACTGAATCGGCGGATATAATCTTGTTGACTTATTAAGCATATATTTTACTTTTCAGCATTTTGTGATTTTATCCATAACTGTATATATTATTTGATTTGCATGTACAAGTTCATTCATGTCAGTGATTATATGGTTTAAATGTAGTTTTGGAAATTGTAATCAGCACTGATATTACTACCACGGTTTTGTTGTTATCGCTGCCATTCCTCTTGTGATTTTTCGTTGTTGTTTTTGATCATATTAATTTATTTCTTATTTTCCTAATTATAAAGGCAGCCAATAAAAACTCACTACGCTGTAACTTACATCCCGGTCATGAGGCTAACAAACCCACCCTGTAAACAGAACTGCTTCACCAACTTCAATACGATGAGATTCCTTGCAACAAAAGAAAAAGTCTGTGTGGGGATATGGAACGCCCACACTACATATGAGACTGGCAAGCTGCTTAGAATACAAATGCGATGAAAACATGTGGTATTCAAGTACTGGTAATATTTAGAAGTAGATGGAATGAAAGTGGACTTACCAAATTGTCAACGAGAGAGTCAATGATCTACTCCAGTCACTCAGATGACAAACACAGGTGCATCGAGAGTGACGCTATAATGATGACATCAACAGCAACGAAGGCCTTGATGCAATAGGAGGTGATCTCACCCACATCAATGACTACTAGATTAAACTCAAAGGGAAGGAAAGTGTCAGCAATACAATGCTATGCACCCACAAATAACGCATACCTCGGAGAGAAATAAGAGCTCTACAGACAGCTTTAGGCAAAAATGAACAGTATTCAAGTTGGTGACATTAAAATACTTATGAGAGACATGAATGCAAAACTGAGACCAGGCAATACAGAAAGAGAACGCATTATATGGAGAGAAGCTTCCGAAGAGATGCATGAAAACGGCAGACTCTCCGCTGACTTCTGCGCCTTCAATGATCTAGTAATTGGGGGCAGCGTATACAAGCACGAAGATTTTCACAAGGTCACATGGGTTTCAGTAGACGGGCGAACCAAACATCAAATTGACTTCATCTCAGTCCCAAGGAAATGGAGGCACAGCTCATAGGAAACAAAAGTAACAAGAGGAGCAGACATTTGCTCAGACCACAATCCCGTGCAAAGAACACTCTTCATTCCTATTTAAGACTTTCAAGGAATCAGGAGCTGCAGATAGACCATTAGCCAAGTTCACTACTCAAAAAATGAAGGATCGTGATACAAACAATATCTTCACTGAAATCACAAGGAAAGAGGCAGAGATATAAATCAACACCAGTGAAGAGATCAGCGTTGAGAAGTACCGGAACAGCCTGAAAGCGCTGAGGAGTCAAACCGGAAGGAGTCAAACAGGCAAAAAGAAGAGACAGAACAAACAGTGGCTCATTATGGACACATGGAGACGAATAGAAGATATAAGGATGTTGAAACAGTAAAGAGGAGTGCCAGGGAAGATAAAAGACGATAATATGATGCTATGATAAGTAAGCAGAGCGAACAGTAGGTAAAGGAGATCTCGTAACACTTTAACAAACAACTAGGTTGCTACTCGGGAAACCTTCAACTCAAATTACCCATTGAAGGATGACAATGGAAAGATAATCACCAAAACGGTGGAGCAACGAAAACCCTGAAGTGAGCACTTCAAGTGACTTCTAAATTAACCGTCACCTACGACGTGCCCTATAACACCAACAGCTGAAGCAGCACCGCAATCAGTGTACATCAACCCTCCGACGAAAACAGACATCCTGAAGGCAATGAAGATCCCAAAATCTGGTAAACTAGCCAGACCAGATGATATCCCAGAAAAGGCACTGAAAACTGGCCCTGAGAGAGACGATTTGATGACACCACTAATTAAGAAGGTGTGGAAAGATGGCAAGACACCACTTGGTTGGAGGAAAGGCTACGTATTCGAAGAATTGAAGTTTGATTATACTCCAGTCTATCCTAAACAAAATATGTCAGGTTCCCCTTACCACTCTATTGCACAATGGCTAGCAGATATTCTGGAACCTGTAAGGAAGCAATTATGTACGCACTCACTCCGTGACACCTTCCAGTTCATCGAGTGCATACAAGACACGAATGTATCTAACCAAATTATGCTATCCTTCGACATCGAGTCACTCTTCACCAATGTCCCACTCACAGAAACGGTCTGCTTCATATGCAGATATATAGATGACAACCACATCGATATTGGAATACCGACAACATACTTGAAAGAATTATTATTGAGATGCACTCTGAACGTCCAGTTCACATTCAACGACACTATCTACAGACAAAAGGATGGTATTGCAATGGGATCTCCGTTGGGTCCACTACTATCAGACTGCTTCGTGGCAAGCCTCGAGAGAGGTTCACTTAAGTCAAGTATCGACAATTTGCAACTGTACAAAAGATACGTGGATGACATTTTCATTATTTGTGACAACAACAACGACCCCAATCTACTGCTGAAGACATTCAACGATTGCCATCCAGCAATAAAATTCACTCTTGAAATGGAAAACGAGTCAAAAATTCCGTTTCTTGATGTGGAACTGACAAGAAGAGCTGATGGGAGCCTAAGAAGATCAATCCATAGAAAACCTACGTGGAATGGTCAACTAACAAGCTTCTATAGCTGGGTGCCCATTCAACAAAAGCGGAATTTAATTAAATCACTTGCTTCCCGCATCCGACGCATCTGTAGTCCCGACGTTGTGGAAACAGAATTAGATATTCTGAGAGAAATATTCATCCAGAATGGTTACCCAATAAGATTTATCGACAAAAATATGAAACCAATAATTCGGAAAAACGAAACTTTGACTGCGCCTAAAAAGAAAATCTACATTAACTTGGATTTCAAGGGAGATTTAGCAAGCGATATTCTCAAGAGAAGGATCACATCATCTCTGAGAAGAACATTCTTTGCAGCAACGCTAAGAATAGTGTTCTCCAGTCGCCCACTAATCTGCAGAAGCCTCAAGGACAAGATCCCGCATCTGGCCACTTCTATGTGCATATACCAGTTCACCTGCTGCTGTGGAGCCAGGTACATCGGTCGTTCGACGCGCATCCTGTCCAAGAGGATTCAAGAACACTATCCAGCATGGTTGCGAAAAGGCAATACTGGTGCAATAAGGAGTGCGATAATTGAACACCTGGTCAGCACTGATCATTGCATTTCAATGAACGCCTCCTTCAGAGTAATCTACAGAGTCAAGAACAACCTATCAAAGGCAATACGGTTTCGTCTCCTCTGTATCGCTGAAGCTCTAGCCATTCACATGGAAAAACCGGAGCTGTGCATACAAAAGAAGATTACTCAACCACTTCTACTCTCATGGTAACAATGTTTTGATTTTTTGATTTTTATTTTATTTTATTCTGATAACTTAACTTTGTTTCTTTGCCTGTTCCTTAGTTGCTTATAATTCTTGTATTCACTTAGATCTCTTACATAGTTTCGTATTATCTACTTTGTTTCTATGTGCATCCTGAGTAAAACTCACTCATCAAAATATTCATATTATTATTGCATAACCTCTTTTAACAACTGTTTGTGACAACTCATCACTTTTGTTACTATCCTAGCACTTAATTGCCTTGACTTATATTACCAACCTTTACCTGTTTAGTTAAAATAACCTTAAGCAATTGTAATTCTTGTATCCACTTAGACCTCTTACATAATTTCTACTTTGTTTCTATGTGCATCCTGAGTAAAACTCACTATTATTATTACAACTGTTTCTGACATCTCATCACCTTTGTTACTACCCTAGTTTTCTTGACCTGTATTACCAACCTTCACTTGTTTAGTTAAAATTAACCTTAACCAATTGTAACTTTGTTTGACAAACTTAATGTACACATACAAACAAAACAATGCATATATATTTGCGATTGTACAGCTAAGAAGATGAATTCGCCGAAAAGAGACTCTTCGCTGATCTACGTGTTTTGTTTTCATTAATGCCTGGATGGGGATTATCCATGAAAATAATAAGTCGGATCATCCTGGAGGGAATCAAACACGCCCCGGATGAAAACTTTCGACAGGAACAGGCTGGATTCAATAAGAACAAGTCACGCATCGATCAGATCGTAGCACTAAGTGTCATCATTGAACAGAAGCTTTCAATAACAGTCAGCTGTCTGTTTCAACTTCACTCACTTTGAAAATGCCTTCGAAAGCGCAGCATCGATCGAGAGGTGATTCGTAAACTACTACTCTACCAGTGATGTCACCGACCATTAAACAGTTGCACGACTATGCTGCATGCCAACTAGTTTGCAAAGAAATGTCACGAAAACCTTCGAAGCGAAGACGGGAATAAAACAAGGCTACCTACTTTCTACATTGTTTTTCCTGGTTTCGGTAGACTGGATAATGATACGGACAGCGTGCAGCGAGTAGACAAGCACCAAATGGACCCACACAAAACTTGAAGTATCTGGACTTCGCCAATGATATTTGTCTGATTATCAAAGCTGGAAGATTTGCAAGTGAAAGGCAACAAGTTGGCAGAAGAAGCATCAAAGAATGAATTTCAGGTAACATAAAGAAATTCGAGATAATGAGGATTCATGGCCAACAGCAACAACAACAGAAAACAGTCAGCATTAATAGGAGGAACCTGAAAATAACAACCTCCTTTACCTACCTTGGAGGCATCTTTTTAACTACGGGCGGAACTAACGAGGTTATCAAAGCAGGGATCGGGAAAGCAAGGCAAGCTTCCACTACTCTCAAGTCTGTGTGGAGGTCAACAGCACTCAGCATTAAAAGTAAGACCTGAGTTTTCAACTCCAATGTGAAGTCAGCACTACTATACAGATCAAAGACTTGGCGCGTCAAGCAGACCACTTTGGAAAAAATATGGACTTTCATTAACGGCTGTCTGCGCTCAATACTACCCACAATCAGATGACCAGGAAAGATCCGCAAAGGGAAGGGATCTCTGGGAGTGAATCAACTTGGAACTGATTGCGCAACAAATAAGGAGGACGAAATGGCGGTGGATTGGTCATACTCTGAGGAAATCATCAAGTAACAAAACACGCCAGGCGGTCGCTCAAGTGGAACTTGAACGGGAATCGTCGAATTAGTCATCATTCTCAGGGTGGCATCGATGAGGTTATGTATAGAGGAGATGAAAGCATGTGGGCAGACCTGCAACTAGATGGTAACGCTGGTAGTGGAGACGTTCGGCTGAAGCCCTATGTTCATCTGAGAACTAAAGAAAACAATAATATATTATATTGCTGTAATTTTATAAATGCATGGATAATCCGATAACCTCATTTTGACATTAGCATATTTAATTTCCCTTTTGTCTGATGCGAAAATTGAAAACAGATTTCATTCATGGTTATCATAGAAAGCATTATATTTACGTAGCAATTAATTATTCTATAAAACTAATATATTCGGCTATAGAAGGTTTAGATAGTATAGAAGCTACATTCACCGTGTATTTTTATAAGAATTGAACCATTCTTACGGACAGATACCAGTATGTCTTCTATTTACAATTTCATAGTTTATGATTGGTGGTGGTTGAAATGATCAGGTCTTCATTCGAGAGGCCATCTGCTTCTCAGTGCTTAACCAAAAATTCATTTATATTATGAAATTAACCCTGATAGAAAAATAAACAATCTTCAACGATTTCATCCACCGCAGTCAAGCTGCGAATATATTCTTCCCAACTGATACTGGACGATTATTAATTCCACCAAGGACAAAGAAAAATTAACCGTGAATTTATCGACTTTACTTATGACTGATGGATAGAATCATGTTAGTTCGCTGTCGATGTACACCTGATATCAATGGTCGGACTGCTTAATTTGAGCCAACGATACAACACGCTGTAACTTCCATACTTGTACCAAAAATACAGCGTGGAATCAAGCCAAAAAAAAACAATTCATGAACTACACATTAAAGGTAGTGTAAACATTTTGTTGTTTACAGATAACGGAGTGGGCGGTAAGCAATAAATAATAATATATATAACAAATTTATATGTTTTGTTATATATTTTAGAAATGAATTCATACCTGAAGGTTACACTTAATTTGAAATTTCAGTTTTGTGTGCACACAACAGTTGATAACACTGATTTCTTGACAAAATATGCCTTGAAAGAATTTGACTTCTGACAATGTGAACTTCTGAACATTGCTTCATCAAGGATTATTTATCGTCCTATGTGGTGAAGGTTGAGTTCACACAGGTAGGAGACAGCAAAGGTCAACATGCATCAACCAACCATACATGTTGGTCTTACGATAGGTGAATGATATGGCGTAAGACTTCAGTGGAAATGCCTGTAAAATAAGCACCCATTGCAAAGTGTCTGCAGATCCCGGAGTGATATAAAACACCTGAATTTTCTCGATACGATTCATTTCGGTGTTCCGCTGAGCACGGAGTTTCTGTCTAGGAATTTCTGCTAAAACAAGTTGTCCTTGGCCGCTCAATTTTTATTAGCTGCCTTACATTCATGTCTGAAATTATCCAATCTTCTATAGTAATATGTTGTTATTACTTAAGTAGAAACTTATGTGAATCTGCCCCAACAGCCTTTATGGGACCATGCCTAACAAAAAGGAGGTTTTACCTAATACATTTCTGTATACAAAATTTGGATAGTTCCCACCAGGACGGACCAGTCTGCATTCTATCCATATTTTGCGTCAAGTAAAGGGGTTGGGAGGTGCGCCGATTGACAATCTTCATCTGGTATTCAACTGAGTTGACTGTCGACCATCACTATCAGCCCCACAATCCAGTTCTGCTTTTAATGTATCTACACTGATAAAAATAGAAACCATCTTCCCGGATTTCACCCATCACAGTAACTTGTATGATGGAAATATAATAGTTTAACTAGTGACTAGGCCATTGAAAAAAGCATCAGTGCTATGGGCATGAACAGTCATTACCTAAAGTGAAAGCAGACATTGTGGCTTTTCATTCTAATGAACAAATGGAATCATATTAATTCACCCAGCTTAAAAAATCGCGAGAGATCCTACCAACCTGATTTCTTAACAGACAAATCCGTCTCCCTGGTGAGCACCTTATCGTCCTCCAAATTTAATATGGCAGCTATTATTCAAACTTGAATTGAATGCAATATGTTTGCGCCAGAGTTTACTAAACAAAAGTTTGTTTGAAGTTGTGAGTTGGATATCTTTATATTTCTTATCCATTGATATTCACGTTGTTGTATGAAACAGGAAAGTCTGGTTAAGAGTTATTGAAGTTACTTCTACTGAAATGTCTTATTATCCAAAGCAGACATTGATAAGGGTGAGAATTTTTAAAGTGTGTCTGTAGTACACCTTAAATGTTTGAACTTTTGTTTTAGCGCATTTATGTAATATTGTGCTGTGCCTTCACAGTTCCTCCGGCGTGACCGCTTAACGTGGCTCGCTGCCTCATTGTGCTGTCGGTAAGCGCACTCTTCAAACTTGCCACTCAAGCAAATTGACGGAAAAGTTGTATACTATTGCTACACGTTAATTTTTGTTTTTTCTTATATATATATAATCCTCACCAGGGCGCACTAATAGTCACCGATCTTTTTACTTCGAGTTCGTTAATCGGTACTTACACGTTAGGTAGACTACTACTTAGTATTAACCGAGGAAAGCAAGTTTGGTAGGTACTGACGTTAAGGACTGTCTAGAGGTTGACATTGGCATTTACAATTGATGAGCCCTTCAATGACACCCCTGCATCATCTAGGCTTAAAACGTTATACATCAATCATTTTATTTCACTGAGTGCGCCGTTTTTCTTTTTTACCTCCCCCAGTTTTAATACTCCCTTTTATTGGTGTTGATTTGTTTTATAAATTTTGCACATTACCTAATCTACAACTTGTCTTGAAATGGCTGATGATAGTGCTCGGTCTGCTGTGACAATTATGCTTCGACGGTCTACTTTCTGGGCAAAATCGCTCAGCAGTACGGTTTACACACGTCGAAGTCAAGTTCAAACTTTGACGCAACCTGATCATAGTGAGCATCCCAGAAAACGTTATGAAATGTGTTTTAGACATTCTATACCATCCTGCTGCAAACGTGTATGCTCATCTCAAAGCCGGCTTCATTAAACGCGTCGCACTGACGGATCAAAATAAAGTGAAAGAATTCTTTCGTGATGTCCATCTTCGCGACCGTAAGTCCACTTAAATGCTACGACAAATGAAACAGCACTAGCCTGTCCATTATTGTTGCAACATTTCTGAATATCTACCGTTATCAAAACAAATAGAAAAAACAGTACTGTTCAGTTCTAATTCTGTGTGAAAATTTTAATTGAGTGTTTTATTAACCCACAAATATCACCTAATGGTTTTAACTGTGACACATGCATGATGCATCTTATAATTTAGCTAAATTTTCCATGTTTGGTAACTGGTGGTGTCTTTGTCGTGGACGTGTGTTTTTTGAAGAGGTTAAGTGTGAATTTACACGAGAGTAGAATGACAAGTCATTTTAGCTGATAAAGTACGCACCTTCAAATCTTGAGTGACATTGATACATTCTAGGGGAAATACATGAATTGATTTGAAACACCAAGCATTTCATTACTTTGAAGCATTTTTTATTTTGTTTTCAAAAATTCCTGGTTTTTTTAAGTTGAAAAAAACACACTCAGCAAATAATTACCTTCAACTTCGAATTTTATGATCAGCCTTGGAAGGTAAGAATTCCACTTAACAGACTCAATATTTTTCTTTTCACATTCAAACTTGGAGGCGATTTGCAGAAAATTTTTTATTATAATAACTCGAAGACGAAACAAGCACACCTCGCACGGATACAGATGAAATGAGAAGCTGTACACTTATGCATTTATAGTAAGTGGGTGAGAAAGTTCGAGAAATATTACCGGTCATAGGCCAAAGTAATAAGGTTACAAAGTGAAATAAATATGAAGATCGCTTACAGATTATTGTAAAGAAGATAGGCTGTAATATTATCCTAGGTGATCCATGATATACTGACTCACATTAATAAATCGACATAATATGGATAATTTATTCACGCCATCCTTTAATGCATCCGATGATCAAAGATAAGATGATTCTGGTCTGAGGAGTACTTTAGTGGCGAAATATGTGTTGTGGATAAAGTGACACAGTATTCGCATTACTATGAGTAAGTAGTATTAAATAAGACACTCACAGATTATCAAAGTAATCAATATAAGTGTATTTGACAGGACTTTGTGAAGAACCGTTAATGAATCTTCATATCACATTTATGGCTTACCAGATAACAGTTTATATTTTATAGGTGACATTCCATTTGTGTCACATCTCGTTCACTCATTGATGACCAGATCTCACGTTTGAAATCTTTTATGCGTTCAGCGTATAACCATTTATCAACTAACACGCAATTTGAATGCATACGATGTCAATAAAACTAATAAACACTATTCTTGGTGATATGTGAATGACGGACGCTGATTAAAATTGTCGAAAATGCAAAGGTTTACTCTAAAAAATCAGCTTTTCTGATGATCTTCAGAAGTTAAGGCGGCTGCGCAAAGATACATTTTCTCTTAAATTAAGCCTCTCTTCTAATGTTTCTCACATTTTGAATATTAAAATTTACGAATCCAGTAGCGCTAGGGTTTTTGATGAGAATCAGTCAGTAGCAACATGTCAAGATAGGTGATAGTTAAATATGAAATCAACATGGAATTCAAAGGGTAAGAAAAACTTTGAAAATTAAACAAATGAATTACGCACTACAAAGTTTCGGATAGTGGGCAACATTTTCCGGCTGATAGTAAATTTGCATCCATTTTCGAGAGAATATTTTGAGTAACTTTTGATTTATCCATTTCCTTGTCTCACGTATGACATTATATTATGTGTGTATTGTAAAATATCACTGCAACAGACGACTTCTTTTTAAACTTTATAAATTGCATTTATATTCACATTTTAATGTTAGAAAAACAAAGTAGGTATTGATCACTTTAGCGTTTACTCTTAATAAACCACTTAGCTAATTATGCAGCAAAAGTAGTTGTTCTTCTGAAAAATGTGCATTATCTGAACTGTTTTCTCTACCGAATACTGATGCAAGTACACGTGGTCCATTCTCAGTGTATCTTGATATTTTGAACAAATGCACACACCTTCTAAGTGATGCCAGTTCTAATTTAATGATGAAACTCTGCAAAAAATTCACCGTCAAAGGTCTGTTCATAATACGTGAAGAAAGACGTGTAGGGAGCCACAAATCTCAGCCATGCATTACTTTTATCTCATTAGTAGAAGTCTTATAACAGCTGTGATAAGAGTTCGATCTATATCGTTTTGTCTGCCTTATTCACAAGTTAAAAGTGGAATACATTAGTTCACTTGTTTGTCTGTGAGTCTTTGAGTTATACAAAACATCCTGAGCAACAATAAAATCAGTAAAATAATTCATATGAACTGTGATCAAGATTTGACCCGATAGTTGCAAAATAATTTAGCGCTGAGTGAGAAGCAGACATTTATAAGATTATATTTGTAAAATCTCAGCGAAATTGAAATGCTTAATTCCAACGTTTCGTTCGGCAATCTGGTCCGAACTTCTTCAGGGAAATTAATCGAATCAACATAACAGAGGTTTATATATAAAAGGAACAATTCATGTTTTTAATTTTGTCCAATCATGAGTCATGCAACAGTCATCAACATGTATAATAAATAAATAAAATAGTATGTTTATATATAAAAGTACATCTCTTGTTTTAAATTGTTTGTCCTGTCATGTGAATCAAGATACAGCTATCAATAGGTATAATAAACAAAACAAAACAAAATTTTTATATGAACTGTGATCAAAATTTGACCTCAGACTTTTAAAAATTACGAGTTGATCACGGACTGATATCAGTTAGAGAACCATTGAAAACCAGGGAGTACTGGACAGCTGCTGTTTCATCCTAGTTTGGGAATCTTTGGCAGTACGCACCCACTGGGATTCGAACCCAGGACCTTCCGGTTACAAGGCAAGCTCGTATACCATTCAGCCACTGGGACCCGATTCAATGGCTCATGAATTCTAACTTATACCAATTCGTGATTTTAGCGCAACCCTAACTATTGTCGTTGGTGGAAATCCATCCACACGTGACTTCTAATTGGACGTCACTGGTCACGACTTCTCACTAGAACTAGTCTACTTTTCTATAGTTTGGGTTGGTAAGGATTAGTTATGTTTTACGAGTTATATTAGTCTACTTTTGTTAAAATAAATATGTATATGTAGTATACAATGGTGTGTGTGTGTGTATGTGTATGTGTGTGTGGGTGATTAGTCATAAAACATTTGTTATTCTCATATGAGCTGTGATCAAGATTTGACCGGATAGTTACAAAATAATTGAGATTTTTTACAAATATGATATAATTTTATAAATTTGTTATTCTCTCCATGAGTAGACGTAGACAATCGAGAATTTGACCAATTGTGACTAGTTGTTGATACATAATCAATTTATTTATTAGTCAGAATTTGCCATGCATCAGCTAAGATCACACCTTCACGTCTGTTCAAACTGTTGGGATTCACCCATATATGTAGGGCTTCTGCAGTCAGTCTTTCTTTATATGAACCAAAACCTTTCTGTGAAACGTTAGTCTTATCAGTCAATTTTGTGTCCCGTTTCCATCAAATGCAGTGCAATGACGTTACAATCCCCACAATTCATCTGGTATACACAATTTTGCTGGTTTTTCTTGTTCTATTTTATCCTTAACCTTAACCAGTAATGAGCGTAAGGTGTTTGATGCACGAAAATACACTCGTATATTATGGTCGTTAAGGATTCGCTTTATTTCGTCGGATGTTTCTTTGCGGTAAGGAACCACCGCTGTACTAACCCAATTCTTAGCAACAGGTTTTGATTCATCCTTATCTTCACATTTTAATTATCTATTTATGAAGGATTTTGGATAATTATTTGATTCAAGAGTGGATTGAACCAATTTTAATTCCTTGCTAATATCTTCCTCCTCAGTAACTAGACGTTTGGCTCTGTTGATCAGACTCTTGGCCACAGTTACTTTGGTGGTAAATGGATGAGCTGAATGGTAATCTAGGTATCTATCCGAATTTGTCGGCTTTCTAAGAATGTTTATTTTAAATTTTCCATCTAATTTTCTTTTTACTAAACAGTCCAGGAACGCCAACTCATTCTCATCGGATTCAACCTCTTTGGAAATTTTGATAGTTTCTGATATATTGTTTATTAAGTGAAACAGTTCATTTAACAAACTACGTTTGATTATGATGAAGGTATCGTCTACGTATCTTAACCACATCTTTGGGGTTATTATACATGTTGATGACTGTTGCATGACTCATGATTGGACAAAATTAAAAACATGAATTGTTCCTTTTATATATAAACCTCTGTTATGTTGATTCGATTAATTTCCCTGAAGAAGTTCGGACCAGATTGCCGAACGAAACGTTGGAATTAAGCATTTCAATTTCGCTGAGATTTTACAAATATAATCTTATAAATGTCAGTAAAATAATGCTGTTTCTAATGTCAGTTTAGCTGAATAAACGTAATCATAATAGTGAGCAATAGATGCTACGGAATATTATGCGGAATCAAGACACTTATTTTATAGAGTTTTATACAATATTCCCCGTGACGAATATAGACAAAGGAAAATCAACAAAATGATCATGATATTGTGACATAAATTTACACAGTGGGTTCTTTTCAACTGTTCATATTTGAAGAAAATGTCAAGGTCAGAATACCTTAGCTGTCAATCGTGATGGTGGAGGCTACTAATATCACTGGACTGAGTCACTGAATGAATAGAATATGAGGTGATATTCGACTGTTAATCTATGTGGTAATAATTCCCAGGATATTCGAGAATCAGGAATGAGTATTATGAAAATAAACAGAGCAGTGTTAAACTGACAACACATGTTTTGTACTGACGAAGCTATGTATCCAATCGGAGATCAAAAATTGCTCTCGTCAAATTAATGAATAAAAACAGATATTTTAGTGTAACATTTTCATTGCGGTAACAAAATTATAGAACCAACAAAATTAAAGTAACGTCTGATCCACACGCCATGGTAGATCGAAGGTGCAATAGTTTGCTTGGGAATGTACAAGTTCGCCTATAGAAATTTAATGACTACGTCTTTGGTTATGAATTATTATTATTATTTCCTTTAGTTCCTAGAGGAACATAGGGCTTCAGCCATGCGTCTCCATTGCGTTCGATTCTCTGCTAGAGTTTTCACCTGGCTCCAGGTCTGCCCACATGCTTTCATCTCCTCTTCACATGATCTCCTCCAGGTCACCCTTGGAAGACCAACTCGCCGCTTCCCTTTCGGGTTCCACTCGAGGGCTTGTCTAGTGATGTCACTTGCTGGTTTCCTCAGAGTGTGGCCAATCCATCTCCATTTTTTCCTGCCTATTTGTTTCACAATGGGTTCCTGGTTGGTTCGCTCCCAGAGATCTTTGTTGCTGATCCTTTCCGGCCATCTGATCTTGAGTATTGAGCGAAGACATCTGTTAATGAAGGTCTGTAGCTTGTTTGAGGTGCTCTTTGTGACACGCCAAGTCTCTGATCCGTATAGTAGTACTGACTTCACATTGGAGTTGAAAATCTCGATCTTATTTTTGACGCTGAATGATGTTGTGAACTGGAATTTCTGTCAGCATCAAATCTCTTAGGTGATTAACAATATGTATGAAGTAGTGAGCGAAGTCGACTCTTATGAAGAAACGAACACATGAATTAATTATCACATGCTACGCGCGAATGCATGTAGATAAGTGTATTTTGATAGGCAATATAGTAGAAATGTTAGTTCCATTATAGATAAGATTTTATTTTGATAAATCACACAGTAATATCAACTGATGACGTTTCTAGCACAAATTATTTCTCATAATCATATCAAGTTACTCACACAACTTTTTCCTTCATTTATATTTATTCATTAACACCGTGTGATTGATTAAAATAAATTCCTATCCATAATGGAGTTACACTCTACCACAGTGCCCAAGTTTTATACTTATATCAGAAATGTTAGTTCCATTGTTTTGCTATCTACAGAATTATATAGTGAGTCTCTTCATTCTACAATACTTCTCCGTCAACAAATTAGTGAAACAATTCTACTTTGATTGTCCACTTAATAGATTTTGTATCCTATTGTTAGTGGGCAAAGTGTGTGGAGTTTTGTAAGAGGATAGCACAGATTGCTTAAATTTTTGTTGCACAATCGTCCATTAACCATGCTATTACAAGTCATTTCGTGGTCAGAATTTTAAAAAATCTGTCAATGTTATTTCGCAGGTGTGTCTGTTATAGTGAACTTATGTACCTCACATGCATGGTTAAACATAATGTAATGATTCTCCGCTTCCAAGTATCCAGAAATGTTATTCGAAGTTGCAAGAAGCCCTTTATTTAATCAACAGACATCGTATGCGATAAAAAGTTTGGGCTGTGTCTTACGATTGTGACTTTTAATACAAGCGTGACTTTACCTTTCTGTGTTTTGAGTCTAGTTGATCAATATATTTAATCGTATCACAGTGAATGCTATTCGTCATCTGGGGCTATTTTTTCATTTTTAAAGACGGAAATCACCATTAGTTTTAGAGTCATTGAATGTATTGTCCGGAAAACAGCTAAATAAAGGATTTTGGTCGTGGCTGTTTTTGAGTGAACACAGAAAATACCGCAGATTCATGAAGGCTTTCATGAATGAAGACTAATAGGGTTTACGTTTCCGTCGAAAAGCAACTGAAGTACGAGAAAATCAATCTACTAATTTTTGAGCTTGATCACGTCTCCTAATTGTTTGAAAGGAAATGCTGATAGTGAGTTGGATGTTGCATAATAATGTTATTATGGCCCAAATGATCTTGGCTCATTCATATACACATGTTCTTTATCTCACAATACTAATGAATTTGAGAGTTGATACCAAAGGGCTTTCGGTCACATATTGTAATGGTATTTTCATACAGATTGAATATGTATGTGTTATTACCAGAGACATGTGCGTTCAGGAGTTTTATCAAGCAAACAGTACAAGTGCAAAGCACTAATAAATACGTCAGCAATATCATGACTTAATGCACATAATGGACATAAGCGAGCTAAATGAAGTCAAACAAAAGCATATGAATGAATTTGTATCACTGCATTCCAGTGACATTACAACATTCCAGTGTATCTGACGAATCACATCCAATTAAAATAATTTTTATGCTTTGTATTCCATCAGTAAGTTTGTAAGAAGCTGAGCTTAATTGTGTTAATTGACCTCTAATGTACGGAAGTTCGCCTTTCGTTTCTAGAAAACCGTAAGTGGATGCCTCTCTGCTATCATGGTACAATTCAGGTGTAATCTGGAATTGTGAATTCCGTGCATGCCGTTTTTGTATGGTGAAACACATAGTCAGCTGTGCTTGCTGATTTTCTCCAACTTCTCGTTCGACAAAACAGCTGAGCTCATGCGTTTTTATAATAAATGAATAAATAAAAGCCAATTTATATTAATAACTGCCATTTCGAATATTAAGTCACAAGACGTAAGCATAATAAGAATGAAATGCTCAGGTAGATGGGTTAATCACAACATATACATTTCCTATGCACCTCAGAAAAGTAAAAAGTTGCCAATAGCACAAATGTGTATTTGATTCAAATGATGAAGTCACTTTACGCAATATTAATTTATGAAGCTCCTCCCTACCTCTTGATGGTTAAACTACATTCCTAGGTCTTCTTTATCAGACTAACTATTTCTACATGATCACATATTTTCTTACTTTTTAAGTGCCTCTTTAGAACAGAAAGAATTCATGCCCTAATTGACTGAAGGCTACTGAGATCGCCTTCGGCAGCACAGCAGGACTATACCCGTCTAGTTCAGTGAGTGTAGCAACAGGAGTTCTTGTCTCAAAAATACGAAGTTTCCGAATAAAATTAATTTCAAAGCCAAAATAAATTTGTCAACCTATTTGTCAGATTCATTCTTCAATCTAATATTTCTGATTAATAAACTGCCAAAAAGGATGCTTTCCTATTCAAAATTCCATCATTTCAAATCGTTAATATTTTCTACGTCTACCTCTTATCTTTTTCAACGTGTTTAAGTGGTCCAACTACTTGTTTTCACAACACAATTTTGAGTGTTCGAAAAATAAACTACAAATGCAGTTGAACACTGAAAAGTTTCCCTACTCGAACTGGTCTATATTGCCGGTAGACAAGAGGTTGTTGATGCCTAATTGTGTACTGGTAGGCAAAAGACTGGAGAAATACAGCCATAAGAGTTGTTGTACACTGCATTAACGATTACTTACAGACTCTGACAATGACTAACCATCATAAATCGGTTTGAAAAATAAACAACCATGTTGCTCAACCGTTTTATGCTGTTTCGCGTCGGTCTCAGTACATGGTACTCTGAGCATAAGGATACGTCTTTAAAAGCCAGTGATATGTTCAGGATCTTTGCAATCTTCAAATCTGGTATCAGCTGCCATTATGTTACTGCAAGATTATGTTCAGAAATTATAAGACCATTTTTATTTTTAAGGAAAAAAGTGCACAGTGATATCTGTAAAAACATACAAAGTTATACTCGTATACAGTTTGACTTATCATCTGAGTGATTACTGAATGGTACAGGTTCTTGATCAGCTGGTATTTTCAGGGATGATTCTCCTTAAAAAACTTGACACAAATTAGACAGAAATGATGACACATATCACACCATATAAGATAGTCGTCAATTTTTCAAATGAACATTTATGAATTAATTTCAGAGACGGAATTTTGTAAATAAACATTAATTTGTTAAATTCTGACTCCTTCTATTTCCGAACTAATGAACTTGTTTCATTTTGCCAATTGAAGGGAGAAGCGGTGAGTGAATGAATGAACTGGGATATGACTTCGAGTTGATAATCTCTATCTTGTCGTTGTCGAATTCATCACACGACAGCTGAACAATATTATTCTTGAGGATACATTTAATGTTAACAGTGGTTTAACACTACTTACCGAGAAATAACACAATCAATTGAGGTTAGGTTATAAAGATACCCCAGAAAATTAGTGGTTTTATTGTATTATGCATGTACTGTTTTCATAATATGTTTTTATTCATATCTTGATCGTTCTTCAGCTATGTTAAGTAAGTCTTTACACTATCAACTTGTTTATTTCACCTACTTCAGTTTTCATACTAACAAAAGGAAGATGAAAGTGTGGCCGCTATTTCGAATATGTGACTGAGGAATCTAATATAACTATTCACTTTTCGAAAACGAAAAGTAATGTTTCAGATGCTTCTGATGAAATCTCAGTAGTTTCCTCGCCTTATGCATTGAAATTAGTCAAGTAGTTTTTACTTGATACATTTCACAGCTGATGAAGCATAAAAGTATTAGTTGTTTCAATTAAGTCTACGTTTGTTTTAGTTGAACAAAAAGCTAAATATCTTATTTACTTATTTATTTTATTATACCTTAATTACATACTGTTATTTGGTACAGGTATGGAATTCTCAGCTTATGACTGAGGTAGTCAGAATTTAGCAGGCTAGCCATTGATATTAGGTGTGAGTCAAGGGAGATTGAACCTTGGACAATGTGCATGGTCGACAAGCGTCTTTACCGCTGTTCTGCCGAGGCACGTACAGACTTATGAGAACTGAGAAACTGAATTCACCAAACTGCGGCTTGTATTCTAGTGCAAACATTCAGATTTTAAAAATTCTGGTGGGAATGGCATACTATAAATTTTCGATATAAACATATAGAATAAAACCATTTCTATGTTCTCATAACCTTTCAACACATAAACGCTTATTTCGTTGAATAAGATGGCGTTAGTAAGTTAGATACCACTAAATTAGTGGTGGTTGTTCGATGTCCAGCACAAAATGATTCGTGGTCATGTATAAATGATACGATTCACTTGCTTTTGGTTTGCTTTCAATCATTGTGAGAAGTGTTTGTTTCTATTCTTTTGGCGTATTGATCATTTTAGTCTCCTGATGTCATGTTTTCATCACTTCTCTACTAAGCTGCTGTTATTGATTTTTAAGCTTACCGTTTGTGAGACAAAAGACATGAATAATCTACGAAATCCAGCTGTTCCAGTGTCATTATTACAAATTAAGTAGGCTAATCTTTTCAATTTCCATCTGTCTCAGTACAATCGGAATGACGCTTGATTATAATGGACATCCGTCTATTAATTACAACATTTTCTTCCACATTCTAATGAGAATGCAATAGGATCACTT
This sequence comes from Trichobilharzia szidati, assembly GCA_944472155.2. Classification (NCBI taxonomy): domain Eukaryota; kingdom Metazoa; phylum Platyhelminthes; class Trematoda; order Strigeidida; family Schistosomatidae; genus Trichobilharzia; species Trichobilharzia szidati. The sequence goes on from OX235276.1 coordinate 99,495,071, forward strand.
GAAATTCGCAATTAGCATTTAGATGCTGAACTAAGTTTAAAAATGCTCAGTACTCTGCACTCATTATTGTTGAAACAGGCATGTTTTGTACTTCTGGAGGTATTGAAAATATCCAGGAATCTGAGATATGACATCGACATGCAGTTCTAGGTTATGTTCTGCTACCATGGTCAGTATTTTATTTCGATGGGGACATGATTTGCGCTGCATGAATCGGTATCGCTAGTGATTGTGGCATACCTGACTTCTGCTCTCACATTCTCTCAGTACCTCTGTTCTGTAATGGATCAGTTCATCTAAGGTATGCGTGTCATTATTACTCTCAAAAATGCTGCATAAAATGTACACCTGAATCGGCTTCTACTGGTAGAGGTTATACCACCCGTCTAATTTCTCGAGTGGTTTCACCAACCATCATCCCTCCACACAGCCGTGAATATAATGTGTTGAGTGCCTCTGGGTTTCTCTAGGCGCTTTCAGTTGTTGGACTTGAAGGAGCTACTTGCTTCCAACCCAGCATTTCCTCTTTTCCGGTGTTATGACCTATCAGTTAATCAGGTGGTTATTTAGTCATCGATAGTGAAATGTGAATTACCACTTTCAATGCAGAAAAAAGTGAGTTCGTTTCCTATCAAAGTATATAATATAAGAATATTTGAAATTCTTTGAAGAGATGACATTTACTTGTTTGCGATTGAACTACACTGTCATATGGCGATCTCCAAAAGCTGTGAATAACCACATCGATGATCATTTCTTTCACCTGAGAAGTAATTTCCAGAACCTTTTGAAGAAAAAAATTGGCACAAACGATTGTATTGTGCTATATCTGTGTCAGTTGATAATCTTCACACGTTAGCTTCATTCTTATTCCACGCATTAAACAACGTGGGTAGCAATAACGAAAATTTCATTGATAAAACATCCAACAGATTTACTGCTCAAGTTGTCCAACCTGTTGCATTTAATATTTTTAGCATATTGCTTTTAATTAGTGGATATCAGTATTCTAATATATGCATAAGTTTATAAAAGTTATGTTGAACATTTGTTTAAAAGAAAGTACACTGATTAGTAATGAGGAGATCGAGCAACCGCATGTTGGACACAGATTCAGAACTGTACGAAGTCGGAATTTTCCGCTCCACAGTTACGTTTTGCTCCTATATCAACAACTCGTTGCTGGAGCAGTCTAAACATTAGCTTCATATTTTGTTTGACTGAAGGCCTTGGTGAGTGTGCAATTGAGTAGTCAATCAAATGTTATCAGCGACATCTGTAGTAACTTGATGAATAAAACAATCAATATATCCATTCAATTCATTTTATGCTATATTTAGTCATTATTCATCAAGATTCACACGCAGTATTTGTGATCATTAAATCAAAGCTATTTCTCAATTCTCATTCAGTATTATATATATATATATATTGATTTTTAAATGATATGCTGTTGAATACCAAACTTCAAAATGTTAGCCTTGAACATATTGCAAATTTCATGTAATCGTGATACTCTATGGCTTGCCATTATGTATGAAGAAAGCAATTATAACGACAGAAATCACTCGGCTTTAATAACATTTGAGTCACAGTACAAACTTCGGAGCAAAACAAAACACAGATGAGCTGTTGAAGCCCTATGTTCAGCGTGGAACGCAAGTATGTAATAATATTAAACCAATAATCCTTCAATCTTGCCTTAATTTGAGAATAGATCGCTCGCTTGAAAAACCCAATCCCCGGTTCTCCAGTTTTGCCTTGACAAGCATGTTTTCATGTATAAATAAAATTATTTTATACAGATTAAACAACACCTATGCCGTCAAGCCTTATTTCACTAATTACATAGTTGACACTTTGGGATAACAACTGATTCTGTAAACAGCTGGTTGTCTGAGTAAGTCATGAGATACTTGAGCATTACTTTCATACTGATAATACTGAAATATTTGAAATATTTTAATCCATGCAAGGAAGACGTTTTTCATTTAGAAGAGTCACTCGACAAATAGAGGCTTACAAGCAGTTTAAATGAGAAGCTAACATCTGATAATGAACACATGATTGGGCAAACAGATTTATTCTGTTCGTAACCTAATTTCAAAGGGCTACAATTAATTGAGGTGTTTATATTCGTATTATATATTGACAGCTGAGACCGTTGCTGGTTACTAATACGGAAAATCATAGTAGATGATTAAAAACAGTGATTGATATTTTATGAATAAACTCACAACTAATTAATTGTATGCTTGATTAACGTCTGAAATTAGTTGCTATTAAGCATGAAGACAAACGACTAAAAACGAGTTGCAAACACGTAAATTGTACCTAATACAGCTTGTTATACAGTTATTCAGATTGATAAAGAAGAAAGAAAAAACCGAATAAAACATAGAACTGTGGTCGTGATAGTAAATACGGCTGTAGGAAAAGTTTCTGAACACCAAAATGCGGATTTCTTCTTGAGGATCTCTAAGATTTCAGGTGTTTATAATAAATGTAGACGAAGTGCTATCGAACAACTATGTCGCACTTTATGCATGACTGAAAGTAGTCTTGGATGACGCGGAATGATGAAAAGTAATAATACGCCCCACAATTCAGCTGTTCCCTTTTCTGCGTTCTTTCTTCGACATCCAGGCTTGTGAGTGTTCTTGAGCACCTCCACTCAATGTTCCACGGGTATCGTTACCATACATAGCACCGCGATAACAGGTGAATCGTTAAATACACATTAAAAGAATGATCTCTCTGGTATTTTGGTGAGTTCAAACAAGTCTGATAAAGGTGGGTCGAAGAGACGCAGCAAAGGACAGTCCAAGTATTTCTTATGACAAGCAGATTCAGGAGGACCTCACTTATTGTATCTCCCTTGAACCTGAGGTATTAATAAGTTGTTACTTTGATAGAATTAGGTTTTAAGGAGTGTTGGAGCATCTCTTCAGATATTTTTGATGAGAGTGGGTGGACATCAGTTTTTGGTTGGAGTTTTTTGAAGGTTTCCAATTCCTTATTCAGCGAGTGAATTCTGGCCGCAAGGGATTCTATGGATTTTCCTATTCCACTGATTGGGACAAAACTGTGATAATATGTCACCAATATACTCAAATTTGGTTTGTGATTCATAGTGATTTGTAGGCTTCCGTCTGATCTTCTTGTACGCTGATCATCTAGAAAGGTTTATTTATAAATATTGTAACAATAATCTACTTTATTCCAAAACAGTACTCGAAATAGAGGATGGGATTCTCAGCATTTATCACAGTATTGCATCTCAAAATATAAATAAAATTAAAAATTAAAGCAAAATGAACTACAGGAATTCGTCCACATTTAGTATATAAAGTCAAAAATATTCGAAGTACGAATTAAGAACAGTTAATGTAATAATAATAGTCAGTTTGTTTCAAACAGTTTGGAAATTTTAGCATGTTATAAATTATTGAATTTAATGTTCTGCTGACACAGTATGGTGAGGGGAAATACAAAATTAACACTTACAACACAACTTAAATGATGTTCAATCTTATGAAAAAATTAATAAAAACAAAAATTCAGAGGATTATGAATAACATCATCCCCATACCTACTGTAAACTTCAAACCGTATAATATCACCTTGATATGATTATGAGCAAAACATGTGCTCGAAATATTACTGTATGACACTGTGAGACTTTATCAAAATAAATTTTGCACATAATGGAAACAACTCTGAATCGTTGGAAAATATTACATCCAGTAACAAACGTTTTCTTATAATGGCGAGTTATTTTCAAAAGTAGTGGACACCATACCTTGCACTTTCTTCAATAACACCAGATTATTGCAGTTTTAGAAGTAGATTTTTCGGACACATGGATGTACTTGTGATTACATTAGTCCATTGTGTCTTGATATTTGTCTGCTTGAGCATGCTGTAATATGATCAGTATTCATAGCCGAATTCTGAATATCCTGTGCCTAACTGTTCCTGTCTCTTTTAAATTTAAAAAAAATATAGGAACACATTTCCATGCTGCCTAATTCATCATACGATCATCCATTTGGTATATATGAAAGTTCCATTTTCGTTTAACTTAGGAATTTAATATGAACTGTGATCAAGATTTGACCGGATAGTTGCAAAATAATTGAGCGCTGAGTGAGAAGTAGACATTTATAAGATTATATTTGTAAAATCTCAGCGAAATTGAAATGATTTATTCCAACGTTTCGTTCGGACCAGATTGCCGAACGAAACGTTGGAATAAATCATTTCAATTTCGCTGAGATTTTACAAATATAATCTTATAAACTTAGGAATTTCTTGAAAAAATTCAGATAATGAATTGTATTTTATATATTGACTATGTGTGGCCGATAGAAGACGTAAGTTTCGTGATTCACTATGATGTTTCTGGCTTTAAATTACCATATTACTGTAGATGGTCATATGTCGTCAGTGAAAAATTAGGTGAATAACACCCTTTTCACAATTCTACGTGTTTATTTTACGACATAAATAACACTGTGATACTTAAATAAGTCCAGCCATGCAATGTCAAGGAGTATTCACAGTTTACTTCGTAGAAAAGGTAGCAATCAAGAGTTTATAATTCGTTCAATGGAGATAAGTTGACGTTTTCAGTTTGGATTTGTAGAGAGGTCATTCAATTCCTGTTCGTCTCGAAGAATTGCTAATTTGATATAGTTATGTGTTAAGGAAACCCGACGATCTTATGTCATTCGTTATATTCGTGATTAACATGAAACACCCATGCACGTCTCATGGCACTTATTTATGAGACTGATACAATTACTATTCAAGCATCTCTTATTCAAAATGGTTTCTGTTTCCAAAAGGAACAGAGCACTCCATATCACTAACACGTTCCAGTCTATAGCACTAACGACACAACCTGTACTTCACAATTAAATGAACACTGAATCATTTTCGAGTGTGACAATGATAAATAGAAATATGTTTTAGTAATTCTGAGGAAATAAAATATAATAATTAAAATTGATTCCCTTAGTTCCTTGTAGAACAGAAGGCTTCCGCCGCACTTCTCCACTGCGTCTAGCTCTCTTCCAGCGTTTTCACCTGGTTGCAGGTCTGTCTGCATAATTCAATCTCCTCTTTACAAATCCTCCTCGATGACACTCTTGCACTGACGACTAACTCGCCGCTTCCCGTTCGAGTTCCACTTGAGTCGCCACCTGGCGTGTGTTGGTACTTGATGGTTTCCTTAGAGTATGCCCAGTCTACCTCCGTTTGTCCTGCTTATTTGTTGCACAATCGGTTCCTGGTTGGTTTGCATTCAGAGATCCCTTCCCGTTACTCATCTTTTCTAGCCATCTGATTGTGAGTGGTATGGAGCGAAGCTAGCTGTTAATGAAAGTCTCTATTTTGTTCCGAAGCGCTCTGCATGACGTGACAAGTCTCTGTTCCCTAAATTAGCACTGACTTCACATTGCATCTAAAACCTAAGATCTTATTTTTCGTGCTGAGTTCTGTTGACCTCCATACAGACTTGAGAGTAATGAAAGCTTGCCATGCTTTCCCAATCCTTGCTTTGATATAGTCGTTAGTTCCGCTTGAAGTAGAAACGATGCCTCACGGGTAGATAGGAAGGTTGTTTGTTTCAGGTTCCTCCAAATAATGCTGATAGTTGTCCGTTGTGGTTGCCGATGGCTAGGAAACTTCATCACCTCTGTTTTCTTTGTGTTTACCTGAAATTCATTCCTTGATGCTTCTTCTGCCAACTTGTTGCTTTTTAAACGCACACCTTCCAGTTTGTGGGAAGTCAGATACATAGCATCGGTGAAGTCCAGATCTTAGAAGCTTTTGTGTGTGTACACTTTATGCCTGTCTCCTCGTTGCCCGCTAGTTTTGTGTTTTCGCTTTAGTCAGTCTACCTCAATCGGGAAATTTTTGGAGATTTTGGGCAGTCAGCTTGTCTTACTCCTATCTTCGCTTTGAAAGATTGCGTGAGTTTCTCGTTGTGGATTACTTGGCACGCAACATTGCCGTTCACTTTTTGGATGAGATGTTTGATTGTTGTCAGCGGCCCTGTAGTAGCGTAGTGGTTTCTAAATTAACTCTTGATCGTTGCTCCGCTATCGAAAGCCTTTCCAAATTCAGTGAAGTTGATATAAAGTTCTGAGTGCCATTCTAAGCTCTCTTCAATAATGATCCGTAGTGTTGCAGTTTCATCGATGCATTAGTCATTCCTCCTATTCCACCCAGGGCGTGTTTGATTCTCTCTCGTACGATGCGGCTTATTATTTTCCTCAGGATGGATTAGAGTATAAAGTTGCTTCAATTCTTACATTTATTTAAATCTCCTCTCTTTGGTAGTGTGAATAGGTAGCCTTTCCTTCTAACCAAGGGGTGTCTTGCCATTTTTCCACACCTTCTCAACTAGTGGTGTCATAAAGTCGGCTGATGTGTTGGGGCCAAATTTCAGTGCCTTTGCGAGGAGTCTGTCTGGTTCTACTGATTTTCCAGTTTTCAGCATCTTTATGGCCTTCCGGATTTCTGTTTTGGAGAATTGACGTCCACTGCTAACGGTGCTGCTTTCGCTGTTGGTGTTATTAGGCACGTTATAGGTGGCGGTCAATTTAGAAGTCACTTGAAGTGATCAGCTCGTGGTTCCTTTTGCTGCAGCTCTTTGTTGATTGACCTTCTATTGTCATTCTTCACTGGCTTTATTTATGTTGAACGTTTTCTCTATAAGAATCTAGTTGTTCGGTAAAGCGTTACAGGATCCCCTTTGCTTGCAGCCTGCTCTGATTCTATTGGCATGGCATCATAATATCATCTTTTGTCTTCCATGGCACTCCTCTTTACTCTTTTGTTCAATGTATTGTAGCTTGCATTCAACTCCTTTTTTGCTGCTCTTCGGTGCGCTGGATAATATTATGTTTCAACATCCTTATGTCTTCTATTGATCCGTATGTGTCCGTAATGAGACACTGTTTGTCCTGTCTTATCTTTCTGCCTGTAAAGTTCATTCAGGTTTGACTCCACACCATTTTCAGGCTGTTCCAGTACTGCTCAACGTTGGTCTCTTCACTGGTGTTGATTTATGTCTCCACCTTTTTCCTTATGATTTCAGTGAAGATATTGTTTGTATCATGATCCTTCACTTTTTCAGTGCTGAAATTGACTTTTAATCTATCTGCAGCTCCTGTTTTTTGAAAGTCTTAAATATGAATTGGAGTGTTCCTCGCACGGGATAGTGGTCTGAGCCAACGTCTGCTCCTCTTCTTACTTTTGTTTCCAGTCAGTTGAGCCCCCACTTCCTTGATATTGAGATGAAGTCAATTTGGGTTTCGGTTCGCCCGTCTGCTGACACCCATGTAACCTAGAGTATATCCTTGTGCTTATATACGCTGCCACCAATCACTCGTTCATTGAAGGCGAAGAAGTCAGCGTAGAATCCTCAGCATTATTTCATCTCTCAAATTACTTCTGTACCTGTGATGAGTTCTTTTCCTTTGTTGCCTGGTCCAAGTTTGTCGTTCATGTATTCCATTAGTATTGTAATGTCACCAACTGGAGTATTGTCCATTGTTGCCTGTAGTTGTCTGTGAAACTCTTCTTTCGTCTCGAGATCTGCGTTACTTGTGGATGCATAGCACTGTATAACTGACACTTTCCTTCCTATTGAGTTAATTCTGGCTGTCTTTATCCTAGGTGAGATCACCTCCCCTTGCATCAAGGCCTTCGTTGCCGTTGATGTTATCATGACAGCCTCGCACTCGGTGTGCCCGTGGTTGTCTTCTGAGTGGGCGGAGTAGATAACTGACTCTCCTGTTGACAGTTTGGTGAGTCCATTTTCAAACCATCTACTTCAGCATAGTCCGAGTACTTGAATTCCTTATCTTTTCATCTCGTTTGCTATCAGTCTCGGGACATATATAACATATGCTGTGAGGTTACTGTGTATGAACACATATACTAGTGACTGAGTGAGATGATCAGCGGCATAAAACTTACATTAACCAGCAGCTATTACTCATCTCAATCAATCACTAGTAATTAGCTCTATGCAAACTTGCTTGCTTTCATGATTAACATTCATGTTATCAAGCGATTCACGTATTCTTATCAGAATGACTCGGTTCAGCGAGGAAATGGTGGTGGATCTCATCACTTGAACTGATCAAATAGCTAATTACTAACCAGTTTGTAAAAATTATGATTTTGAATATGTTTAATGCATACAAATAACACACATCGAGTGGTAAGTGAAGAGCTGAGTCAGTCGAACAAAGGGTGAGAGCTTAGGTGTGAGAATGAATATCAGAATATCCCACTGTTTTTGTATATTTCCGTATCCCACAACATCAATGCTGAATTTGAAAGTGTTTCTGCGCTTTTGAATTTGTGACCTCCTGACACCAAACAATTGACATTTTCACTAAAAAGGCTCTTATAAATTTCGTGAGCTTTTTTATTCAAAATAAAAGTAAACTAAGAGGAAGCGTGATCTCCTTTACTTCAATTTGTACAATTCAAAAAGAAATAAGACCAGTGAATATGAATGCGGATGAGTGCTTCTTTTAATTTATTTGTTAAATACATTTGTCTTCGTACACACACATATACAACTATAACATTTACAGTTGGCTGCCTTGGAAGCATCAGTGAGTAAAATACCTGAGCATATAAAAGTAAATAATTTATAATTCCTTCACGGAATTGTAGTTCAACACTTTTTAAGCTACTTTCTTCATAATTCACAATGACTGTGCAACATTGTAATGCATGTTTCTCTTTTGGTTGTAGAAGAAATCGTAATCAGTTTTCACTTCACACATATTATTTTGAATTGTGTAAACCTCAGTATTCCTCTTGTTTTAATCTCCCGTTCTTATAACAAAATAAATTCTAATTCTGTGGTAAATTCCAGTTTTGTGACATATTTATGCTCATAAGACTCATTGGACGAATCTCGAAAAAATATTCATTTCTGTGAGTAAAGTTAAGCACAAATGATCAAGTTCACGAGATTACGCCTACTCGTCTTTCGGACGTAATTCAACATCATTTAAACAAACATTGATGAATAGTCTGACCGACTAATCACCTCGAGGAACGTTCTCAGTGGAGCATGTTTGTGTTAGTCTATATACTCATCCGATCGATTTTTATATCAATACAGCAAACAAAAAGTAATGACAGAAAGGCACTATTGTCCCTGAAGTGAAATTATTGTCTTGTATAGGTTGAAAGTCAAATGAAATTACAATCCAGTATTGGAGGGAATACATTTAGCGCTCACACATATATTGAAACTCAGAGAAAACAACCAGTAGTATTAGCGAACAAATAAAGTTGTGAAAAAGTCGATCGAATGAAAGAAGGAAGAGAGCATTGCCTATCAGCAGAGAGTAGTGGAGTTGAAATCATTGAAAGAGCATAGTACGTGATTAGAATGAAATAAATAAATAGCTGAATCATTAAAAATCTCGCCATCGTAGTTTCAAGGCATTTTTAATTAAACTCCAGCAATCTTTACGCTTTCAGTTAAAGATAAGACTGACAGAAAATTCCGCCAGTTTAACCTGTGATCTAATATATGTTTAATTTGCAAAGTTCCTCTGTTACTCATCGTATATTTTTGTGTATCATCAAAATGAAATGGCTTTTCCATATATGGTATAAAACAAGTCGAACAGATTTGTAAATTTAGTGCTGAACAAGACGTTTCAGCAGCCGTTAACCAATGACTTAGTAAGAGTAGTTTGTTATGACCGATTACATGATGCATATCATTGGATAAACATTCGCAGGTTAAACAGTATTGCTTCATAATCATAAAGTTCTAAGGTGAATATCATATAACACTGAAAAAAACGAGCCATTCACTTATCCATCTTCCTGTGTATGTGCAGATGTTAATGGTGGTTAATCACGCATACAGTGTGGCGAATTTCAAGTAACGACACACTCCTTACTGTCCACCTGAACCCGGACGTGAAGAGACAAATTAAGACATTGAGGTTATTACTTTTTGACAATGTGCACCAATTTATTATGAACTTGGAGCAATAAGAGAGAATAATAAATTAATAATGGTGCAAATCCAACAACTTTTGATCTCAATCTATGATGACGAAATACACATGAGTGTTGGTTAAGTTAATAGTAGTAAGTGGTTCATTTGATATACGTACCGAAAGAGCTTATGAAGAACGCAACTGTGGTACTCTTCTAGCACATGCGATGTAACAATTCAAACGTAGATTGCACGTAGATTGCCGCATATAATCAAAAAACACGATTTCTCCTGAATACGGTACTATATTAAAAATTGAATAATGAAATGTGAAATTTTAACTTCGAATTGTCAGGTGTCCATGGCTGAATCAAACCATTGTGCGACATTGCACGTTATTGAATAAAACCGGAAAGCAGTGTCAAAGGCTGTACATGTGTGGATTCAAACACTTCGCGAATGCCAGACGCAGAAAAAGGTTATACGTATAAACTATTATTTTATTACGTGGAGGACTTCATCATGAGCTGACATCAGTTAGAGAACCACTGGAAAACCTGGGAGTACTGGACAGCTGTTTCGTCCTAGTTTGGGACTCTTCAGCAGTACGCGCCCACCGTTAGGGTTCGAAACTAGGACCTTCTGGTTACAAGGCGAGCTCGTAGACCATTGAGCCACTGGGACCCGATCCAATGGTCCTTGAATTCTAACTTCTTGCCAATTCACGACATAGCGCGACCATTTCGCAATGTCTTCTCAGATGAGTTACTGCCTCATCTCCAACCTGCTGTACCCTACTGGTCACGGCTTCCCACTAGAACCCCAGGTTAACTGCCTGAATAGGGCCAGTCACTAGTGAGCATTAGATTAATTTTCAAGTATTGGTTTTGTAGGGATGCTCACTAGTGACTGGCCCTATTCAGGCAGTTAACCTGGGTTTCTAGTGGGAAGCCGTGACCAGTAGGGTACAGCAGGTTGGAGATGAGGCAGTAACTCATCTAAGAAGACATTGCGAAATGGTCGCGCTATGTCGTGAATTGGCAAGAAGTTAGAATTCAAGGACCATTGGGTCGGGTCCCAGTGGCTCAATGGTCTACGAGCTCGCCTTGTAACCAGAAGGTCCTGGGTTCGAATCCCGGTGGGTGCGTGCTGCTGATGAGTCCCAAACTAGGACGAAACAGCTGTCCAGTACTCCCAGGTTTTCCAGTGGTTCTCTAACTGATGTCAGCTCATGATGAAGTCCTCCACGTAATAAAATAATAGTTTATACGTATAACCTTTTTCTGCGTCTGGCATTCGCGAAGTGTTTGAATCCACACATGTACAGCCTTTGACACTGCTTTCCGGTTTTATTCAATAACGTGCAATGTCGCACAATGGTTTGATTCAGCCATGGACACCTGACAATTCGAAGTTAAAATTTCACATTTCATTATTCAATTTTTAATATAGTACCGTATTCAGGAGAAATCGTGTTTTTTGATTATATGCGGCAATCTACGTGCAATCTACGTTTGAATTGTTACATCGCATGTGCTAGAAGAGTACCACAGTTGCGTTCTTCATAAGCTCTTTCGGTACGTATATCAAATGAACCACTTACTACTATTAACTTAACCAACACTCATGTGTATTTCGTCATCATAGATTGAGATCAAAAGTTGTTGGATTTGCACCATTATTAATTTATTATTCTCTCTTATTGCTCCAAGTTCATAATAAATTGGTGCACATTGTCAAAAAGTAATAACCTCAATGTCTTAATTTGTCTCTTCACGTCCGGGTTCAGGTGGACAGTAAGGAGTGTGTCGTTACTTGAAATTCGCCACACTGTATGCGTGATTAACCACCATTAACATCTGCACATACACAGGAAGATGGATAAGTGAATGGCTCGTTTTTTTCAGTGTTATATGATATTCACCTTAGAACTTTATGATTATGAAGCAATACTGTTTAACCTGCGAATGTTTATCCAATGATATGCATCATGTAATCGGTCATAACAAACTACTCTTACTAAGTCATTGGTTAACGGCTGCTGAAACGTCTTGTTCAGCACTAAATTTACAAATCTGTTCGACTTGTTTTATACCATATATGGAAAAGCCATTTCATTTTGATGATACACAAAAATATACGATGAGTAACAAAATCCCTACAAAACCAATACTTGAATATAACTTTATTACTTTATACCGTTGGATTCCGAGTGTAACTTAGGGCTCCAAGCTTGAGCTTCAAAGTTCCAATGGCAGTAGTTTTATTCTTATGGGACAGGTTTCTGGCACCACACTCGACCAACCCTCTTTGTCCGACTTAAAAGAATTTAGGGAGAAGTAAAGTTGTTATATATGTCCAAACCGAGTTCAATTTTAACGGTTTGAAAAATATGGGATTTGGGGATATGTTATTTATTATAATAAAGGTTTTTTGTATTTCCCAATGAATGAAACAATATCGTTTTGTTTTGCATTCATTGGGAAATACAAAAACCTTTATTAAAAAGAAGTAAAGTTGCGTCATTCGGGAACCGAAACCTGCACGGTTATCAAGCATTTTACGTCCGAACCAACGATATTCAACAATTGCGGATATATAAATGGTGTACATACATCAAACAGTTTTTAGCTATAAGAAAATAATTATAATACAATAAAGATAATCTACATATATTAAGTCGATTGCACTTCAGAAGCAAAAGGTAATCGTGGAAAACTGAGAAATGTGACCATACTACTTAATAACATTAAGTAGTATATATTAAACACAGAAAACAAAATAGCGAACGGGATTAACAACTAAACCATCTAGCTACCAGAAATCAACTGTGCCGCTGTCATCCACCTGATCTATAACTATTCTCCATTATATGTCGATAGAGAAGCTGTCAGTGTTGGTGGAAATTAAATCGTTTGTTTGTTCGAAACGGTCTCCATATTGGTGAGAGACAAGAAGGCTATGATCGCTTATTCGTATACTGGTTGTCAGAAGATTGTTGTGCATTATATTAAAAAGAGTCTCATCACTATTATTATTTCATGTATTCACATTATATTAACGTTTATTTACTGACTTTGGCACTGATTAACTGTTGTAATTATGTTTCCTTATCGGTTCAAGAATGCATAACCATGTTCCCCAACCGTTTTCTCTTGTTCTGCGTCAGTTACAGTATAAAGTATTCTGCACCTTAGAAACGTTTCTCAAATACTTATTATGGTTTCAAAATAGAATCAGTGGCCAGAAGAATAAATATGCAGGGAGAAGTATCATCATTATACGACTCTTGATCCTGTGGAGTGCGTTGCTGTGGTTTGTGTCTAGTGCACTGTGTTTCACTCTCAAGTGACTGACTATTCTGATAATTTCTAGTTCATGATAATTCTAATATGTCACATGATTATGTTTTATTTCCAGATTACGTATTCCTATTGTATCTGTAGCCAGGTCCATCTTTTTTTTGATTGATATTTTGACAGATTAGTTTTAATAGATCTTCATGGACTTTTAATGAATTAGATTCTCCTACAAACCTTCTTTAGATATCACCTGTCATTTGAGAAATAATTGTACACAGGAATATCGATGAAAACTGTGTGATACGTCAGTGCTAACGTAATACCTGTGGACATGCACCAGATTTTCTCCCTCCCCCAAAGGGGTATAAAGTGCCATCCTTTGTGCTGTGATTGAAGACCCTAGATCGTTTAGGTACAAAATACTGAAAAGCAGCGAACAATTCAGATCACTTAGATAAACCGAGGCTCCTAAACTGGCACGCTATTACTGCAAGACCGTTGTATTACGTCATACGTTTTAGATCTAAACCTCCTATTTGAACGTAGAAATTCCCCTCAGCCATTATTTATGTTTATGCTTGTACAAACAGGCATTTTATTTTACTCATTCGCTTTTAGTTATCTAGCTGACATAAACACAAGTATTACCTCCTACACAGTGTTAACCTCCTGCTCATTGTGAATAAAAATCAGCATGAGAATTAGACACGATCATTTACTACTTCGTCTTCAAACAAAATGAAGTGAGGAGCCAACTAAGCATAACTTTGTTTTCGGTTTCATAAATATAACGCACTTATCTCCCTGCTGTTATGTGAAAGCGGATTGTAACGATATATTGAGGATAGCGATTAGTTGTATAGTCTACTAATTTGAAATTTATTCTATGATTTTAAATAGGTATAGGAATTCAAATATCCATAAACTAAAGTCTTCAAATAGCAAACATTCTTTTCCTGTTGGTAACAATAATATTAAGTTACACGATTACATGCTCAGTCCAAGATTGTATTTCTACTGATGAATGTTGAGCAAAAAAAAGAGTAAAAACCTTCAGACATTCGTTCCTGTTTAATGAAACCAAGCTATTTAATCTGTTTTCGTTCAATCCGATTCTATTACTAGTTGCTAAGTTTCATCGGGACGCCTACTGTTTTATGCAATTTTCAAGATACATTACACTGTAGTCAATAATATTATTCCTTCTTCATTGATTTATACTTATCTAAGACATAAAGTTTACTTGTGGAGCAATTGTACAACTGTGTCACAACATGGTTTTTATTGCATTCATGTGAGCAATATGCTAACATATATGACAGTCTAAATAAACAAAATTCACAAAAGTACACAAGATGTGTTCACTTAGAAGCCTTATCCTCAATTAATGTTTAAGCATTCACAATATTTCCAAGAACTCAATTTAATGCACCTAACTGAAGCACGTATCAATTCTCTGGATGGAAACAATTGTCACTGATTCAATATATATATATATATATATATATATAAATCAATATTTAGTATAAACCTAATTTTTAATGATAGACAGAGCAACTATTTTCATTGCGTTCACATGTTTTTCTATCGAATTCTTTAATAAAAGTTTAAGTCAACTTGTATTGGCGTAACACACATGGAGGTGAAGCAAGATGTAGAAAATAATAATCAATTTTTGTTTAAAGTCTGTTGACTTGCTCCTTGTGGAAAAAGTGGACGATATGTGGTGCTTCATTTATTTCAAGAATGGAGAAAACATTGAATTGCAAACAACTGCTTAGCAATAGTATCACACTGATTATCATGAAAGCCTGTCACTTTCTTTTCATTACTGTGATCGTCGCCACAACATGCATGTAGATACTGAGTGTATGTTTTGAAGAAGTCACTCCGTGTCACATTACAAGTTTTGCCTTCCACATATATACATCTCATACAAAATATTTTATACGATAACCAGTTGGAGGTTTTTTCAAAATTGCACTGAAAATGTGAACTGATCGTCGAAGTACAAGAAGATGAATAATTATTTATTTCGTTCAAAATCTGAGGTTGTAACTTCTTCATTTCAATAAATTGAGCTGTGAATATTTTCTGATACTGGCAAGAACATCTTATTTGGGATTCTTTTATTTAGTTTGATTTTCCGGGTTAGTTAACTTATTCGCGGATGTCTCATTCTCGTTCTAGAGAACATTTCTGGAACAAAATCAACAAAAATTAGAAACCACAACCAAAAAAATCATCCAGTTGAGTTGCGAATCTCCTCTATTCTTATTTATGAGTCCTGAAGTCGTTTTCCCCACTTTAAAAGTACAGTCAGGCTAAAGAAATGAATGTTATTCATTTGTGATTGTCTTAATAGCATTAAATCATCCACAATTATGTAACATTTCATAGCCCAAATAATCGTGATGACGTTGGAAACTTATCTCTGTTATTATTCATTTACAGAAAATATATGCAGTACTACTCATCCTTTCATAGATTCCCTGTCTGTTCGAAACTAACTTTCATTCAATAGCTGCAATAGCACAGGAACTTGTTCGTGTATCATGAGTAAAAACAACATATTTCTATATTATTTAGGTAACAAGACATTTGAAATAATAACGTCTAAAGACTTCCAGTATAAATTTTTCATCTATTGCTATTTGTATTGCAGCAGGAATTAGAGGAGATAGTATAGGTACAAAAATTCATTCCACCTCGCTTCATCATGAATTTTCAAACAATGGCAAGTTCATAGGTTTCCAGGCCGTAGGTGTTACGAACTTCCTGAAATAATTTGAGCGCCGAGTCAGATTGATTCATTATAAATTATTTAAATTAATCCCAGCGTGTTAAGAAAATCAAAACAAGATTTTTCTGAACGTTTCGCTGTGTAAGCCACAGCTTCTTCAGCAGATTTATTCGGACTGAAATAATTTGAGCGCCGAGTCAGATTGATTCATTATAAATTATTTAAATTAATCCCAGCGTGTTAAGAAAATCAAAACAAGATTTTTCTGAACGTTTCGCTGTGTAAGCCACAGCTTCTTCAGCAGATTTATTCGGTAATTTGAGCGCCGAATAAATCTGCTGAAGAAGCTGTGGCTTACACAGCGAAACGTTCAGAAAAATCTTGTTTTGATTTTCTTAACACGCTGGGATTAATTTAAATAATTTATAATGAATGGCAAGTTCGTTTTTTTCTTATTCCATTGCGAAATTTATGCAATTCAGTCATGAAATGTACAATAAATATTCTGTATTTCATTCCTATTATGGTAATTCAGATAGATACGTATAATTACTGATAATAGCATCCATGCAAGAAAAGAAGCCTTTGAATTCTTAATAAATACGAACTTACAAAGAAATGCAATTGGGTTTCCCTGCATGATGCACAGTCTATTGTGTACCATTTCCTGTACTTCCAAATTAAAGTTAGCTTTCAACATGGCTAATAATTCGGGAGATTGTCTCACATATTGTGGATTCACGTAGGTACGCACTGTTTCAAGCAGGCGATCAGTGTTGACATAGGTGAATGGCCTTTGTATAATTTCACTTAACATTCATACTGGGGACTAATAAAATACTGACTGTTGCCTACAGCTCAGTACACCAAATGAATTAGGACTAGAAACAAATTTTCTGGCTCTGAATGAGGATCTATTCCGTTTAATTTTTTTACATTCACGATAATGTTTCATTACATCTGAAGAAGACGAACCTCTGTGCTCTTCACTGTGATTCTGAAAAATTAACTTTCCTAAATCATTGTGAAATATTTTAACTATTCCAAGATGTTGTTTCGTTCAAATCGTAGTGATTAATTTCTGAAGACGCATTTCTACGGAGATGTTGTTTGATCTATGTGGAAAATCTCTTTAAATTAAACAAATGTCACATTCAATCACTCTCTATCACTAGATCATGCGAGAGTGGCGATCAAGCCGTTCATTATTGCGTTTCGTGTCAATCTAGTAGAAACTAAGCTCACTAACTACTTTGCACATAGTCAGTCAATGAATCTTAGTTACTACCATTAATGTTCGATTATGTTCATGTTCAGCAGTTCGATGAATTCACCACGTATCATCACTACGTGGTCCAAAGTAAATTAATTGTTCGGTGGTGATTTAAAGTCTTAACTGAATATGCTCATAATTAGAGAAACTTTGATATCAACAAAAACCTTTGACCGCCTTTATTGAAAAAAATTCAACAACAACACTAAAAAAACCATGAATCAAAGTATAAAGAATGAGAGGGATATATTCACAAACACATCGAACATTCCTCTGAGTGAATATTGTGACGTTTAAAGTAACATGACTTTATTTTCGGAGGTGAGTGATTATATTCTTATCGTTTGCATTACTGTACTTTTCTTAGCCTTATTCGAAACCCTTAAAGCTGCATTCTGCGTGGAATATCATGGTTTCAAATCTCATGATTTCTTGGTTTATTTGGTTTAATACATGAAATCATTATTTAGCAGTGATCACAAATTCGCTGAAATACTGTTTTGGAGGAAAATCTTGGCGTATTTCCAATATCTTTTAATGTAATTTGCTGGTATAAGATTTACTACATTAAATTCAATTAAACTGGATCATATCTGAATACGAACTTGGATTCAAAACAATTTACACATACCCACACGACTTGTATTGACCATATGAAAAGAGTTAAATCATCTTTCATGGCTGGTTGAGATTCTAAAACTAAGTTATACTTTTGAGTAGAGTTTGACTGAGTCCTGGTTAGGGTGAATTATAATGTTTCATTGTGAAATTTGGTTTTGCATGTTTTCGGTTTATAAACTGACAGATATCTTGGCACAAATTCTTGAATGTCATTTACTTGTTTGTTACTGCTTATTTAATATCGATGTCTGTGTTTCTAAGTATATTGAATTTTTATTTAAACGTAACATCTGCAAATAACCTCTCTTTATAAAATATTCCTGCTGCATACTTAAACGTGTTGATCCATTTGTATTTTCTGCGGACGTGTTACCACAGCGTTCAACATTTAATAAAAGATTTCTCAAGATTTTAAAAATCTATTTTCTTTGAAAATTGATAGAATAAATTCTTACATTCAATAGAACATACTATTTTTTCAGGTACTTGAAAATAATGTTCTCAACTGGCAGGATTATACAGTAATAGGTTGCTTGTAAGTTACCTTTTCCCTAATTTTTCAGATGAGTGCTTTAAGTAGTATATAGTTGAAAATAGGTTGACATTAACTGATGATTATAATCTGGAGAGCAAGAGTAATGTACTAATGCAAAATACTAACCAAAATGATAGACCAGATTTCAGACAGTTTTCTATCTACGTGGCAGTTGTTTCTGAAGGATAGGTGGAGTCTTCAAGGCTCATAAGCCGTGATATTCCGGTAGGCCCAACTGTGTGCTATTACTGGTGGAAGCACTGTAAGTGCAATCAATAAAGTCGTGAGATCACCTTCTTTACGTTCGACGATTTGATTGCTGACAGTTGGAATTTCATACAGAAAAGCATATTCATGAGGAATAGTGGTTTTCTGAAAAATAAAACGGAGCAATATCACTTGTGTTATTCAATGGAACATAAAATGAAACACTGAGGTAGCGACTTAAAAGTGATGTTCTTTCACGTCCAGGATACATTTTGGACCTCAGCTTTTCAAATAATATTAGACGGTGGATAGAGCATAAATCGGCTGGTAAATTATTCATCGGACTGTCGAGTAACATATTATTATCGAGAAGTAAAAAACGAACATACGTACGAAAGGGATATCGAGTAATCTTACAGCATCCCGTAATCGAATTCGTCTCTTCCCAAACAATTTTCGGAAAATCAAAGCGATAAGCAGAACATTATAATAAAATCTGATTTGTAAGTAATACAAGGAACTGTTCCACAGCCGTCGTACATACGTAAAAGAATCGTCTTCCTCTGTTGTCAAAGAATCTTATGAATTACATTTGAAATTATTAACAGATGAGGAACATGTATCTGAGACTTTGTAAACAATCATTAATAAGGTAAAATACAGGAAGCCATCACAGCATGGAATGTTTCCACGTGAACAACTCTGTTTCAGATTTTGAATTTCATTCTGCTGATTTCTACTTGTATTTTAGAACATTGATTGGGATCTTTTGTATGCTGCTAGCCTTCGGATTCAGAAATAGTTTGACAAGTGCACTGGTCGTGTTGGCAATAATAGTAAGTTTTTAGAGTATGAAGTCAGTGAGTTGAATTCATTTCCTCACTGTCATTTTGTGTTTGTTGTGACATTGTAAATTATTTAAATTAATCCCAGCGTGTTAAGAAAATCAAAACAAGATTTTTCTGAACGTTTCGCTGTGTAAGCCACAGCTTCTTCAGCAGATTTATTCGGATTTTTATTAATCATCAAAATATATAGTCAAAAATTTTTTACAGACATTAAAGTCAGTTTATCTGAAGGTCATTTTTCTATGAACATTTTTACCAATAGAAAATATGTAAGCAGTCATCACATATTTTTGTAATGACTAATGTCAAGTTGTTGTTGTGTTCATTCTTGTGTAGTTAATTCGTAAAGATTAGTTTTGTATGAGTATGTGTGTGTATGTATGTTATTTGTCATATGGAAAATACGTGAATTCATATATGATAAACATGTTTTACAAGGTCATGGAGGCTCATAGAGTGCTGACTGATTTTTTCATCTGTCTTGCTACATAAGAGTTTGCCATATAGGTGATAAGTCTATCCCGTCCTTCCTATTCACTGCATTCGATGTGGTTAAGATGTGCAAGGCTTTAGAAGTCAATCTTTCTTTATGTGAATGAAGTCCTCTTCCAAGAATTGCGACATTGTCGATGTCAATCTTATGTCCGCTTTCTATAGCATGCATTGCTATAGCCGATCTTTTTTCTAGACTTTTTAGTTCTACTTCATTTCTAGGTGGACGTTTCGTGCATAGTCTATGCTCATTCACTCTGACCTTCATCTGCCTACTGCTCTCCCCTATATAGCATGCATCACTTTCGGAACACTTCATCTTGTTGACACAATTACTTTGTGACATTCTGGGAACTATATCCTTGACATGTACCAACGCCTTCTCTAGAGAATTAGAAGGTTTGACATAAACTTTGATATTATATGAAGCAAATAATCTTTGAAGTTGTTCAGCTGTGTCCTTTCGGTATGGGATGGCTATCGTGGATAGTCAGGATTTTTCAATTTTTGGTTTTCCCTTATGCTCCTTTCTATTGATAATATTATCAAGTAGCTTTTCAGGATAACCATTTCCAATCAAAACCTGTTTTATGTTGGATATCTCGTTCTCCATGTCGTCATTATCTGTTATAATGTTTCTAGCTCTGTTAACGAGATTTAAAGCTACTGAAACTTTCATTCCTATTGGATGATCTGATTGAAAATTCAAATATTTTTGGAATGTGTCGGCTTTCTGTATATGGTAAACTTTAGCTTCTCGTCAGTTTGTCTTTTTACAAGACAATCCAGAAAGTTTATAGTTCCCTCAGCCGATTCTGTTTCATTAGTAAATTCAATATATTCTGAGATTAAGTTGATTTCTGTTAGAAAGTTTTCTTTTTCAGCTTTCTTTATGATGATAAAAGTGTCGTCTACATATCTGTACCATATTCTAGGATGAAAACTAAAACTTGTCAATGCTTTCTTTTCTAGAGCTTTCATATAAAGGTTAGCTACAATTGGAGATGCTGGTGAGCCCATTGCAACTCCATATGTTTGACAGTATAGTTTATCTTTAAAGGTAAAATATGTAGATTCCAAACAAAGTTTTAGACATTTTATAACTTCATCTATTGATAATAAAGATTTACTTAATACTTCTTGATAGTTTTCGAGTTCATATTTCATAATATCAAGTGAATCACAAATAGGAATACTAGTAAATAAAGAAACCACATCAAAACTTGCCATAATTTCGTCTTCTTCAATAGTTATGTCCATTACTTTCCTTTTAAATTCCTCAATATTTTTGATGTTCGAAGGAATATTGTATTGAAGTGGTTTCAGTATTCTTGATATGTATTTTGATAAAGTATATGTTACTGAATTGGTAAAATCAATTATTGGTCTTAAAGGAACATCTACTTTATGTATCTTCGGCCTTCCATAAAATCTGGCGGCCGTGTTTGTCTTGGGAGCTATTGAAAACCAAACTGAGTTCCCTAGTTTTGGTTTCAATTCTTTAAGTATATTGCATACTTGGGCTTTTACTTTGTTCATTGTATTAGACATTTTGTTTACTGGTACTAATGTGTAAGGCACTGCTTCGATATGCTCCATGGCTTTTTTGTCATAGTCGTTTGTATTAAGAATTACAGTGATATTGCCTTTGTCAGCTTTAGTTATAACAATAAATTTATCTGATCTTAATGTTTTTAATGCATGACGTTCGGCCTTCGACAAATTTGAAATGCCCTGCTTTTGATTTGACAGGATACATCCAACCTTCTGACGTAATTCATTAGCTTCATCATCAGTTAAAAGATTTAATGTACGTTCCATGATGGGAGCTAATTCTATCGCTGTCAGTGGTTTTCGAGTTATGTTGAAGTTTAAACCTTTTTCAAGTAGTGCTGTTTCATGTTGTGACATTCTTTCGATTATGGGTAGACTTTAAACAAGCCACACACGGCAATCATGCAGAATTTGATGAATTCATCAGTTATCGTAAAAATCACAAAATGAATTTTATTGATAATAACAGAAGTGATTATAAGGAGGTATTTAAAAAAATTAAATTACACAAGCGATAGTTTTAAATGAATCAGTAATACTAATGAGGTAAAGTAACATAAAGAATAAATAAGTATAATAACATCAGTAAATAATTGAGGCATATTGCTATGGTCGATTCAGAGTGGTCGCAATTTTCTTTCTGTGCAGATAGATGAGGCCCATAGAATCTCATGCTGCAAGCCTCTGTGTTTGTAAGAATTTAATGTTTGTTTGTCTTGAGACAACAGGGACTACAGTCGTCTCACAGGGTAAGTGCCATGCACATAGTCTAAAACATGTTTCACTTTCACATTTTTAATGTTTCGGCTACATCTATGTTCAACCACCTTTCAAATGCTTCATCAAGCGGCTAGAATATTGCCGTACAGTACAAGCCGGTTATTGCGTGAATACACAGCTTGAAGCGTCAATGATTATTGAAACACCTAATTGATGATGTTAAGAAACACATGTTTCACAGCATTATAGGTTCTCTTGCTAGCCTAATCAAGCCAACGCTTGACAGTATCTTGTATGTCATCCCGTTTGAATTAGAAAGTTTTCTTCAAAACGTTATTGATATTTCTATCGCAGTTTATTTCTTCAGAATGTTTATTGATGGACCACTCCCGATTTCTATTCTTATCCTTCAAAATCTTTATTTCATCCAATTTTACTGTCAAAACACTTTTTATGTGGTCTGTTGGACAGTGTGACGAGTGAGTTCTTTTACTCGATCGGTATCAAATACCACGTGATTTGTTGTGTAAGTTTAGATTCAAACGGCATAAATTTAATTGAACTTATAAATTTCGCGCTTTTGATTAACTTTCACAGGCAACCAAAACAGCATCCACATATTTTAGATTTAATATCAATTTTCGTGTGTGCTGTTGCAAAATGCTACCTTTTAGGCGGTAAATGATTTAGTGAAATTCCGGTGTAGGATTGCTACACACTCGTACGTACTTAGTCCAAAATATATTCCCGATTTTTCTTCAAATATCTGGGAAAGAAACACTGGAGACCTATGTGAACACATCTTCGCCGTCTAATGAAATTACGTGTATTGCCAAACATATGACTGTGACTTCAATGAATTTAATTTGAATACGAATATTTATCAATAGACGGGTGTGGAAGCGTTATTGAAAACAAATTTATGATCGTTCTCTGTGATGTGCTTATCGATATATTACGCTAGAAATATACTTCCAGGATGAATTGAATCAGGTGAATTTATTTCCTCTTACAGCCATTTGGGAGTATTTTCTTTTACCCTATAATGTATAAACAGACTGATTCACCCTATGCGCAAGTGACGGAATATGCATGTAAATTAATAAACACAGTGAGATGAGACATTATCGTCTTCTGGCTTAAAACAAAAACTAGAATAAGACATAGACATATGTGGAACAAATAAATACCAGTTGTTAAATGTGAAATATGGACCAAGGTTTCACTTCGGACTGTCCACACAGTTGCATGTAACAAAGGTATTTGTAAACTAAATTTTAGTTTTATTTTGCATGCGATTTGGTAAACGTATTAATTTTATAAAAATATTAAGACATTTATTTTCACATATTGAAAATGTTCAATTTATTTTGCCAACAGATTGTATTGTGGTCTGCGACCATCTATTTAGTGTGTTGCAAAGAGACTGATTTTTACTGTCGCATTTTATTGGATTTCATGATACTGGAAGACGCGTTAACCATTATCTTCTGCATCATTATCAAAAGATTTAGACAACTAGTGGTAACAGTTCTACTCTTTTTGTCGACAGCTTACTTGACAGCTGGAGTGGCTTTGTTTATCATACGGAATCGTAGTGTGAGTCATATGGAAATTCAAATGATATTTTGTTTTTTAACATTATTCCCTGCATATACTCGAATCATAAACATGGCTAAGACTCAGATTAAATTAGTTATTTGCCTATCAGTGTATTCTTGGGATAAGTCATGTATAAGTCAACCAGGAAGAAGAAAGTGAAAAAGTGTACTTGTCGAGAAATTCATTATTGTCCGTGCATTTACACGTTTACGAAACAGTATCTCACGTATTCCATGTGTCAGGTGAAAAACTGCTTTGTAAATCCGTGAAATAATGTGAAGACATTCTATGACATAGTCGTGTGAAATTTTAAGATAACATTTTTATTAAAAAAGGGGTAGTTAAGCATTTTTTAATGTTTTCTCAATGCTCCATTTAAACTGTGTGGAAAATCCGTTATTTTACGGACAATGTTTAAAGTTTCGTACCATCTGAAATATATATTTGATCTGCTATAAATTTTGCTCAACATTCTGAATATTATTTGCTTTATTATATTCTAGGAACTCAAGAGCTATCAGCAGATTCTGTCAGCGCTGGCTGGCGGTCTTTGGAACACTGCGTTGACACTAGTAAGTTCAAAATTTTGCTCTTGTTTTTTTCTGAAACGGAATTCTGAATCAGCTTTAATATTTGGTTTCAAATGAGAAATCATTATGTAAATAAAGCGAAGTGAATACGAATATTCCTGTCACATTTAATAGATCTCACTGTTCATTTTATTTATTTATATAAATCACTGACACCTACCCACTAATCAAATCAAGAAACTGACATGAATGTGATTGAAATGCTGTACATTTTATAATGTAATATTTGGTATTTTCTTGCTTTCAGGCTGCTTTAGTTTTTGCCAGTTTACTGAAATAACTTCAATATCACATGGCCTCAGATCATCGCATCATACAGTTTACACTGTAATGTATGTTTTGTAATAACATATAAATTCATATCAAACATAAATGAACGATCGTCCACACTTTCATTTTTTTAAAATAAATTAATATCTGTGCACACAGGGTTTTCATTTCTTTATTTCTGTTTAACATTTTCTTCAGAAGGTAAAGAATAATGTTTGTCATCTATTTGTCAATCCTAAGGAATACTTGTCATTTCTAAGGAATAATCTTCATATGTTGGTGATTCTCATAAGGTGTGCTATCTGACGATGAAAATATCGTCTGGAAATAAGAGTAAAAATTGAGTGACGTGAATAGATCCTTTTAAAAGCCAATGAAGGAAACTAATAAGTGATGGTCAACTACTCACCATCGCATATTACACAGTGGTTTGTCTCTATTAGGGATCATCACTTCATGTTGGTCTCTTATAGCAATTTCCGTTGTCTGTGTTTGATGCATCATAGCTGACAACGTCAATTTCATACTCTATTGGATTCTGCATTGATATTTACCCGCTTACATTAGGAGCTGATGAAGGTTTTTCAAGTCGTTGACTTTGCCCCATCATTATATGTTATCTGTTTTCGCAATGTTATACTAGTTGCTCTCAGGTAAAGGCAATATATAACGAGTTACAGTTACTTGAATATTCCGATTTGCGTAGAGAAAATGAAACTACTAAATAGTATTATTAGCTTCGTTTCAAACAATATAATCACACACACTGATGAATTTTCAGCATTCTATACTTGATATTCTGGTTTCACTTACTTAGATAAATCCATGTCTGCAAGTTTGATATCAATGAAAGAGTCTAGTGAGTAACGGTCAGTACTACTGAATACGAATAAAACACTGTGAAACCGGACAAATTTCACTTGCGCTTTTCTGTCTAAAACAAGGTAGCTCAGTGGTATGGTCAAGAAACCCAAAAATCAGATTCGTGTTACATTTAGCTTGACATGAGTCTGTAGTCGTGTTATGTAATTACATTGCACCTTGCTACATATGTAATTCTTCAGTGGGATGCAGATGGTAACTAATTCTAATTTGATGAAAATGCTTTAATATTTTTACATCATGTAAAATCATCCATCAGGACATCAGCGGGGTATAGCTTCTCCAAAGAAGATAAATGCGGAGAGCTGTGTATAGAAACAAATAAACGTAGTGGTTTTCGAAACAGACTGAGAAATGAAGCGAATGTGGAAACTAACAAAGGATAATAGTGCATCTAGTTCTATCTGACTTCTTAGTTTTCATTTGCTTAGGTGTTTCTATTCCCTTCAATTTGCTTATCTTAATTTAGAAAAGTTGTTGTCTCTCTGTTATCAGTTTGTTTCTGTGCTCAACGTGTTTATGAAATGCAAGTATTCAACATTTCTCCTAACTTTTTGCTTATTCTATACAACTTTGTCTCTATTCCCTTTGTTATCTCTATGAAAATTATTATCACATTCAATCTCGTTTGTTATTATGTTAAATTCAACAGTAATTTCAACTTTGTCAATTATTCTTATAAATGCAGTTGTACAGCTGTTGAGAATGAAATCACCCAAGAGATATCTCTGTTGAGCTGCTCAGTCATGAATCTTACAAATTCTGCTATTTTCACAGGAAATCTCTTTCTCAATAAATAACAAAATCATTTGACCATAATATCAGATGAATAAAAACGTGTAATTTGTGCATACGCGAAAGAATTTCAGTGTTGTGAACATTTTGTAATTCGTCACCATGGTATCTACAAAAGTTTTCTACGTGGAGTTCGTGAAAACGTTAGACACATACTATAATTAGAGGTTGAGTCCTTCGCAATCATCATTGAGTTCAGATCAACTCATCAGCCTCAATATACTGCATAAATCCACAACATCGTAAACAAAAATTTTGAATGCAGTAAAGTTGCGAATATCTGAAGAAGTTTCAAAAAACGACAACCTAGGAAATTCTGACAATCAAAATTAGTAACTGTGGTCATATTTGTGACCATTCGCTAATCTCTTCAGCTTCCGACAAGACATTTATCATAAAGATTTCTCTTAGGAAAGTGAATATTAGTCAACCTCACGAATAATTAAACTTACTTTAGTTTATCACACAAAATCCATCACAAAAACGCAAACAAGCATCTTTACTGTGAATCAAAAACACAAAACACTTCAGTTACCAGGTGAGATAAATTAACACGTCAACTACAAATTCTGATTTATCAATCTCACAAGTGCAGAGATCATTCAAAAAGATCAATACAGAATTAAAATATAAGCAGATGTTCCAAGGTCATAGATTATCGTATCATACCACAAATTCATATTGATCTAGCTTCAGAATGAATTTATTGCGTTGACGCCAGTGCATCGGCGTGAAATAAGATAAATGTAATTCATTGTGAAAAGTTTTCATTTTTAGCAAGAATAAATGAACTAAACTGATTCAGTACAGAGTTTCATTAAAAAAAGTTCATAAATCTGTGACACTGCTTATGTATGATTTCTAGTAATAACGTTAATTGTTAGTTGGCTGCCGAATCCTTAAAAAAAGGATCACGCTGAATCATCAGTAAGATTTTTGTTGTAAAGAAAAAAGAATCCTTCGGAGTGAGGACAGGAGTAAGACAAGGCTGCCTACTATCGCCAATGATTTTCCTGATTGCAGTGGACTGGATAATGCGATAAACAGTGGGCAATGAGGAAACAGGCATAAAATGGACTCACACAAAAGACTTGGAGGATCTGGACTTCGCCGATGAAATATATCTGATTTCCCAGAAACTGGAAGATATGCAAGTGAAAAGCAACACGTTGGCAGAAGAAGCATCAAAGATAGGACTTCAGGTGAACATAGAGAAAACAAAGGTGATGAAGATTCCTGGGCAATACCACCATCAGCAACAACAACAGACAACAATCAGAATAAATAGAAGGAACCTGAAAGAAACAACCTCTTTTACCTCCCTACCTACCTGGGAAGCATCGTTACAACTTCACCTGGAGGGAACTGACGAGGATGTCAAAACAAAAATCAGGAAAGCAATACAAGCTTTCACTACTCTCAAGTCAGTGTGGAGGTCAACAGCACTTAGCATCAAAAATAAAATCCGGATTTTCAACTCCAATAAGAAGTCAGTGCTACTTTACGGATCAAAGACTTGGCCAGCGCGTCATAAAGAGCATCTCAAACAAACTACAGACCTTCATTATCAGTTGTCTTCGCTCAATACTCAAGATCAGATGGCCAGGAAAGATCAGCAACAGAGATCTTTGGGAGCGAACCAGCCAGGAACCGATTGTGAAACAAATAGGCAGGAAGAAATGGAGATGGATTGGCCATACTCTGAGGAAACCATCAAGTGACATCACTGGACAAGCCTTCGAGTGGAACTCGAAAGTGAAGCGGCGAGTTGGTCGTCCTAGTGTGACTTGGAGGAGGTCATGTGAAGAGGAGATGAAAACGTGTGGGCAGACATGGAGCCAGGTGAAGACTCTAGCAGAGAACGGAACGTAATGGAGATGAACGGCTGAAGCCCTATGTTCCTCTAGGAATTAAAGGAAACAATTATAATATAATGTATAGAATAAGATTAAACAACTCTTGCAAATAAAATGGTCTCATCAATTCACCCTAAACTATGATTATGCTCATTTTTATTCGGATCTACTTATTTTTAGTTTTGTTTATGCCATTACTAAGTTCTTCCTTCATTATGTTGATTGTTAATTTTACTTGCAAGAACTTTTGAAATTGTTTCGAATATTTCATGATGAGCTAACACTAGTTAGAGAACCACTGGAAAACGTGGTAGTCTGGGACTCTTCAGTTCGCCCCTACCATGAATGATATTTGTGTCGTCTTTGATTTTTTGCTTCTGTAAAAGTTCTCACAGACTTGTCTTTTCATATTTATCACGTTGTCTAATGTTTGAATTGCATCCTAATCTTAATAATTCTAAGGAACTTTGAGATTTACACATCTCTTCAACTATTTTATAAAGGACACAGACAAGTTCTAAATTTTTGCTTGAAATATGTAGAAGGAAATGTTGATGGATTGAACATATGCTGTATGATCATTTGAGAGAAATAACACACCCGGCCATAAATTGAGACAAAAATGAAATCCATAACTAATATGAAACATCAAGGCGTGCCATAATGAGAAGTAAATGAAAGTGCTCTGATTACAATTGTGAACTAGAACCGAGTGCGACAAAGACGTATTATTTGTATTATTGTTCCCTTGGGTTCCTAGTGGAACATAGGGCTTCAACTGCACGTCTCCACTTGCTTCTGTCTTCTTCTGTACTTTTCACTTGCGTCCATGTTATTCCATACTGTTTCATCTCCTCCTCACACGATCTCCTCCATGTCACCCTTGGACGTCCCACTCGCCGCTTCCCTTTCGGGTTCCACTCGAGGGCCTGACGTGCGATGTCACTCAACGGCCTCCTCAGCGAGTGTCCAATCCATCCCCACTTTCTCCTGCATATTTGTTGGGCGATTGGTTCCTGTTTTGTTTGTTCCCATAGCTTCTTGTTGGTGATTCTTTCCGGCCATCTAATCTTCAGTATGGAGCGAAGACAGTTGTTGATAAAGGTCTGCAACCTGTTGAAAATATTCTTGGTGACCCGCCAAGTTTCTGATCCGTAAAGCAAAATTGACTTGACGTTTGTATTGAAAATCCGAATTTTGTTGTTGATGCTGAGTGTCGAAGATTTCCAGATTGGTTTCAGGTTGATGGATGTGTTTCTCGCCTTCCCGATTCTCGATTTGACATCCTCGTCCGTTCCTCCTGTGGTTGAGACTATGCTCCCTAGATAAGTGAAAGAAGTAGCCTCTTTCAAATTCCTCCCGTTGATGGTGATTGGCACTGGATGTTGCTGCTGTTGTTGTTGTTGTTGGTTGGTTATTTTCATAACCTCCGTCTTGTCTATGTTCACGTGCAGTCCTGTCTTTGATGCTTCTTCGACCAGTTCGTCAGTTTTTGCTTGTAAGTCTTCGATTTTGTGTGACATCAAACATAAGTCATCCGCAAAATCCAGGTCTTCTAGGTTCTTCACGTCCGTCCAGGATATCCCTGTCTCCTCGTTTCCTACTGTCTGACGCATAATCCAGTCCACCATAATTAGGAATAGCATTGGTGATAGTAAGCACCCTTGTCTGACTCCTGTGTTTACTCCAAACGCTTCGCTGAGTTTTCCGTTGTGGATCACTTGACATGTGCCGTTGTCGTACAGTTGTTGAATAAGGTTGATGAATATTTGGGGTACGCCGTAGTACTCGAGTAGTTTCCAAATTACTTCGCGGTCAACGCTGTCGAAGGCCTTCTCAAAGTCTATGAAGTTGAGGTAGAGATTTGATTGCCATTC
Organism: Trichobilharzia szidati; assembly: GCA_944472155.2. NCBI lineage: Eukaryota > Metazoa > Platyhelminthes > Trematoda > Strigeidida > Schistosomatidae > Trichobilharzia > Trichobilharzia szidati. Next base: position 99,525,235 of record OX235276.1, read on the forward strand.
CATGCTTTGTTCGATGATAATGCGTAGAGTTGCAATTTGGTCAGAACATGATTTGCCTTTCCTGAATCCAGCTTGTTCTGGTCGGAGTTCTGTATCCAGTGCGTCCTTGATTCTCTCCAGGATGATGCGACTCAGGATTTTACTTGGCGTCGACAGACGTATTGCCAGGTACAAATATTTCGCATGGGAACACAAATAATCAACAATAATAACCATGCGATTCACATGAATATTTAGGCATCAGCGTCTTGATAGTTTCAATAGTACATGAGAGTAGACATTTCTGTCACATAACCTTTAGATCTTACTTTTCATTTTGTCATGTAAAGGTAATTCTTATTTGAAGTCCTTCACTTTACCGCATTAAGGTATGCAAGTACAACTCTGTGGCTTTTTCTTAATTATCAGTTAGTTAAGAAACATTGTTTCTTCCCGTTTTTATCATAGATTGTTTCTTTAGTTTAATAAGCACGATATTCGAAACCATTTCTCAAAGATGTAGGATGTATTTACGCACCAACGCCTAAATGAATCTGTACACTAAGCAAACCTTAAACGGCACTTCAAAAATATCTACAGAATATGTCATAATCTCGCTTTAAGATTATGAGTCAAACTTCTTCAAACCGCAGAAACAATGAAAAGTTGCCTATGAAGTCCTGAACTTCGCGAATATATGATGTTTGTCCGACCTGATCTTTCTTAACATCGAATGCGTAGGTTTCATTTTTATTTTATTTATTAGATTATCTTAATCTCTCACCTCCTGTTAAATCTTTACCATCTTATTACCACTGTTATAAACTTCACTGTCATCCAATCACAGGTGAATTCTACCTAACCTCATCAAGTATATGACGTCACTCAACTCATTTCATTTTACTTTCGCCCTAATTAACGCTTTCTACATAACACAATTTGGGGATATTTATTTTTTTGCTAAGGCAATTTACCATATGTATGCGATTGTACAGCTCGAGAATGATATCTCTGAAGAGAGTCACTCTTCTCTGAACACCTTTTCTTATTATATGACCTAAATGGGATTTTGAAGTTGCCTAATCTCTACAAATAGTAAGGTGTAGTTTATTTACATGTGAAACTTTCCGAGTTGTGAGAAAAACTGCATTTTGTCATGAAGGTAGCTTCCCAAATTTATACACCAAATCCTTGAAATTTTCTTTTAGACACGAAGGATAATGACAGACTCAATTTTAATTTTGTAATCAATAACACATCTCAGCCGCATTATAAAATACACTATGACTGCATCGAAGTCTAAGACATGTGCAAATTCAAAAAACTAGGATGCTTCATTTGACGTTAGAAATTCTGAACATAAAAATAAGTATATGTCTGTAGGTTTGCCGTTATTGTCTCGTATTTCCAGCTTCTGACAAACTATTTTTGATAACAACTCTTAACTGCTTGTTACATTAAAATACTGTATAACATAAAAGCTTACAAATTCGATCATAAAAATGCATATAAACACTATAACTATGAATCAAAATCACCAAATATCACAATAATTACCAAGCGAGATAATGGCATGTAAACTACAAGTATTGATCCATATACGACACACAGGAAGAGAACATTCAAACTGATCGATTTGGAATTCAAAAATGAGGGGAGATTAGAGGTACATTGAGAGGTGTAACATGAAAAAAACAATACTTACCTCAATAGTTAAGACATCTGTGGAGATTAGTGGTAAGGTTTTTCACCTTATGGATTTCTAATTCAGTGCTGAATTAATCTGATGATATGATGAAATGAACAAAGGTCGTTCTGAATATCAGAAGTATTTTTCGTGCTCACTCTGGTAACTCGAACTGGTAGTTTACATTTCCATTAACAAGAAGCATACAGCTCGTTTGAAAAGACCGTGAAGATTTCCACGTTGTCCATAAAATTATTTTTACACGATGACCGTCATTGTGACTTAATTTCATGTGTGTGGAAGGCCTTAATGTATTGTTAAAAATTGCATTTGATGTGAAATTTGCACTGTGTTGGACCACAATGTATGAGCAATACAAACAAATTAATGACAATCTCATGTAACCATTATGATTTCTGAATTATTTTCAAGCATTAGTTTTGTAGAACCTCGCCTAGATTACTAGGTCACTAGTATTCTAGCCGGTCCCAAGCCCGGATAAAGAGGGAGGGTTGGGGCGTGGTGCTAGCAACTCCACCCCCAAAACTTAACCAAATTGCTACTAAAACTTCAACGCACAAATATATTCAAAATTCTAAAATTACAAATAGTGACCTTATTTTTCGCTGGAATCGGGGAAGTGAAATGACGCGGGCTGGTGAAAGCCTTCGGGAAGCCAGTCAGCCGATGTGCCTTCTTTCGATGAAAGCGAAAATAAGGATGGGGACGTGGAATGTTCGTACAATGTACGAAGCTGGGAAGGCTGCTCAGGTAGCCGCAGAAATGAGGAGATATAGAATAGAAGTGTTGGGAATCTGCGAGAGCAGATGGAATGGATGTGGAAGGAGCCAACTATCAACTGGAGAGACAATAATCTACTCCGGTCACCCAGAGGACAATCACGAGCACACCGAGGGAGTAGCCATCATGATGTCATCAACAGCGGCTAAAGCTCTCATGCAGTGGGAACCAATCTCCTCCAGGATAATGACAGCCAGGTTCAACTCAAAAGGAAAAAAGGTTACAATCATTCAGTGCTACGCGCCTACAAACGCCTCAGAACATGAGAAGAAGGAGGATTTCTACAGTCAACTACAAACAGTAATGGACAACGTCCCAAAGAGCGATATCAAAATCCTGATGGGCGACATGAATGCGAAACTGGGAGGAGACAATACAGGAAGAGAACTCACCATGGGTCGTGAGGCCCTCGGTGAAATGAACGAAAATGGTGAACTCTTCTCAGACTTCTGCGCCTTCAATGATTTGGTGATTGGTGGCAGTGTGTTCAAACACAGGGATATACACAAGGCAACATGGATTTCACCAGATGGACACACCAAAAACCAGATAGACTTCATTTCAATCTCAAGGAAGTGGAGACGGAGCCTACTGGACACAAGATCGAGGAGAGGAGCAGATGTGGGTTCAGACCACTACCTGGTACAAGGGACTTTCAAGGTGAAGCTGAAAGCCTCGAGGATACCTGGGGATAGGCCACAATGCAAGTTCAACACTCACAAACTGAAGGACACAATCACACAGGACATTTTCACTGCAACTGTCAGAGCAAAGCAGGAAACACTACGTGGCACCACTGAGGAATCATCCGTGGAAGACCATTGGAACTCTCTGAAGGTAATTTTCAACGAAACGTGCTCAACGGTTTTAGGAAGAAAGAAGAAACAAGACAAGGAATGGCTCTCAACGGACACTTGGAAACTAATAGAGGAGAGGAGAAAGGTGAAAGAGAAAATGATTCAATGCAAAGATGGACAAGAGAAAGAGACGCTGAACTCAACTTACACAGCACTGGACAAAGAAGTGAAGAAGAGTGCCAGGAAGGACAAAAGACAATTCCACAACAACCTGGCTACTGAAGCTGAGAATGCAGCAGGCAAAAGGGACCTGAGGACACTATATCAGATAACCAAGTCTCTATCCGGGAAGAGATCAACACAAGTGAAACCTATAAAAGACAGCCAAGGGAACCCAATTACCAAAGAAGAAAGACAGATTAAACAATGGGCGGACCACTTCAAAGGACTCTTGAACCGACCACCACCTACAACCCGTCCAGTAATACCAACAACAGCACGTACACAACTGCAAGTTGACACCAATCCTCCAACGAAAACTGAAGTCATGAAGGCAATCAAGCTTCTGAAAGCTGGAAAAGCAGCTGGACCAGATGGAATACCCCCGGAAGCACTGAAAGCGGACCCAGAAACGACGGCAGATATGCTGACTCCATTATTGCAAAAGATCTGGAAAGAGGGGAAGGTGCCTACTGACTGGAGGAAAGGTTACCTCGTGAAACTACCAAAGAAGGGCGACCTGGGACTCTGCAAGAACTGGCGAGGAATCATGCTCCTGTCGACGCCAAGTAAAATCCTGAGTCGCATCATCCTGGAGAGAATCAAGGACGCGCTGGATACAGAACTCCGACCAGAACAAGCTGGATTCAGGAAAGGCAAATCATGTTCTGACCAAATTGCAACTCTACGCATTATCATCGAACAAAGCATGGAATGGCAATCAAATCTCTACCTCAACTTCATAGACTTTGAGAAGGCCTTCGACAGCGTTGACCGCGAAGTAATTTGGAAACTACTCGAGTACTACGGCGTACCCCAAATATTCATCAACCTTATTCAACAACTGTACGACAACGGCACATGTCAAGTGATCCACAACGGAAAACTCAGCGAAGCGTTTGGAGTAAACACAGGAGTCAGACAAGGGTGCTTATTATCACCAATGATATTCCTAATTGTGGTGGACTGGATTATGCGTCAGACAGTGGGAAACGAGAAGACAGGGATATCCTGGACGGACGTGAAGAACCTAGAAGACCTGGATTTCGCGCGTGGATGATTTATGTTTGATGTCACACAAAATCGAAGACTTACAAGCGAAAACCGACAAACTGGTCGAAGAAGCAGCAAAGACAGGACTCCAGGTGAACATAGACAAGACGGAGGTTATGAAAATAACCAACCAACAACAGCAGCAACATCCAGTGCCAATCACCATCAACGGGAGGGATTTGAAAGAGGTTACTTCTTTCACTTATCTGGGGAGCATTGTCTCAACTACAGGAGGAACGGACGAGGATGTCAAATCGAGAATCGGGAAGGCGAGAAACACATTCATCAACCTGAAACCAATCTGGAAATCTTCGTCACTCACCATCAACAACAAAATTCGGATTTTCAATACAAACGTGAAGTCAATTTTGCTTTACGGATCAGAAACTTGGCGGGTCACCAAGAATATTTTCAACAGGTTGCAGACCTTTATCAACAACTGTCTTCGCTCCATACTGAAGATTAGATGGCCAGAAAGAATCACCAACAAGAAGCTATGGGAACAAACGAAACAGGAACCAATCGCCCAACAAATATGCAGGAGGAAGTGGAGATGGATTGGACACTTGCTGAGGAGGCCGTTGAGTGACATCGCGCGTCAAGCCCTCGAGTGGAACCCGAAAGGGAAGCGGCGAGTGGGACGTCCAAGGGTGACATGGAGGAGATCGTGTGAGGAGGAGATGAAACAGTATGGAATAACATGGACGCAAGTGAAAAGAACAGCAGAAGACAGAAGCAAGTGGAGACGTGCAGTTGAAGCCCTATGTTCCACTAGGAACCCAAGGGAACAATAATAATTAGTTTTGTAGGAATTTTTTTGATTGTTTGAAGGATTTCCTCTTTAACTGACATAAGTATGAGCACCATTGAAAATTCAAGGGTTAGTGGACACCTGTGTTTGAAACTTTGAGTACTCATGTTAGTGAAATAGACACCGAACCTTAAAATTCTCCGATTGGTGCTTGTTGATAATCCTTTTGGATGTCCTCACCATGCCTGTCTTCTACATGTTCACCTAAAGCCCCAATTCTATCACCTATTCTTCCGAATTCGCCCCTATTTTGTTCATGTGACATTGGACATCTCACAACCTTAAATGTGTGTCCAACTCTGCCTGATTCAGCACAACACAAACAATGCGATCACTGGTAACTGCTGAAAACCATGTCTTACTGCTGCCTTTATTAAAATCGCTTCACTGAGATTTAATGTGTGCATAGCTCTGTGTTTGGGTGACATCGCGCGTCAGGCCGTCGAGTGGAACCTGAAAGGGAAGCGGCTAGTGGGACGTCCAAGGGTGACATGGAGGAGATCGTGTGAAGAGGAACTGAAACAGTATGGATTAACGTGGATGCAAGTGAAAAGTACATCGGAAGACAGAAGTAATTGGAGGCGTGCAGTTGAAGCCCTATGTTCCACTAGGAACACAAGGGAACAATAATAATAATAGCTCTGTGTATGTGATGGGGTTTGATAATTTTCATACCAATGCGTATTGTCGTAATGACCTACAAACCACTAAGCAGACTTTACTTTCAAAGGCCTTTCCAAACTCATTGAAGCCAAGTTGACATTGGTATGACATTCTATTTGTTTTCCACGACGATTCAAGGAGTTGATATTTGACCAATCCAAAGCTTGTTTTGCCTGAGAAAATAAATTCCCTAAATCTTCAGTTTGTTGGGTGAGGTATCAATAAAATAGCAATGCATTAAGTCACCTTCTGTGTAGCAGTGAATCAGGATTTCCACATAATCAAGAAATGACTGGTTGAATACCCGTGTTTCCATTAAGGTATACTGATGACGTTTCAACCACAATTTATTAATCATAATCATACCATACCTTTGATATGATTATAAGTAATAAATTTTGCGCGAAACTGTGAGACTTTATCAAAATAAATTTCACACATAATAGACTCATTATGAACATTAGTGGCAATGTTTAATATTACTCTATCCTGACTACATCATATAAATGAAGGACATCGTGAGTATGGGGACCTAGTCAATCAGGACGTCATGACATTTAGGAGCAGAAAGTAGGTTAAGAAAGTAAAACGATCGTTGGAAAAAGTAATAAGATACGCAATCAATAAGTGTTTGGTTAATTGTACACATATAAGACAGACTTACATGCTCAAAAAGTGTGGCCTAATGACGAATTGGTGAGTTTTCATGTTCTACCAATCAGTTCTAACTTCTGCCAAATTGAGATGTACATAGCGCAACTGCTAGCCAATATCATGGAAAAGTAATTGACCAGGTGTCATCCATAGTGTGAAGATTTCTTTGTTCAGATCTATCCTTGCGTTTTCATGTTACTTTTTTCATGAGCGATCATTATCGATTATACGAATTCCGCTCAGCTTTCCAGCACGTCTCGAATTAAAGAAAAAGGTAGGGTAGAACGTATTGGACCTCGTGAAACAACTGATGGACACCACAAAATGAAGGATTTTCCTGAATAAAAAGGACTTCAGCCAACGAGATCCTGTTTCAGTCAAGTTACCATGGAACTCCTCAAAATCGAACACAAGTACACATGTTCGTTAGCACTTCAACCTGGTCGTTATTAGCAGGCAACATCACGAAAATGGAAGTATTTTTTGAATTGCTCCAATACTGCCTAGTTTTCTTATCCTAATAACATCTCGCAATACGATTAATTCTTAACTAATGGCTCATAGAAGCGTTTGGAGGGAATACAAATGTAAAAATTGGGTGATTTCCATAAGCAATGTACTTCATAATGTTAAATGATGTATGTTAATGTTAAAATGATATATGTTAGAACATAATTTTGACATCCGAAATAAATCAAAGACAGATTAGTAAACATGGTCAGATTGTTAATAAATGAGCTATTACACTCATCCCAGCAGTATTGATTGAAACAGAAGTAGCACGCTGAATGGTGTCAATTAAGTGATCAGATTCCCAGAGCATGACAGGCATGTTTTGAACAGCTGAGATTGACACAGAAACATGACGTCAAGTCAGAGCCTTTATAGGTTTTAGAGATTTGATGTGGCCTGAAAAGTATTTTTAGCAACCTTGACGAAATTTCATCAACAGACAAACTTGTTGACAGGGTATTCAGTGTCAGACAGCTGATGTTACAGAGTATAAATGCAGAGGAGGCCGTTTTCGAACCTCTCAACTATAAATATTCACGTGGACATTCTTGAGGTAATTTGCGATCAACCTCAATGGAACAAGTTTAATCGTGATGAGATATTTCTTAACGTGACCTGTGGAAGATGATGTGAAGAGAAGAATATAGCTTGTGGATAGTCATAGATCAAGATGTGCCAATGACATCAAATGTTAGTTCCAGAATGACTATTAACAGTTATATTTCCTTCGTCATTAAGACGTGAAGCTGATTAATGAATATGTGATATGCAAATTAGTGCTAATTACTTGCAAACATCTGAGCTGAGCGGAATACCACAACTACCGAACCATCAAAAACAAAATCATTCGACCAGGATGAAGTGACGTTTCTTAACTCATGTATGCAGATTTTAACTACGACAGAAGGATACACATTTGTAAGAAGGTATCCTTAAGTTGTGATATAAGTGACGGTTCTCTCTATGTATATGTATACATATATGTATATATATGTGCATATATGTGTATATTTATATGTACATATATGTTGGCTGAGCGAAGGGAAGAATAATAATAATAATAAAATCGAACAAGTGTTCAAGCTGTTAGCTAAATAGCATACTACCTAATAGACTGATGATTCTTGAGATAAGTAGGATGTTATTTGCACTATCGTGTTCATTCCTCTTAATTATTTTCATTATTGTATGCTTATATCAGAGAAGAAATCACGATCCATAACATGATGTCAAAACTGTAGGTCTAGCAACTGTCTAAAGGTTTCTTTTTTATCTGATAGATATTCCACGTGAACTTCCAAAACAGCACCACTTCACAGTAAACAATTTTGTCTGAGGACTTGGTTTCTATTTCGGCGAGAACATCATTTCTACCAAAGAGGCATGCACATGGAAATGCTGAATCAAATAGCGAAAAACTACTTCTTCTCGAGTCCCAGTCTTTACCTTCATCTATCAGAGAGGAATGCTCAACTGGAAGGTTCTCTTATTTTCTGTCGTCAGGACTGATTCTTTTCAAAGATACTGACAGCCAATTGTGCAGTATCACGCGTTAGTTGAAATTATATCTCACTAGTCTTATGGCCTGAATGTTCTAACACCCACTACAAAACATTGACACAAAAATCAATGTCAGTTGAGTTGGTAGCATTATTGATTGATGTTTTTAATTTTTTACATGAAATAGTGTTCAGATCAAAGTAAAACAGCTTCATTACTATTATTTAAATATTTTAATTAAACCCTCTAATGTAAAACTTTGGAGCAAAGCTTAAAGTATGAGGTGAATATATTTTAAATTAATTGCAATTCACATATGTGACTCGCGTAACTATTAGTGATCTATGCTATTTCAACCACATGTAAGTAATTCTTATCTCAAGAACTGTTCTCATCATGATTATCTTGCTGTTCACGAGAATCTATCCAGAAGATGTCTTTGATGGGCAAAACAAGATACCCCACCTATTTATTATATATATGCATATTATTCCACGTTTATTGCCGATGAATGAAAGTATTTGGAAATGAGCATCTTAGATCACTTATACATATTTTGTAGAATATCATCAGTTCACAAGAGCATTATATTCCCTCACAATATCCCCTTCACTTATATGTGGAATTCTGGAATAAAATCACTGTCTTAGTTAGAGAACTAGCTTAAAGCAAGATTTCTTAGTATGAACAAGTTAAAACAACACTGTAGCTACAGTATGTTATTTTTACGCTTCTTGTTTTCAAATGAATGAATTACTTACTTTGATTGTAAACTTGCTACTACCCAGTGTGATGTGTCCAGTCTTTTCTTGGCTGCAGACTGAATTATATCAGTCAGGTATGCAATGTGGCCACCAATCCAAGTAACTCACCATGACCGCAGCACTGACTGACTCACGTTCGAATCTCAGAAGGGACAAGAGTTCATTAAGGTTGCAGATACACCTCGCTGATGAGTGCCGACCAGCATGAAACAATGATCCAAGGCTTCCTGCCAATTGCCACAAACCACCTAATATCATTGAGTTCATTACTTACTCAATTTTATATTTATTAAAATTGATCGCCCATTGATACCATGACATTCTCAAAAAACAGGTAACTTAAATCTCATCAACATGTAATCAGTCGAGGCAATCCATTGAACCATCATAATTCGAGATTATGTGAGTTCAAATCTGAGGCTTTCGAGTAATATATCGAAAATATCGTTTCATCTGAAACTAAAAATGTATTTGTTATTCTTCAGATCGACAGCTAAATTCCGATGGATTCGCAACACATTGTAGCAATCGTTTGCATGTGAGTTTCACATTGTGCTACATTTGATGCAAAAACGCCACTAATGTGATTTGAACATAGATTTGTTGCTGTTCAGCAGTTACTACAGTCTCAAACAACAATTTTAATTATTCAGAACTGAAATGAATCAGGGAACCAGTTTTGGCTGAACATTTAGTTGCCTATCAGTTTTCACATGGACCGGACACGAGCTGAAATGACTTTTGGGTGACATGGAGAACCACCCCACAAGCTGAACGGAACACGAAAGCAGTTCAATAAGTTGAGTTCTCCTACTTGAGATGAAGTAAAGCTTATGAAGATGAGTTGAGTTAATGGGCAGAGTTTGAGCCATCTACATATGACTTCATTAAAGAGGTTAAAACAGTGATGTGCCATTTAAACGCTACGCTCCTCTCTAGATGAAAAAGAATAGTAACAGTTATTGTTCAACCATTTAATATCCTAATTCGTTGATGAATCTATGTGGAAAAATAGCAAATCATGTGGATGTGGGTTGATTTCTTGTGCAATAATCTTACATTATTTTGTGCAAAACGTATTCAGAAACGCTTGTAAACGATTCATGACCCATAAACAGCTATATTTTTCCGTCAGACGTTACATCCTAATATGTAGCAATGAACTGACTTTTTTCACCCGATACATTGGGAAAATATAAATCGAAAATAAACCCATATCCATCTATCTATCTGTGTGGTAGACAAATTCGGTGAACTAGAACTGAGAGTATTGCATATGTCTGTGATATGAAATAATGTGATTACTGACGATATATTACGCTCAGTACTTCATGCAGAGATTATTTCTACTTTCATCACGTGATAGATCCTAACAAAGTCTAACATGCAATTGTAAATTGCTACATATTTATACATACATCGACATAAAGGTTTTGACCAAAACGCATCACTCATTGACTTCATTTTTGAATTTTAGAGCAATTGTTCCAGTCTTCAGTTTAATACTCTATTTCGTATTCAAAAGGAATTGGAAAATCGCGTGCATATTCCTCGGAATAGTTGTAAGTTTTACAAAATATGGAAATAATAAGATGACGCTGTTGATTTGTTAGCGTTTTGTGTTTATTGCAGAATTCATCAGAGAAGTAAATCTGTTTGATTTAGAAAAAAATATGGTGGAGTGAATCATTTTGAAAGGAGATGTTCCATTTACGTCCAAAATTTTTCGTGGTAAACATGACTTGGAGATTTGAGAGAGTGAATCAAAGACACAAATAACCTAACCGAGATTCCCTGATGAAGAAGTGTCAATAAGTTCCTTTACCTAAATTAAAGAATGAAAAATGATCAAAATCAAAATACCTAACACTTTCATGCTTTTAGTCATTTTAAAGTACTTTCTTGTGTTTGTGACCAAAAAACGTTTGCCTCACGAAAAGCACTTCGAATGGGCTTCAGACTGTCCCCCTCCAAATTGCAAATGAGATAGGCAGGAAACTTCAGTGCCAAGAAACTCTGAACAAAATAATCCAGAAACCTAATGTTCAACACATAGACTGAAGAAAGTGTAGATGGATCGAACACATGATGCAAATAACGATAGATGACAACGCGCACCATCTCCCCAAGTGAAACCCGTCTAGTAAAGGACCAGTGGCTTATACGAGGGTAACATTGCGTAGATCGTCTGCATGCAGTCGTAGGGTAAGCTAAAAATGGATGTAAAACAACACAAGATGGAGATGTACCTTTGAGGCGCTGTGTTCTACTCGAAATATAAAGGAATGACCATAATAATAATCATTCCAAAAATATTATTGAATTCCTTTCATTGTTCAAGTTTTCACGCTTGTGACTATCAAGAATTGAGGATAGCAATTTGTTTTCGGTTCATCTCGATGCAAATGTTTTCATACCTTCGTTGACATAGTATCACTTCAAGTTACCCACCTGACCATTTTGAACAGCACTCGTCGAAGAACTTATCAATGAGAAAACCCAAACCAACTTAGGTAATCATTAAAAATTATTGCACATTGTACTGGTTACACGATACACACACAAGTGGTAAGCAATAAAATTAAGTAAGTGATTAAACCTCACATTAGGACACAGGGTGAGGCTAATCTGAAACTCTGAGGTATCATCTTTTCTTTTGAATTCGGAGATGTTATATCCTGAAATGGTCTAAAAATAGAAAGACGGATAGCAATTTTCGTGTCAATCTCCCAAAATATCAAGTTCAACAATAGGTTATAATTTCAACGCTCATATTCTTCAGTTTATAAATGCCAGCAGAAAGCAGCTGTAGTTATGTCAATTCATCACTGTCAGTGAACATTTGGTGCTAATTATTCTAGATTTTAAGACAGAATATTGCGTGCCTCTTATTTAGGCATTTCCATTTTTTTTGACAGCTTTTTCTATTGTCTGCATACATTTGTTTGACACTTTGTGAAGATAAATACGATTTTATCCTAATTGGGATCACAATTTTGGAAGACATGTTGGCAATTATTTTCATTTACCTGACTAAGAAATTGAAAGTGAATGTATCAATCGTATTGTGGGTTTTATCCTTGACTTGTCTGGTTACTGCCATAGTTTTGCTTTTTGTACCATGTAAAAGGGTAAGTCCATTGAAGTGCACAATGAATTGTCTTCATAATCCAATAGAATTGTTCTAATCCTTGAATATAATTTCACATATTTTCTGATTACCATATTTTCGTAGGTAAAGATCTAATAATTAAAATAGGCGAAGAAAGCAAGTCAAATCCATCAGTCCAGTTATGATGCTTCATTTTCCAACACATAGACAAATTGTTAGGGAACTGCGTACTACCTCAGTGTTCAACTTTATTAGATCTTATAACCTCCTTATTGATTTTTGGTAGAAAGACTGATCAAAGAACCTAGATGACTATCATAAACTGAACAATATTTATGAATCGTCAGAATTTTATTTTTGAGCGATGAGAGGTGGAATCTTTGACGTGACAATAGGATTTGTGCATTGAGTATAAGTATTACTATGCTAAATTGTAAATTTACTTGATAAAATCACAGATGCGCAGTATTAATTCAGTATCATCTTTCGATCATAGTTTATGGTCCATAATCACACCATGGCTATCATAAATATTATTTATATTATTTTATTGTTATTATTATAAAATAAAGCAATATTTACGAATCATCAGAATTTCATTTTTCGACCGATGAGAGGTGAAAGCATGAGATGACAAAAGAATTTATGCATTGAGGATGAGTAAAACTATATCACTTTGTAAATTTATTTGATGAAATCACCACTGAGCAGTAATAATTTCTGATCATGTTTCGATCACAATTTATGGCTCATAATCTCACCACTGTAGTCAAATAATTTACAAACTGTGTTTATATTATTTTATTATTTGCTGATCCCCAACTTTATTGGTAGTAGTAAAGGTTTTATTGATGATGCGTAATTTTTATCGCAAGATTGAGGTAACATTCCAATTAAGAGACATTCAGTGACTGACCAACATAAGGTTTATTTGTTTCTAATTTACTGAGAAATGCACCGGTGTTTCATAACTGTGAACAGCAGATATGAAAACCACTGTGAATATCTTCATGCAATCAAAATAATTTATTTTTTCTATACCCTAAAATGATTGTGAGTTGAAATACATAAGACACTACAGAGAATCACTTAGAACAAAGAAGCAATTAGGCTTAGCAAAATCAGAATAACCGGAATTTATTAAAATACGAAAGTTACACAGAAGACCAGATACTGCACCGCATGTTGCTGAACACAAATATTCAATAGGACCGAACGCGATAACTGTAATAAAATTAGAAACAACATGATGAAGACACTAACTGAAATCAACAGCATATTTTATCAAACAACTCAGAATGAATGTTCATGGAATGAACTCACACCTGCCTTCTATGTCTATAAAATGTTACCACTACCATCATATGTAGGGATATATAATGTCTATTCCAATGGTAGTTACATGATTTTCAAATGATTTTATCATATTAAGATATTTTCGAATCTTATGATCAACCATTTCCACAGTATGTCGCTTAAACCAACGAGATCTAAGAATAAGGAAGTAACTCCAATCAACAAGAAAGCCGAATTGTACAAATATCAAGTAACATTTCACTAGTATCTTTTACATAACTCTACTTCTAGGGTATCATGCTGAATATTTCTTCATTTGCTGTCGGTCTTCCTTAGATTCGAACATACAATTATTACAGTCAGTATTGCTTCTCAGCATTAAATTGACTACTCAGTGGTGTTGATAAAAACCTACAGAAGAACCCATAGTAACTCACTCTTTTAGATTGCCTTTAATTATTTCCATGGTTCCTAATTTGAATGTTTATCTGACTAAACTTTCATTTTTCAGATGGTCTGCAAAATACTGTCAGGTTTCTTCTTCAACACTGCTTTGTCTTTGGTAAGTTGAAGCTGCCTTATTCCTTTTAATTGCTTTAAGGACTAACAGATTGACAACAATCTTGATAATATTCCAGGCATATATTATATCCAACGCATCGTTTATTTTGTTTACTGAAGTTTACAGTCGCATGTTAACAAGACAGAAACTTAACAAACTGATGTGAAACTAATTCTAATCCTTCACATTGATGTTTTCATGCTGCTCATGCTTTTTTCTACTAGATCACAGTAATTCTTGCAGACATGCTGAAAAGAATATAGTGTCAGATGTCGATATGAAAAATACGGATTTCGATATTGTGAGCCAAGTGCTTGATTACTGATGACTCATGTACAGTTTTGTACATATTGATGGTTGAATGTAATGCGATTCAAATTTGCAATTTTAAATACAGAAAAGATTTTCTTTATGTAACTCAAACTTTTATTTGGGTGTGCCATTTCTCAAAACGAATAAGTATATCCTGAATCGTCAATCGAATAATGATGGTTGTATCATGTAATCTGACGCTGTGAATATTCCAACTCGGGCAGTTTTATACTGATGAATCGACATCAGCTATTACTGATCAGCAATGTGTGGGTTTCCGCATAAATCAGCACAGAATGCGTGCATTTGAAGCAGTATTCGCCGGTGCATTTTGAATGTAAGATCACATATTGGCTTTTTTATTTTTGTTGAAACTTTCTACACTGTTTGCACTTTCTTAGGTATAGGGTTCATATTTTAGCTCTTAACTGATAATTGTTATCAAAAATAAACTGTGTAAGGCAGAATAAATGCAGTCACACCTTCATCTCATAGATTTACTCTCAGTATTCAATTTATCATGTAATATAATGTATCACATCTGTGCAATGGTTAACAGATACATAAAGAATCGAATTGGGTGTTTCTAAGTTGTGCATTTAATGATGTTGTTACCATAATGGCAGCGAAGAACTGATCGTAGGAAGCAACAGTTTATCGCCTCTGATTCACTACCTGTTTATGCTTGAATTTCCGTTAGCATAGATATTCTCATTATGCCAACTTGAAACTTCTTAGAAAATAGATCTTCACTGAGGTGTAATGTTTTACTTATGATAGTGAGTAACTGATAATATATGAATCACGTGTGGAACCCTTAACCTACAGCATCGACTTCAAATAATACGCTGCATTGTCCGCTGTAATGTATGCAAACCATAATGATAATTTTTCGGAAGAATCAACAGGAAAGTAAATATGTCATCAACGTATAACAGGCATTATCAGCCGTTATACAAAATAAAAGTATCTGAGATGAATTTCTGTTCTACCGAATATCCCTAATTTCATTCTCATAAAATTCCGTCCCTATGATCCAGGTAAAAGTACGAAAATAAACCAAATTATTCACGACATGATAGAAGCTTAAATTATTTAGTTTCATACACACATGAAGCCTATTCATGGAACAACTAGATGCATGTTCTCAAATCGGAACCTTATGTGATAATGATGCGTAATGCAAAACAGTTAACAAGGTTTACATAAATCATCAAGAGAAATAAAATCGAAAAAATTCTTTCAGCGTACCGTCAACTGTAATAAATAATGAATTCCAGTATTTGAAATACACAACTTTGAAGATAATGAGAAGCACTTGCCTGTTTTTGAATTATGCTAAGATGTTTCAGCAGTAGTAAAACTCAAATCAGTGCCTTACTGAGAGTTGCTCAAAATATCAAGTGTTAATAAATTATTTCTATCAACGTCCGTGAAGTGGCATCAAAGGAAAATGTTACTCACGCGCGTGGCAAAACCAGACCAGCGTGATAACATTTCATATCACAAGTCATATATGAATTGCATGAATGCCAAACAAGCACACACACAAAGTGGAATATAACTATCTATAAGGGGAATTTAGTGAAATATCCGATGACCATTATCTTTTGACAAGCTTGTATACAACCCCTTACTTTCATGGCACTCGCTGCTTGTTGTGTTAGTGAGGCTTCTTGATATTAGGTACAAATTGGCTAAACGCAGGAAAAAGCAGTAGATTGATTTATTCAGGTGAAAAATGTATGTTGGGTTGAGCA
The DNA here is from genome assembly GCA_944472155.2 of Trichobilharzia szidati. NCBI lineage: Eukaryota > Metazoa > Platyhelminthes > Trematoda > Strigeidida > Schistosomatidae > Trichobilharzia > Trichobilharzia szidati. Next base: position 99,541,718 of record OX235276.1, read on the forward strand.
TAGAGTTAATAGATTATGGTTAGAACGAGAGTACTGGAGTGTAGGAAGATTGTAATAGCAAGAGTGAGTTCATGTTTAAAATAAGTATAGAATTGGACCAGAATAGAAGTAGACTAGTAGAGATAGATTTGTTATTATAATGGAAAAACGGAGTACGTAAAATAGAGAAATCAAGGAAGGATATTTAAAGCATCAGAACACTTCACTGTAATCAAACGTATGCTCGAAGCAGAGATAGGTCGCAGAAGAGAAACTTGAAATGTTCCACCAGCAATTATAACGTTTAACTACAAAATGATTTGACCTTCAGAGATGAGATATGCTACAGGCGATAATTTTGACTCTTACACCCTTTGAGATATAAAAGCTATCTTAATGGATCACTACTCACAATAGTATCAGATGGAGAACAATCTTCTTTTCTCATTTTTCCATAAAGCAGCATTCGAGGTGGCCGTTTTTCTCACAGCCATTTTAACCTGCCAAAGTCTCTGTTTTTAAAACGTTTCCATTACTCTGAGTCTTGTGTATAAATTTTACATATGGAAATAATCGATATAAGGAAGTACCTGTGAAAACGTTTATCGATGTATCAACAATAATGATTAGCAGTCACAAACAAATAACTGTCACCTTTGTATCTGATATTTGAGTGCATATATCTGAGTAGAATTTTGATGAGATGATTTAACAAATAGCAGTTGGTGTCATTTAATTAACGACAATCACTTTTGTACGATCACGGAAGACGCGAGTAATTAGTCACAAAATGTCTAAAAAATGCTTCGTTCTGTTAAAACTGCATAGACAGCATAAACAATAATATAGTCCTGCAAAAGTTTAAAAACACTTCAATTTTTTGACTGCACGTCGTGACTTCGATTTTATCTTGTGTACATTATTTAAGAGGATGAGATTATTAGCTGAACAGAGGAATTCAAGGAGGAAAAATGAGAAGTTAACTGTTCGAAATTTGTGTTTTGATCAGCCAATGGGGTAAAAAGCTGTCCAAATGCCAATGAAATGTGCCGTTTTATTTCTGATCCCACCTAATCACACTTCAGACCCTTTCTCGTAGATTATTAAACCTTACAGATTTGTAAGTATGTAAAGATCTTATAATGAATACCAGTCATGACATTCAGACGACTTCTTCATACGATCATAGACTTCAAACTGAGTTAAATGAGGGTTTCTGAGTACTTGATTCTTTTCGTCTGTACATTTTACAACCGACTGAAGTTTTGACATTATATCTCTGCATTAACTCCTCAGAATGCTTAGAAAGAGTTCAAAAATTCAAGTTATCTGAATCAGTAGACCTGCATAATTTGCACAGTACTTATATAAGTACGAAATTTGAAACCTTGTAAATATAATACAGTATTATCAGGTATTTTATTAATACACATTGATGTAGTATTAATATTAATTAATAGTGATGAAGTTTGAGACAATTTATTGATAATAGTCACATCTAACACCATTTCTTTGAAGGAACGCAGTATGAAATAGAGAAAAAGAAACGTCTCTGAGCAATTGTGTCTTTTTTTTATATTTAAATTAAAAATTTCCCTATCATCTTTCTAATGGATTTTAAAATCCCCTATTAGGATCTGACTTATCATAAACCATTTTTTTTACCTTAAAATTTGAGAAGTTTCAATTTTTTAGCTATCTGAAGGCTTCTATAATTGATATGATTATGAAGGATAAATTTTATTCGAAACTATGTCATCCAGAAAATAATACTGTTTCACCGTGTGATACATCTAATCACAAACTAATATGGAATTACTTACTACCTTAGTGCCCAAGTTTTACACATATACTGAAGGCTTGCTGTTTTTCCTTTCCGAATGGATTCATGTGAACTTGTCATCATTGATATGTGCACAGCCTAAATGTTTCGACGAATTAGCCGCAGTACATATGTTTGAACATAGAGTGAAGAGCACGGCCATTGTCCATTTCTTATTCATTGGTGAAATATGCATGCCGAAGGATCAACACATTTTGTAATAACTGTGATTATTATCATTGTAGATTTTTGTGCAATTCAACTTTGAAGCATCTTTAGCTGAAACACTCGAAATCGCCTACTAGTATTGACCAGAGTGCCATCTTTATACTTTTATTCTCCCGCCTTAATATAACAAACCAATTTTTAGGCCTTGAAATATTCACGTGATCAAAGTACACCACGCATTTCAAATTACACAAAAAGAATAACTTTCTACAAATCACTATAAAAGGATTGAATCGCCTGACTGAGTTAACTTTGACTACATAGTTGGTGTTTTCTCATTATTTTCATTGAATATATTCCTGAATATTGACAACACGATTTGTAATAAACTCAAAACACTCAGAGGGTTACCCAAGAACGATTAGTTGGACAAGTAATCTTGGTTATGTAAACCAACAGTTCTACTTCATGCACAGTAGAATTCTCAGTAATTTCATGAATAACTCAATTGCGAAACGTGGTTTCACATACTCCAGTATAAAGTGGCACTAAGATGAACGTATCACTTGTTGTATGCTTTATAAATCCAAAGGTTTCAATCTTGGTCGCGGTCATATAGTAGTCATTTACTTTATGGGTATCAAATTCTTTGATCTTATTGTGATTGCGTTCCCTTGACATCGCTAGATAGTTGAGGAAGATTGAGATGATGTCAAGCCATTGGAATGTATCCACTAAATCGCTCGTCATGATGATGGAACTGCAGATTATTTCTGCGTAGAAGTGAAGCGGAATATTTCATCTTTGTATCACAGTCGTTATCTTTCTATAGAAGTAAATGATTTTCAACTGAAGTTCAAATAAATTCGTCCAAATGTTACTTATAACTGTCGTCATGACTGTTGATACCTATGGCCAAAGATCGTATAAATGTAGTGAAAGGCAACTGAAATGAGTAAACGTTCTGGAAATTATCAAATCTATGTAGCCTAAAAAGTCGTCTTGTTCACTTGACACTATTAAAACTTTAAACTGTCCACTTAATAAACCTCCAAGTTTATATTATAGTTTATTTGCAAACGGTATCAGGTTAAAGACATGAAAAGAAATTTTAAGTTTGGGACTTTTATAATGCAAGAACTTTGATACGGAAGAAACTGTCAAAATAAAATTGTTTTACCTTTCAGCATCGATTGCGGGAAACGCCTTCTATTATTTTATTCAGACAGAATACGCAAAGCAAGGAAAGTACTTTCAACACGGAAATAATGAATGATATGATTTCCACGGGTTTCAATTTGGAGCCGAGGGAAGACACATTTAAAGAATACATCACATTGGTAAGGACACTCTGGTTATTTATCTACACAAAAATCTACAATTAGGTCGGAATTGATGTGACATATTTGATAGTCATCATGTTGGCAGTCATGATTATCATAGGCAGCATGTAAGATTGAAATTAATCATCCAATCTTATTCTCACATAGAAAGGCTCTTCGAGATTTTTTTTATAAAAATATCCCAGTCACATTGGGAAATGTGTAAGTCAATTGTCTCAGTTTGTCATTGTCTCTTCTTATGGATATCGAGGCTGGTGATTATTCTTCTGTTTGATAAATCCCGATGCTTTTACATTGAAAGTGTATGCATCATATCCACAATATTTTTTCATTTAGCGTATTTGCTGTCGCTCTGCTTGTCTTCACCTTTGCGGTCAAGAAAATTCAGGAAAACTTTTGGTATTCACATATTGACTATGGAGTAATCCTAAGTATTCTGTTTGGTTGTAGAATGCTGACATGATTATTACTTGGAATTATTGCGTGTGTTACACGATGACATTTGTGTGAGGTTGCTCAGATAGACTCAGGTATAGAATAGTTCTTGTTATATGTTTGGTGTGTAGTTATAAAAATGATATAATAAAATGTGTAACTGAGAATGAAAAGATTAGGCAGAACAATGTGATCAATAGTCATCCTCATATGATGATATCATTTAAAACTTGCTTTCATATCATCGAGGTTGTTATAAAAAATGGCTCAACTAACTGTCTCCTATCTTTAAAAATTCAAGATGTGTATGTGAAAACTGTAGATAAGCGATGAATATTTCGTCAGTTGGAAGTGTTGCTGAAATTGGAAATTAGAAGACATGCTTTGCCAATGACTGACTGTGGTACACTACATTTTACAGGTCACAATTTTATCTTCAATAATGTTTTATCAATGTAAAAGAGATCAGTAACTGTGAACATTCATCCATGTCACAATATTTGTTCACGAATTCAGACTGATACTGGAAAGTATTGTACCGATATAATTTAACAAGCTTTCTTTTACTTTATTCTCTGAACAAACGAAATGTTTAGAAGAATTTTAACATTTTTACCTGTCGACAGTCTAATGTCTCTATGTGAAGTTGTAAACAAACATCAGTTATTAGAAAGCTAAGGGGAACTTGATAGCCTGATTTGATACTCTGCAGTAATACACACAGTGGTCCTTCAAGAAATCAAGCGAGGGTGTTTACCATTGCTTTAAGTGAACAGAGTAAAACAAGCCACCATGCTTAAGTACTGTCGCTTACATACATAAATAGTGTGACTGCTAGAAAATAACAGTGAGACTTCATCATCTAACTAATAGTTAGTGTGTGTAAGATCAACTTCCACATGTCGGTCTACAGGGAACTGACAGAATAGCTAAAACAAACATTTTATCCACGCAGTAACATCTGTGAAATAAATCAATAACATCTTAAACGAGGAAGCAACAGGAAGGAATCGTTGCTATTTTCCTCTTCACATTTATTGACGGAACGATAGAGTCTCATCGATAAAGCATGAATGATATACAAGTAACTAAAACCAATTAGATTGTAAACACGTCAGACAGAAATGCTTACAGAAGCAGAAGTGTAGTGATGAAAGGGATGAACTTCAGTATCAGTAATACAAGAAAAAAGCCTGAAGATGTCATAACTGTGACTAAAATAACATTAGAAGGAAATGACAAGCAAAAACCAGATTAAGTAAGGGCACAATGTGCATAAACCTTAAAAATCAAACAGCAGAAAAACTAAGTATAACGAATGAGGAAATAGAAGAACTTGGAGACATCAAATCAGACAAATCCATTGTCACTACTCAACAAGATGAAGGCAACACAACACTAATGCTTAACAAAACAGCATACAGGGAAAAAATGAATGGACGTTGACAATCTGGACCTTTCATAATAATGGCCAATTCATCAAAAACAATCACAAATCAAACAATGAATAAAAGAGCAAAGGTAGTTCAATAGGTGGAAGAAGTATTTGATAAGTCAAAATGGATTAAAATTATGCGAAAATCATGCAATATACCTGGAATATAAGGCAAGATACAACTGCATATAGAAGGATATCCAGTGAGACAGATTGTAGATTTTTTAAACATATCAAAATATATGCTGTCAAGATTTCTCTCAGCAATACTAAGACCAATAAGAGACAACTCAAAAGCTAGAACAGTAGATTCACTTGTATTAGTGGGACGACTAAAAACCACTAAATAGAGGAAGGAGAAATACTGGTCACCTTTGATGCAAATAGTCTCTATATTAAAATACCCATTCAAATAGCCATGAATGCAGGTTTTTTATTTTGATAAACATATCAGTACTCAGTTGTTCGTATTCCATCACACTCTGTGGTTGCGTATGAAATGTTCAGGGAAAGAAATGCAGTCCACCACACGACAATTTATGCATGAATAACATTTCCTTTCAGAGTCCAGCTGCGTCTATTTTGAAAGCAATATTGGTCATCATTGATGTTCATGAGCATGCATAAGCGTATAATATACTGAGAGCAATCAGATTTGTGTATATGATCAGCTGTGTAATTCATGTATATTATGATGAAAAGGGTTCTGATAATACTGAAATTTATAGTGCAACTGTGGTTCACGACTTCCTTATTTTGTTTCAATTCTTCCTCTTCTCATAAATCGACAAATCAGTTAACGTTTATATTGTTTTGTTGCGTTGTTATTTTATTTTTAATTTTTTAGTTGAAAATACTTGTACCTTGATCTTAATTGCGTATGACATAAACTTATTTTCTTGATCGATATGAACACATCGACGGTATTCAAGCAAGTGTGACTCTCTTGAGATACACTAAGCGATTGGTTGTTTTACTGTTCACTACATTCAACTTGCCTTTGTTAACGAATCACAATATGATGGCGACGGCTCTTTTCGAATATTTGTTAATCCATGTATGACTTAAGTTGCTACTATCATCCTGTGTGCGAATAAATAGTTTTTAATTGAATAAATATGGTCTGTTTCGGCAAAACAGTCTCTGCAAGTAAAAATTTTGAAGTGTCCATCTCCAACGCAAGGCTGAATATGATCACTGAACTTATTTGAAGTCATCGCTAAACTAAGTAGCAAACACACATATAAAAGTTTGTGTTCAAACACGTGTTTTGTGCTAAACTGTGTTGGCAAGAAATCAGCTAAAGTGGGCATATTTAATGTAGAATATTTCAAAGAATTTCATGAAAGGAACTGCATTCAGTTCACAATTCTCACTGTTCTTTCACAATATAAAGTTCTCATTGATCGTGATTTCAGTGATCTTTACACAAACTCATAACATTCATGAGTCCAGGCTTTTTCTATTCCTTCACGTTCACAGTGGAGCATATGACTTCAATCTAGAGGCTTGAAGTTTCTGTAGCAGTGTTCATTTTTACAGGATGGGGTTGCCAACCTCATGCCCAACCTTTCCTCTTTACCAGCGTAATTTCCGGCTTAGCGAGGTAAAGGCGTGCGTCGACCGGGGATCGAACCCCGGACCATGTGCATGGTCGGTGAGCGTCCTAACTGCTATGCCACCGACGCAGTCCAGGGTTTTTCGGAGATGTTTTTTGATTTACTAATACGTGTGCATGATCTTGAAGATTGTTGCTAGCAAATCTGCCTCACAGCAGATGTTCACTGTATGTTCGAATTCTGTTGTCTAATATTGTATGCCTTCCTGATGGTCACTTCTTTCATTTCAGCTCGTCTTAGTTGTACTGGTTGTATCATTTGAGTGTGAAATGGGAGGTAAGTCATCCTCATCTCTTCTACACGTGTCAGACAGTCAATCAGACAAATCACCCCCTCGCTTTCCCATGCACACATTCAAGCACTCTCCTAATGCAGAGATTTGTTGACTATTGCTACTAACATCACCACCACCAACACTCCTACTAAGAGCACTGATGCTGCTACCGCAACTACTACTTCTTATGATAACAATAATTATATCAATATTAACAGCACACTGCTACTGCTACAACAACAAAGACGAATTCCAGACTAATTACTGCCGCTCATAACACTGCTGCTCATACTACTATTATAATTGTTAATATTCATATCACGAAAACTACTAGATAAGTGTTTGAGAGTTTGACGGTGTAGGTGATTGCAGCATTCAATGTAGTCAACTGGGTATTTCAATTCATTCGTCACACAATCACACAGGCCACCGAAAAAGGAGGTAGGCTCGAACTGACACAGACATGTGGGAAGCAGGTGAGAACACACTTCATTATTCATTGAGTCATTCACTCATTCACATACACACTCATTCATTCATTTACTCACAAAGTCAGTCAGTCAGTCATTCGAGGAGTCAGCGAGTGAATGAGGCAGTCACCTGCTCACACAGTGACATGCATAGAAGTGGTAGTACTTATTTTAACGGTAATTTCTCTACTGCGTACATCACACAAAGTGGAAAAGTATTATTTACCAGATGGCAATTCAAACACAATATACTGTTCATAACCATATAATTTGTGATGAAGCATCTTTGAGGTTTATGTATCATAGTTGCCATTTTTCTTCTCCATAACAAAGACCGAAGTGGAGGTCCGTAGTAAAGCCCTATGACCTCGACTCACTAATTTCTGTGAGCTGAAATATCGATTAAACTATTTAAATTTCATATTGAGGACAAAGTAATTAGTCCTCACATCCTCGGCTTATAGATACAAATACGAATATACGTCTATAGACGAGGTCGGGAACGAACCCAACAGTTCATTCTTTAAAACAGAGTACCAATTAAAAAAGTAATTCTAGTAGTGTGTCTGCTCCTGACTTCCACAGTATTCAATTTCCATGGAGAGATATATAAACGAACGTAGGGGTTTTCATGGTGCAACCAGTATTCCTTTCTCAACCCAGTTGTATGCTTCTGGTATGTAGAATACAGATTCAAGGTATCCAAATAAAGGCATTTCTGGGCTTTTCAAGCACACCAAATAAAATGTGGATGAGATTCCACCGACTTATTAGTAGAAAATTCATAGAGTGACACCTTCAATACTGGACTGAATAACAAAGCTGAAGTAAGAATGGGTGTTTAACACCAGTATTTTCAGAAAATCCACACATTCAGACCAATATTTGGAATTCTACTCGTCCCGTGTGGTGTCAGTGCAAATTGGTCTAATGACACTCCTGACACATGATGCCTTAAAACAAGAGAATGTAAGGCAGAATATTTTGAAAAATTGAATAATCCCATATAAACTATGAATGCTCTGTGTTATTCACATATGTGACCGAGCTGGTTATGAGGTAATTATTTTACTCCTAGGATACCAATCCGGTGACACTATTTCTACCTTTATCGCACACAGCATGGATTAATGATAATGGTAAGGCATAGATTATTGATGATGGTTTCTCATTCTATTCTGGCAACTGAAATCGTGAGAATGTGTAGGTTTATTTCAGGAATAATCGATTTCGTATGAATGTTACTTCTGGTAACTGCGTATGTTTTAGGTCCAACATTGTCTGAAAAATGAAACCCATAACACATTCTAATTTTTTGTATTTATCTATGTGAATTTCTTCCAAAGGAAATTTGGGAGGGTAATGGAACAATGATAAATTCACAAGCAAAGTCACACGTGAAATCCGGGAACACAGGATTTATCTAAAAGATGGTACTACATTGAACAAAAAATATAAAATATAATCAACAAACCTAATGAAATATGGTATACAAACGTGAAATTCTGAAGTGTCTCTGTGTGAATACCATCAAAAAGCATAGTAAGTGTGCGTCAATAAGTAAAAGCAGCGGAGTGGTGTGATAAGAAGGAAACCTCACACAGACAAAGGGTCAAAGTTCAAGTCAAGGAAGCAATCAGTTCCAATACAAGTAGTCTGGAAGGTGTAAAAAAACCCATCATGACGTTCAAGGTCACCTGGAGAGATGACTAATAAACTCCTGGAGAAATCTAAGAGCTCACTTCAAGTTAAAGTAAGCGCTGAAGATGTTGCCTTGTAAGGCGATGAAAGCTATGCAAATTAACTATCCAGCTCAGAGAACACAACCACATCAAAATCATCCACCTGAGATACAAATCTTCTCCATCATATTTATACGGATAAAAATGTTCAACGGTAAAGGGTAAACTAATAAAGTATACACAGCAAATAATGTGCGATTCTAGGAAAATAATTATTACATCTAATAGATTATTAATACATCGAGTGAGATTAACTGCAATAGTAATTAAATTCGTGCTTAAGAACTAACAAATTCAATTTGTACTACTTACTAGAGATAAGTAGTATATATTCTAACACAAAAGAAGGAATGACGAGAGGGATTTGGGATGGAAATTAAAAATCTGGGTTAACGGTGACTGTAACATTCCCAAATAAATACTCGAGAATACCACGAATGGTAAATTAGCATTATGATGAATGATACGCAGTAATGAAATAAATTAATGAAACAAAATTTTTGACTTTATGACATTGCGGAGGTGACTTTCATTCTTTTCGAAACATCCTACTGTAATCACTCAATTATGCCTGTTTTATTGCAGCCTGGAATTCGAACAACCACCGTCAAACAAAATTGAATCAATTATTAGCAAGGCAATGAAGGTGCGCTTGGTTTGATAAAGGCTGCGTGGCAGATTAAAGAACCCACATCTAAGTATGAAAAGCAAACAGATGTTAGCTTAGATCTCAATCGATGGCATAGTTGTACTTTAATTCCAAAATATTACTTCCCGTCCCTCTTCTCTTGGCGGTGTTATTATTAGTGTTATAATTATTGTTATCATTATTTTATCTGGTGAACTGTTAGTTTTTTGACGATATTTGTATATCTAAGCTGTCAGTTGTATATCATTCTTGGTGAGGTTTACTCAAACTATCTAGAGAGGTAAAATCGTAATATTTCTCCATATGCGGTTTACAAGAATTAAACATGTTTGTGTGTATTTTACGAAGTCACCTTGTTTATAATTGCATTAATTCTACATAATAGCTTCAGTTAACATGTTTATATGCACTTTGGTGAATATTATTTACTTAGTGGTGTCGTCCACAAAACGTATAGGTCGTATATTTGTTCAAATTGATGCTCATCTGTTGTCACTCTATTCAAGTATTTCTAAGCGATTAACCATAACAATCCAAATTGTATAGCTAGAAATGATTGTAAAGGGTAATTCAGTTGACGAGGCCTTGTGCCAAAAGTGTACAGTTAAAAAAAAATTGCTGTTTTCACAGTTGCTTCTTTCAAATTTACTGAGTGAAATAAATGTTTCCATCTAAACATTTGTTATACTCAGAAGTGATAAAAAACACATTTTGATTGACATTTGAAATTTGTATCTTTTGGAGAAATATTTGAATGTGTAGTCTCCTTTAGCGCAAACCCATTTGAAAAATGTGGCAGAACTGTATCACTTAACTCTCCAAAAGACATGCTGTGGAGGACTGGGAGATGTCTAGCTGCCATTTGGTTCTGCTGGTGGTGTTAAGGCCATGCATAAAATGGTGAAGAGACTTATCATACCAAACCAGATGAAGAAGGCTGTAGTAAATTCTATTGGACCAAATGGAAGCCATCATTTTAAAATATCACGATTGTTTAACAATGGTGAACGTTGGCTGCAATGTAAACAAAGAGGTGACTTTTCGACAAAAAAGCAATACTGGTCATCACCTTAAGAGTACAACAATTTCTGTTTCATTGTAATAAACTGAATTTACATTCAAGTATTGGTTTGTAGGGATTTGGTTGATTGGTTACAGGATTTAATTATCTTATTCCACTGGCAATATTCTATTTATAGTGAGAAGACATAGACACTTGGACTGATATGGCATTATTTAAAGATTTTTGTCAATTCTAATGTTATGATCAGGGAGATTTTGAGTAGACTTGATTCTGCATTAAAAATGCACCGTAACTTTTATTGAGTTAATTGTAGAGAAGTTTCTATCTTTCACATGTATCTGATACTCTATATCGTTCAGTTTTATTAACCGGAATTCTGAATCTGATCTGGTAGTAAAATCATATAACCTCTAACAAATTAGACAAGTTTCCTCACAGGAAACGTCTCCAGAATCATAGAATTATGAGAAATAAACACTGTGTGCTTGTTGTTATTGACATTTATGTCTTAATCATGTGATAATGAGATTCTCGTTCACATTTCGAAGAAGATGCTTGCTTCAGATCGACAGAATAAATTTGTAATTGCTCTGTACATTATAGTCGTAGAAAGTCTCAAAATAACCAGCAAAGCAGCAGAATATCATGAATAAGTATCATGTTGTGAACTGGCAGAAGTTAGAATTCATGGGTCAGTGGATCAGGTCCCAGTGGCCGGATGGTCGAGGAGTTCGCTTTGTAACCCGGGGGTCCTTGGTTCGAACACCGGTGAGTGCGTACTGTGAAGAGTCTTAAACTAGGATGAAACAGCTGTGCAGAACTTCCAGGTTTTCCAATGGTTCTCTAACTATTGTCAGCTCACGATGAAATCACCAACCAAACAATCAAATTCCTACATACAGACACTTGAATAAGTGTCATTCCCTGTGAACTGCAGTAGATGGATAACAGTCAAAGCCTTACCTACATATACATCCTAAATTTGTATACAATAGTCGTTAAAAGCTGATTATCATTGTATTAATGATATATGTATAAATGTAATTGCAAATCTTAGTCATACCAATCACATGGCAAACATGGATTTCCGCGGAGTTGCTGTTGTAACATCATGTACACCGCAAGTCTACTCTCGCAAATCTTCTTTAGAATGAAGTGCCACTGCGTTGGTGGTTCAGTGATAGAACATCCGCTAACCACTCACATGGTCCGGAAACTCGATATCCGGTTGACGAACTCCTAATCCTTGTCTAACTGGTGGTAAGTGTGATAAAGACAGAAGTTTATGGGTGAGGCTGACAACCCCATCTCGTAAAAATGGAGGCATTACCGCTGGAAATGCAAAGCTCCACCTTGAAGACTTATCTTCCACTAAGAATTTAATAGAATGGAAAAAGAAAGTGCCTAATAACGTAATGAAAACATATATCCATTAAGAGATTCGATGATTTACATTGTCATTATGCTATTTACAAATAAATTGTACAATTCTACTTCAAGATTTTAAAATTCCTTCACATTCTCAGTGAGACATAGGGCTCCAAGCTAAAGGCTTAAAGTTTCTGTAGAAGGTTTATCCCTACAGTATAGGGTTGCTAGCCTCATGTCCAACCTTTCTCTTTACCAGTTTCATTACGGGCTTAGTGAGGTCAACGAGTGCGTCGACCGATGATCGAACCCCAGACCGTGTGCATGGTTGGCGAGCGTTCTAACCACTGTGCCACCTAGGTACGGCTTCAAGATTAACCACAGATTAGAGAACCACTGTTAACCAGTTTCTACCAGGCAGCCTTCTCATACTATTACGATGGGTCATCGACAGTATTCGTCATCAGGGTTCAGACCCAAGACTTTCTCCTAACACTGAAACCTCGTTTACCATTCAGCCAATGGAACACAACTCAGAGGTCCATTAATTCTTACTTCTGCCAACTCGTTATTTAAGCACAACCACCAGCCAATGTCACTGCTGAGTATTTATCCTCGCTCACGAGCAGGTAGACGCCACTGGTAATTACTTACCACTAGAACAATGGGTAGATTAATCAATGAGGAGCATCAAAATAATTTCCAAGAGTTAGTTTGTAGGAATTTGATTAATTCAAGTTTGACCACGGATCGAAAGCAGTAAGAGAACTACTAAAAACAGGCTGTTATTGGAGAGCTTTGTGTTATTCTTTTGACAAAATAAATATGCTTATTACACTGATAACATGATACACTTACGAACAGTATAAATAACGCAGCAAAATCTTCTGCAACAAACGAAATTACCTGAGTAAGAAAAAAGGAATGGGGATTTAATGAACTATTCTCGAAGTATTTCACTCACGTTTTGTTGGCTATTACCAAAACCAACGAAAGCCACCGTGTGTGCTCCCTGGTTTCGAAGACATCTGTCAGTGATACATGCTCAACAGATTGCAATTTATATTTGTGGATATTTGTTAGAAGTGAGTAATCCCTGGATCACTTCAAATTTCATCCAATAAGACAAACGTCACTTTCATTCGAAACTATCTATTGTCATGCATATTTTTTGTTTGGTTAAGACCAAATTTCATCAATTTAGTTCTAACGTCTTTGAATGCAGCACCGTGTGACACCGGTTTGAATCTAAAACTGAACATGAATTCCTTCAGTATTACAGATTTGCCTTGCTGACTGCTGAGTGCCAACAAGAACGAAACCTAGGTCCAAGGCATCCCGTCGACCGCCTCCAACCATCTAATTAATCAAGTGTCATTAATAATTTAAGCTTTTGGATTAAAGCGGCAATTTTCTTAGTTAGTATGTGATTTATGATTAAGGTGTTAGTGAGTTATGCATAATTATTCATTGTTTGAATAATATAGAACAAGTCATAGTAATCCGAAATTTAGAATTTCAGCCTTCAATGCCAACGATGAATCAATACCACACAAAGGTTTCGAAGGTTATTTCTTGAATTTATAATTTTAGGTTCGACCTGTACTACATGAAGTCTGTCGTTTATTTTCACTGTAGCTTTTGACAAGATGGAATTTGAATTATTATCAATAAGACAAGCAGGCAAAAAGGTCCATACTCACTTCATTTACAAGAACCGAAATTCGTCTACATAATGTTAGTCAACCCACAAGTCAGATCATAGAGAAAAGCCTAGCGCTGTATCATATCTGATGAAACTTAACGAACTCGCACATCCTACTAAAATGACGAATAAGTAAGCAGATAAATATTTCAAATCTGGTCGATCAGTTTCATACAACGGAATGATTTGATCCTTAAGGTTATAATCACACATAAACTTGCTTATAAATATCCACTGATAATCAAATCTATTTGAAAGATTGCCGAGAGCACTACTTACAAGCAAGCAATAATGACATAATCCCTTCATGCGAAACCAGAACTGGAACCCACGTCAATCATAAAATATTTATCAAATATTATTCCTAATTCTGATGGCATTCACAAATCATTCAGGCCAACAAAACTGAAAAAGCTCTCATGGTATTTTCGATGGAGGAAACTCTGGAACATTTTAAGTTTAGACTGAGCCAATGGATAGTTATTTTTATCGCCGATGCATGAAGATTTCCGACAGATTTAAACGACATCATCAGTGAATATTACGCTTTGAAGGAACTTCATATACTTCCATAAAAACAGATGTAATAGAAAATATTAAACATGAAATAACATACGGATATATCAAATTCGTCAGATTTGGTTCAAAATAACACCCGTAAACATGTGAGGACAAAACAACACTGAGTGTAGGAATTAGGCATTTATTCACCACAACCGGGATTCTATTAAGTGCTACTCACTTATTTTACGCGCTGAGAATCTTAACTACCAATGGAAGGTGACTGAACTCTTTTCATGTGAACAATACAAGTTGAGCTGTAATGTGTCAAGTTTTTCTACTTCAGGTTGATGTTCAGATATGCTTCAATTTAGTTCACTATAATAATGTAAATTTTATGACAATAAATTACATGGAGAACAAATTAGAAATATGTGGAGAAAAGATTTACTTTCTGAGCAATATTTCAGTGATGAAAGGATAGACACTCAATACTGATATCTAGTATAAAATCACATTAACCATGGAATCATGAAATCTGAAGCCGTAAGTTGACAGAAAGAATGCAGCTTCGGAGATTTCGGATAATGAGAGGAATTAATAGTGACCACAAATTATGTGAAATGATTTGCTTATCTCTAAAAATAAAGCCATATTACCTAAGACGTTACAGTGTTCACTTGGAAGTGTTTTCAACTAATGTGTGAATACATCCTTCTCATTATTCATACTTTGATTCATAGATTTTAATCTTTGTTGTGAAATAACTAGTATCTAAGGTTATACCATACGCCAAAGTGTTTTATTTATTGGCATAATCAATTCATCGCGTACATTAAATGAGGACTGAAAATATTCTACTTTGAACCATGTAGTGTTGTTTGATGAAAAGTGGTGAATTCATAAAAACATGATTATGAAAATAATCAAAGATTTGTGACTTTAAATTAAATTTATCGGATGATTATATGCGTGATCGTGAGCGCGTTTAGTGTCCCCTAGATTCACATGATATACCCTCATGAGCGGTTTGTTGTCCACTCCGTAAGGATCTTATGACAAAGTGAGATGTAATGTGGTATGGTTAGTTTTCCGGCTTATCTTGAAACGAATAAATGAGATCTGCCTAGAAAGACGTCTAAGAATCTCTCACGATGACTTGGATGAAACATGATCGGGTGAATGTTAAAAGGCTTCTGTTGATTAAGGAAGGTGGATTATTAAATGTAGCACTACAGAATATAAATAATGCGTCAATTAATTTCACATTACAGGTCAACAAACCTTTTTTCCTTTGGAAATTAGAATAGTGGGCTGAAGATTGTGACGATTAAGTTGTAGTATGTGCATCTAACGGCATATTTTACTAATATATGTAAATATTCCCATAGTAAAATTTAGAACAACACATTTAAGCGAACAATATTGTTTTCAATTGGATCTCATCAGGCTTGACTGTTATATACTTAAGTTTACAAATAAAAATTCAAATATAAACAAATCATGGTGTTTTGTCTATAGGATAATACGATGGTGAATATAAGTTGTGCAATTAGTCATAATAATACTAATGATAATAATAATAAAAAATGGTTTTATCAATAATCAGGATGAAAAAGTGATAACACGAATAATGAAAAACAGCACGATTAAACAAACAACTGTTCAGGTGGAAGTAGTCGATAAAGGCTAGTAAAAACAAATGAACCGATTAAGTAATGTTAGATTGTAAGGGAAGTAAATGAGGCAAGTTTATAATGAAGATGTTATAGCATTAAGGGATGATAAGAAAGGGGATGAAAGTACGAACAAAGGGTGGTGTAGAAGTCATTAGTTGGTTATGTCTTAATAGGCCAAGGAAGGGATAATGGCTGTACGAACGTTTTTTGAATACATAGTTTAGGTTCAATAGTTCGAATGCCTATTGCCTCAGCTGTGTGCAATAAACGAATACGAAGTCTATATATATAATTTTTCTTATATCGATGCGTTTATCTTATAATGCTTTCTGTATTACCTTTCAAACAATGAAGTATGAAATGTTATTAATTACAACCATTGTAATTTCAGGTAGTTTGCAGCTGATGAGAACCTGTGAAATAGAATGATATCATTTTATACTGCAAATCTGGTCTTTCTTTCTCTATCGAAATTTATCAAGGGAACCAAATGTATGAAATATTTGGAAAGATTCGGTGGGATACGATGAATTACTTTGAAGGCTCTCGTTTTCTCGATTACATGACAACCACCAATTAAGTGTGACAAAATTGAGCTACGGATTGTTTTTGTGTGTCATTTGCCAAACCACTATGGGAGATGTTCACTAACACTTTGGCTAAGTTGTCTAGTAGTACGCCAAATATAACTGTCACCGCAGGTGCAGTTGAATTGATAAATACACATAGATGTGGCAAAATTATCAAGCTTATCCTTCGTTTGCGTCCCAATCATTCGTCGGCTAGAGAATGACAAACATAGGTGTGCTGCATAAAATGTTCTTCGTATACTCCTTGAAAGTCTTTGGAATAGAATTTCACTTGATAAGTCACCATTAAATTGTAACTTGATGAATAGAGGTTTCTTACGTAAAGTCACAGTTCCCGGTTTTTCTCCGATGTTTCCATATTTTTCTTTATGAAACCACTCGGACAGCCCATCTCCATCAAGGAATCGTGAATATAATCAAATTCCTTTTGTAAGAGGTCATCCGTACATATCTTTCTTGCTCTGCTCGCAAGACATTTTACAACATTCCTTTTATATTTAATGGGCACGTAACTATTATTACTATTATTATTATTATCATTACTACTATTATGACTAATTGCACAATTTATATTCACCATCGTATTATCCTATAGACAAAACACCATGATTGGTTTATATTTGAATTTTTATTTGTAAACTTTAATATATTAGAGTTAAGCCTGATGAGATCTAATTGAAAACAATATTGTTCGCTTAAATGTATTTTATTAATCTAGCGCAACTGATTCACACTGATGAGTGCTGCACGCTGCGTCAATGAAGATGATTGGGAAGTCTCATCATTTGCAAAATGCATCGAAACATATTAGAAATGCTTAGCACTAAATTGTCCATCAATATAATAGTGATTACTGAATCGTGGTTTGTCTGGTAGCCACCAGTAACATAGTTTCGTCATCTATAGAAAACCTACTGTTCAATCCGCTTTGCTACAAACAAGTTTATTCTGTGCACGAATGGCTTGATTTTGTCAAGTTAGTTTCAGTAAAGATGTACGGTCTGCAATAACTCAATGTGTATCATATGGCTTTGTCAACATTTGACAAAATATTGAAATTATCTGGACACTTGGGATATTTAGTTTACCTATTTAACCGAGACCAAGCGAGTCCTAATCATGATGGTTAGTTAGATGAAAGATGTAATGAGATGTAGTACACCTACAGAAGTACATGAAGCATTATATTCTGCTGGACGAAACTGTGGAGATCCAAGTGCACGAAGTCCTCGTGACTTGAGATGCTGAATAAATGAAGGAAAAAGTTGTGTGAGTAACTTGATATGATTATGAGCAATAATTTGTGCTGGAAACGTCATCACTTAATATTACTATATAACACTGTGTGATTTATCAAAATAAAATCTTATCCATAATGGAGTTGCACTCTACCACAGTGCCCACGTTTTATACTTATATCAATAATGCAGAATACAGCTGAAGGAGAAAGGGTACATCAAAATGAATAAGGGACATATATTTTTCTACGGATGTGCATCAGCAGTATATAGGTTCTTATATAAAAATGCAAACCATCTAAGGCATTATTGACTAACGCAAAGAGGATTGTTATTCGGTGAAGACAATAAATTAACTACGATTGCTAAACAGCATCGAAAAACATGGAAGGAAGCCAAAAAGCACAATAAGTAATAGAAAGTCAGCACAATAAAAAAATTACTTCATGGAGCTCTGTTCTATGAGCTGGATAGCTTAAATTGCGAAGCCTTCATTGCAATACTATGCAACATCTGCCGCACGAGTATATTGTTCATCTCTACTGTTGGCTTTGAACGTGATTGGTCGTTTTCGTGGGTTTCCTCACTCTTCTGACCGAAGTTTGACTTTTTTGGATGTAAATGTAATCTCATGAATTGGTAAACTTTATCTGCTTCAATTTACCAGTGGAATTTGACCAGTTTTCGAGAAGTTCTCCCGCGTTTGTGGTTTTTCAGCTGCCTAAAATATGAATCTTATATCAAACGAAATGTTGTTCAGGGTTGTAAGAATGCAGGGATATCAGGGATATCAGCATACTTTAACAAGCCATCCATCTACCTTTTCATGTGAATGTTCAACCAGTAATCAAACTAATATTATTATTTTTAAATAACTTCAAATCATAAGAATATTTAGCACCTGCGAAACATTTCCAAATCAGTGTTCACATTGCTAATCAGCTGTGGCCTACATTTTAGCTTACATATATTTTTGTCACCAAATAATCAAAGTAGGCGAGTATTCTTTATTTTGATAAATAAAAGCATTATATTGGACGGACTTAATATTGCAAGTAAAAAAACATGTTTTCCGAGTTTGACCATGGATTGATATCAGTTAGAGAATCATTGAAAACCAGGGGGTACTGGACAGCTGTTTCATCCTAGGTTTTTGAGAATCGTCGGTAGTACGCACCCACTGGGGTTGAAACCCAGGACCTCGAGGTTACAAGGCAAGCTCGTATATCATTCAGGCACTTAGAACTGATTCAATGACCCATGAATTCTAACTTCTACCAATTCGTGATTTTAGAGAGACAAAAACCACTGTCATCGGCGGGAAATCCATCTTCACACTTGACTGGATGGACCTCACTGTTCACAACTTCTCGCTAGAACTCCAGGAAACTCAGTACTGTAGCAAGAGTTGATCTGGATGGATTGGGTTTGTCCAGTACTCCTTGGTTTTCAGTGATTCTCTAAATGATATAAATCCGCGGTCAAACTGGAAAAACAAATTTAATCCTTACAAATCAATTCTTGAAAATAACAGGTATCATTTGTATAAGCTTATATCTTGGTCAGTGTTGTAGAGTGCAATTTCATCAAGAGCGATATGGTTCAGAACATTTAACTGGGAATATACAGATCATTGGAACATCAGATTTAAGCTAAGAGGATAATGAACAACCCTACTAGGTTTAATATTTTAGAGAAACATGTTACAATCTCAAAAAATACATAAATATTCAATCAAAGCTACTGTTGTAAAATGGACTAAAGGCAGGTGGAGAGAGATGTTCATCACTGAATCTTTCGTCATTGCATCTTTACCTAACACGTGCAATATGAATGCCAAAACGTGAAGAACAAAGATATGGAAATTATTTCAACGAATAAAACAAATGGATAAGAAACAAGGGAATTATGTAGACGAAGTCTGAAGGCTATTTGAATGGCTTGATATGATTATAATCTGTAAATTGTACTCAAAACATTATCAATCAATAATACTGGCTCACTTTGTGTCTGGATCAAATGTATTTATTCTGCGATGGAAAATTACGCGTATTTCAGCCTTCTAGCCGAAAATGCAAAAGGTGTGGTATGAGGGACGAATATTCTGTTTCTTTTTCTGCGGTAGCTTGTAGTACACTGACTCATCACACCTACCTGTACTACTGGTTCTGAAATTGATTTTAGACCGAATATTGCCATTCATTGAATAATCTTTTTTTAACAATATTGGTATTTTAAAATATTATTTATCTGTTAAAATCAACTTAAGTGACTTTCTTGAATCCTTATTTCAAATGAAATCGAGTGTCCTTATGCACATCAATCATGTTTATTCTAATGCTGATTTTTTACTATTAGACTTTGCATCTTTTCTATAACAAACGAATTATTTGTTGAGTTGATATGTAGAATAATAAGTTGTTATGATTAATATAGCAACATTTACTGATAAAAATTTGTACAGTTTTAGAGTACACAGTTCAAATTCATTCAGAGTGTGAAACCTCAGTAGATTCATGAATAAGTGGATAGTAAAAAAGACTAAACATTTTTATTTTCATCGCCTGAAAACAGTTACAATATTTCACTAATTATTGTGATTAGAGTTGAGCAAAGTCCTTCTATTTTCTCATTAAAAATAACACTCAAAACAAAATCTATTTGTCATAAGTGTTTTGAGAATTATTTTTTTTGAAAACACTGAGATGTTAGTTCACACGTTTTGACTACAATAGGTAAGATACGCGAGTAAACAAATAGTAAAAGCAGAGATTGAGTGATGCCAGATAGTGACGGTTTCTTTATGTAGTAGCTTAGACGGAACATCTCTTTGGAGATCCAAACAAATATTCCTATCCACTTCCCCTTTCCTACAGTGGAATGAGTATATCAGATAGTTCCAAATATACTATAGCGCTCATCCTTGAAATCGGATCTAGAGTTCGGTTAAATTTATCCCGTAATTGAAGTAAACTGTAAACCCAACCGTTACATTTGATGAATGAAAGTGTAGTTTTGACACAAATATCGCCTAATTAACACAACCAAATATAGCACTTTACATCAACAGTAGACAAAACTGAAATAACAGCCTTCATATATCAAACATATTTCTGATTTGTAGATAGGCAGTTCTCAGCGTTTTTGAATCAACCGAAATTCAAAGACGACCCTGTGGTCGCATTCACCAATCATGAGTTGAAAGTGTCAGTGTTATTCAGTCTAACGTCATTTTCCATGACGATGATCAATGGAGATTAGTGTTCGAAACAATTAAGCACATATTCTACTAAGTTTTATTGCATAGCACACCTGCAACGAATCCAAAAACGCGTAGTGTAGCAACGATTAATTCACTGAGGATAACTTCGAAATACATGAGGAGAACGCTGACAAGTGGTCGTCTAACTATAGAAAAACATCAGAGCACCACAAACGTTTGCTTCAACAGAACCTGATGTAAAGTGCTACCGCCTTAATCAAGGTCAACAAACATTAAAATAGCCGTAATTGTTTCATTTCCTAGAATTAAAAGGTTGGCACCTAACTATCGAAGAATTGAATGGTTTGTGCATTAGACACATCCCAATTTCACGCAGACTACACATTGTTAAAATCTTCTTACATTGGAGAAGATTACGAGAAACTTCGCTCATTACAGATATGGAAACGTATATTCGTATCACCATCGTTCAAGTAATCGGAGACAGCCACAATTGTCGACCACTTTTCGCTGCCTCTTTCCTGCAATGTCGTAGGCATTGCCCATTTAAATATAACCTTTATTAGATGAACGAATTCGAGGGACACTGAAAATCACAGTACAAATTTTTGGGATGATTTTTAGTTCAAATAGATATCCCGCGTTTTTTCAATTCATTTTTCTGTCAGATAATAAATGAAACTGAAATGTCCCCTGTAAATCTGTACAAACATTTACCGCATACAATATAAACATAAATTTGAGAACATCCAGTGGGGACGAAGTAATGTGATGAAAACTGCACACATCAAAACTGCTGATTATTAGGAATGAAGAATATTCACAAGATTAACCATCTGACATACTACAGATATAGCGAAAGTGATGATTATTTCAGAAAGTATAACTGAAGTCCTCTGCAAATAAATAAGAGAATGTTACCTAAATTCATTTTTCATCAAGAACAGTAAGATGATTCATTTTGTATATTGTACGAACAACTTCACTACAACTTCCACAAAGCATACCGGAGAAGAAAATATTGAAACTGGTTTGTCAAATTATATAACTAGTCGCATGCATGAACATTCCATGACGAATCAGAAGTCATCACTTTTGGATGGCACTTATCATCTAATGACATGAAATGCTGCAAGTAGAGATCTAAAGTGGCTCTTATTCCAGTGCGAGAAACTAAATTCTGGACAAAGCAGTTTTGACCGTGTATTTTGAGATTCATCTAGTGGACTGTTCCTTGCGAAAAGAACTGAAACGTGTCTCGTTCGATTTCACTGCCTTCTAAATTACTACACAATTTAAGAAGTTGGCAAAGCTAGAATAGCCTAGTTTAAACCTGTGTTATTCTCCACCTAGTAACTTTGTTTTAAGTAATGACATCATTTTGCTTAAGTGATGTGAACTATCCGCGACAAGTGATCATGAGCCTTTATCACATCCAACTATCATCAAATCCGTATTCATTTACAGTTTCCGTGTAGTTTCAACAATCTAAATGAAATTTAGTTATTACGTTTAACGTGTAGAGTAATTTCCAGGACATTTGAAACAAGAAATAAATAAGTATTAGTGGCGAACTGCTCAGCAGAAGCATGTATCAGATGAAACTAATGAATAAATACACGAATTCAGCTGTGCCGAAAACAATAGTGTTTCAAATCGTCGAAAAGAAACTTTTCTTCGCTGTTTATGTCATTTTCGTATGATTCAGTTTAGGAATATTTCCTTCATTGGAGAACTCAAAAGACCTTGGTACAGTCAAGCTTGCTGAAGTTAACACGGAGCCTAATGTTCTGAAGCGATGCACCGACAAGCATGAGTGTCCAAAACGGTATTGGAGGCATCTCCGCTGAAATCACATTTGCCTTAATCCAAAATATCCTCTAATGTCAACTCGAATTTGAACGAGACATCTCACAAAGAACCCATACTTAATATGAACTATCTGATGGTAAACGACAAACGTTTTAGGATGATGTATCGAGTATTATACGAAAACGTCACGACAATACTACTTGATGACTACCAAAAACCTTGAAACCTTCTGAAATTATCTCATCGTTTCCTCAACCCATATTGCATGGTTAGGAACGAGTAAGATGCAGAATTCGCAGTGAACAAATTCATGATGCTTACACAAGATTTTTGGCTCTGCATAGTACCGATAATTCGTCTTGTTGCATCAAAATTGCGTTGTTCTGCGTTTTGAATACATTACGGGGCTACATTTGATGTAGGATAACATTTCAAACCTCATTTTCAGAGTTGAAAAGTTAATCACACTTATGAGACACGCAATCTACACTGAGCTACTTAGACTTGCACAGTGACTTACAGGGTACATCGAAAACGTGGAATCAGGCCGCAGCAATTTCCGTACTTCAAGATTCATGTTATTCAGTAGCATAGCTCAAATAGAGCACAATTTACTGTGTATATTCATATCAAGGTACTCATACAACCGTCTTGCTTCGTTTATATACATGAGTTGAAATCGATTAGACATATGAACAAAATCAATATAAGGCAGGTGTGAAACAGAAAGGAAGGTCAAGTACATCCAGTAACACTAAAATTGTTATCAACTTAAATGTGATTTGTTAAGAATTGAGAGAAGTAATTTTAGTCAATCTACCATAGAAGATGACATTCAAGCAAGTTTATTGATTTTGCTATAAAAACATCTTATTTCCCATCTGTTTGATTGAAAACACAGTATTTCTCGCTCCATCATGTTTTAATAATTACACTAATATTACTTCCGAATGTGCTTCATCTTCCATGGTAGATTGACCAGAAATACTCGTCTCAATTCTCATCAAATCATATTGGTCGATAACACTTTAAGTGTTCCCGAATGTACTTCATCTTCCTCTCTGTTTCACATATGTCTTATGATGATTGTATTCATATAACTAATCAATATTTACTTATTCAAATAAACGAAGCGAGACAGACATGTGAGTACCTTGATATGATTATGAGCAATAAATTGTGCCCGAATCAGTCAATATTACTGCATAACAATGTGCGACTTTATTACAATACATTTTATCCATAATGGTATTATACTATACCTCAGTGCCAGAGTGGGTACTCAGCATACAGAACAAGCTAGAGGAATGTGTTTGAAACAGTCATTGCTAAATGTTCACTGTACTTCTAATATAAAACGTGACCATCTTTGTCTGTTCACAATTTTTATCACGAGTCACTTATTATTCTGGTTACTTCACCTTTCATTTTTCCCAATGTAATCAAGTTCAGGATTTTGAGCAATCAACTATTCTTCAGCATATACACCATCTCTTATCCAATCACCTGTTTCGCTTTTCAGAAACATTCACAG
Source organism: Trichobilharzia szidati (assembly GCA_944472155.2). Taxonomy (NCBI): domain Eukaryota; kingdom Metazoa; phylum Platyhelminthes; class Trematoda; order Strigeidida; family Schistosomatidae; genus Trichobilharzia; species Trichobilharzia szidati. Next base: position 99,566,328 of record OX235276.1, read on the forward strand.
CATGCCTTCCAATAATTCCCCTCTTCAATTCCCTTGCTTTTGATTTGCTAACTTGACTAATTATAATTACGGAACTTATCAATATTTTCTTTGATAAATTACATATTCCATTAGAAATTATAAATTCATTTAAACAAAAGCATTGATGAGGATACAACTGAAAGATAAGCGCCTTTCAGCTCAATTTTCTTTAGTTGCGCAAGGCGACTCCTAAAGAAGTACTAAGCAGCTTTTCAGTACTCCTTGAATTTGAATGGTACACAAAATGAGGTCACTTCATAGTTGAACCTGACGTGTCTGTTGATGACTAAACACTATATTCGTCTGACCACCAAAAGTGACATCAACTGATATCCGGATACATCGGGTGCCAGTTACTAAAGGGGAATGGTTGAAATACACCCGAAACCCAAGGTGATATTCAACTGTTAAATATGCCACATAATAATGTGTAGATTAGATTCAGAGGTTCATTTTTTATGGCATTTTTCATAAGTGAGCACAATACTAATAGTCAACTAACATTTCTATGTGAACAGTCTGATTCTTCAAATCAAATAACCTGTCTGATGGTGATTTTTGTCTAATAAATGATCACATTCAAATCACAATGTTTGTGCATGAATACAATTTTGTCAAGTTGGAAAGAGTTAGCGGCGATATCTACTGGTATGATTAAACTCATCAAATGCGAGTATGGCGGAAGCATTACACTATGCTATGAGTACACGTCAGTCAAATCTCTTATGAATCGCTCTTACCTAGAGACAAACTGATTTCCATGTACTCAAGGTTTATTCATCAAATAACTGATGAGATCATCGCACCAAACACAATATTTCAGAAATAGCAACATATAACAAATAAGCCCTTATAAATACACGCGGATTAAACTGTCAAATTTCAGCATTTTTTGGAAAATCAAACACGATATGTTTCAATTCATTAAATGTATATCATCATTATTAATAGCGGATCTACATTTATAGAAATAATTAACATATACGTTATATCAGTAACTATATATATTCATGCAATGTAGTATTTTTGTATGACATTCAGCGTTTCTGAATGGATTTCCAAAATTGAAATTTTTACTTGACGTGGTATACTTGTCCACTTGTATTAGACTGCAAATAAGGAAAATTAACTTTATTATAAAATGGGTTGAACGAATATGTGACGAATATTCACTGAATATTGCACAACAAACTATGAAGTATGAGAATGAAACTACAAAAACTGTATTTTATCAAATGAATCCGTATTTCCCATATGTAAAGCAGACTTAAACATGAAAATTGCTTGGTGGACTTGATCCTGCTACTTTATAAGTCGTATTTGATCATCAAGCTACATTGAAAAGCGAAGCATTAAGGGAAATTCTGGAGATACTGTCCACCAACGTCTTGATCGTTTATTTATTTTCAGTCTTCATTGAAATGTCCAGTGAGCGAATATTATTTTGCATAAGTGGTTCGAAAGAATCTTTTCACCTTTTTCTAGCTTCCGCTTAGCGATTTCACGGCAACTGAGTTGAAATTGTGCTGGTACTTGTCCATGATTTAAGACAAAATATAAAGAAGAATATTCCTTTTACAGCTTGTTCATGTTTATCGATCCCAGTGAAGTTCGGCTTCCAGAAGCATGGGCATAATGTTGTAGACAATCATTGTTGATGGCTTTTTAAATTACATTTAACTGTGAATTGGATTTAAGATTTTCCTGTCGATCGATTGAACTGATGTGTTTGTTCTCAGGTTTGCACTCAGTTTGAATCTCGGTGGGAACATAAACACTCACTGCGGAATGCAGATACATCCAGATGGGAAGTCCTAAAAAGGATGAAATGCGCATTCTCGATTCCACTGCTAGTCACCATCCACCAATTAACTTCTCACATTTAACTGTATTTTTTGTTTTAATTTAAACCGATTCATTTCACAACAAAAGAAAAAAACTCAAGGGTGTCAAGTTGTCATGCCACTGGATGTGAACCACTCTACTTCAAGATGAAATGTCTGGCATTTGGAGCCAGAATATTTTCATCGATTTCTCTTCAGGACAGACACGTAACCTGCACAGCTTCTTTATGGTTGTAACAAAATCCTGCAATAGTTCCAATTCATTCTACATTGGCAGCTAAACTGCAGGCAAATTTATCTTTCATGGCAAACGGATTGAGCCTGACCAAAATCTTCCTAATATTTCAATCGCAATAACCTCAATAATAATCTTTGTTTTCAATTGATTATTATTCTGATCTAGTTCAACACCACACCATGACAACTGCTGCAGATAGGATCTTTCCTAATCAGTGAGTTCAAAACACAAACAAACGCATATATTATATATGCGATATATATATTTAAACATCAATAAAACACTTTAAATTCATTTAAAAAATGTTACCTCAGGTTTTTCTTGATCGTTTTCATCAGCATTAGTTTTTGGAGGTAATGTCAACAAGTAAATAGCTGAGAATAAGAGAGTAATGAAAATCCAGAAAAAGAACGCTTGAGTCATTGCAAAACAGAATATATGTGGATTACCCACACAGCCGCGTACTGTGTTTCCAAGAAGAAATAAACCCTGTAAATAGGAAAAAATTGCAAAGCATTATTGTTAAGCCCAATCTAAATGACTGACATAGGATAAAAACTCAATTGATGTGCAAATCACGAGTGAGACCTTTGTATTTAAGCTGATTTCCGGAAATAACGCCACTCAGTCGAATTGTTCCAATGGTAAATATTATTTATATTAATTGCATTAAAACGGCTCATTAAGTAGTTTTTCATATATCACGATAAATGAGGCTACATGGATGATGCGTTTGTGAATCTAGCTAATGTTTCAAAGGGACATTTCCTCTTTAGCACTGAAAATAAAAGATGCTTGCGTCGGTTGGACAGCGGTAATATGGTCACCGACCACTCATGTGGTCCGATGTTCAGTCCCCGGCAGGTGCACTCCTATTCATCGCGAAGCCAGTATTAACACTGGTGAAGAAGGAAGGTTGAGCATGGGGCTGGCAAAGCAACCCCATAAACATGGAAACCACTGCTACCAAAACTTCAAGGCTACAGCTAGAAGCCATTTAAAAATACAAGATGCATGTTCGCTTTACTTGAACATTCCATATACCAGTGGTGAGTTTAGTAAGCTCTTGACACTTTAAATTCATTAACTCATAGAAACAGAAACGTGTTAAATTTCAAGGTTTCCTACTAATCTCAATTCTCTTCAGAGATTAAGTGCACAAGTCTTTCCGTATGTCGTATCCAAAATCGCTATGGGGTCGCTATGGGTTCACCTCTGGGACCTATCCTGGCTGATATCTTCATGGGCTACCTTGAACAGACACAACTAAGTTCTGCTATCAATGAAACAACCTACTATCGCCGATATGTTGATGACACATTTGTTGTTTGCAACGACATGGATCACGCATCGGCATTATATGATCGCCTAAATGAGATTCATCCAAATATCAAGTTCACCATGGAATATGAACATAAAAATGAGTTCAATTTCCTGGATCTAAATGTAAAAAGAACAAACGAAGGCATAATTGAAAAGTCCATCTATAGAAAAGAAACCTGGACTGGACAATATCTTCACTATAACAGCTTTTGTCCCATAAGCTATAAACGTGGATTAGTGAGGACTTTGTACGACAGAGCCAGGAAGCTATGTTCACCAAACAAGGTCGAAGAAGAACTAGATTTCATCGAGAAATGCCTGAGGGAAAACGGATATCCTAAAGGCTTTATACAGAAGTACAGCAGAGAAAAAGATAAGAAAGAAAAGCACCCAACTGTAGAAAAGAAAAAAGTGTTTATTTGTCTCCCATTCAAAGGAGATGCAGTTTCACAAAAGATTGACAGAAGACTGAAAGGAGCAATAAATAGAAGCTTCCCGGCAGCAAAACTCATAACAGTATACAACACCACTCCTTCCATGATCAACTCAAAACTGGATAAATACCCTGCTGATGTCACCTCCAACTGCGTTTATGAATTTACGTGCACTTGTGGGAGCAAGTACATTGGAAGGACAGAAAGAAGGGCTTCTATCCGGTTTTCTGAACATATTCCAAGAAACCTATGCCTGAAAGGAAGCAAATATTCTCAGAGTGCAATTACCAGACATATTGTTGATACCGGACATCTCGTAGAGATCTCTAAGTCCTTCAAAATATTAAATAGACAAAGGACAGCAAATTTAATACGATTTGCCGAAGCGATCGCAATCAAACGATTTAAACCAGACTTATGCATACAGAAAGAGAGTGTGATTAACCTCTCACTCCCTTGGTAACTGAATTTTGATTTTGATTAGTCATCAGTGATCTCAACTCACTGAGCAAATCTCAATCTTATAAACTGTAAATGCTTTTGTTTTTTGGAGTTGCCATGTGAACCTACAAGCTAACACTGTTTCTGTTAATCAATTTTTCTGTTTTCTGTCTTACCCCTCCCCCCTCTTTTCAACTCTGAAAGTGTATAAATTGATGATGATAACTTAAACTAAAATTGTAATGCTTTCATTCTTTTTTGGATGCGTCAATTTTATCTCTTCTCTACTACTAATCAAACATTAAAGTATATTATTATCATTTATATAACCATTGTAATTTCAGGTAGTCTGCAGCTGATGAGAACCTGTGAAATAGAATAATATCATTTTATACTGCAAATTTCGTCTTCCTTTCTTTATCGTATCCAAAATCATTGATGAGTATTAATACGTATGCTTCTAAAGTGACTAAATTTGTTTGAAGAGACTTGACTAATATGAAAAAACAACGTCACCCTGTCTGAAGACATAATAAGCTCAAGGGGAAATATTATCCGCTGATGGTAAATACCTGTACCCGATGAATCAATGAAATGGCAGAAATAGGTGTAAACAAGGTAGTTTTGTGCATGTAAACAAAATTTCTGGGACCCTAGCTCCCATCTCAATTTTAATGACAACCCACTTGTAATGTTTTCAAAGTATTAGTGTTCACTGAGACAACTGTCCTTGCGGTATTGTTCACAGTGTGGAGTCAATGACTATGCGATACTCAACTTAATTATTATCACTGTCTCACAACCGTGCTCATCTAACTTATTTCATGATCCGAATCATTCTATGAGTAACTATTACAATCTTTATTCTTAAAATAGCCTATTTATTTTCTGTTTTTTATTCCATTTGTATATGCACTCCTTATAACTTTGATAGTGACCATTATTTTCATTCTGAGTAATTTCCGTTATTATCTCACTTGTTAACTTTATTTACTTAATTCTATGTAATCATCTCCAGTGTTGTCTCATTATGATCCCCACTTATTTGTTGGCTACGAATCATATTAATACTACAAACCCTTTTCTATAGTTTACAAAATCCATGAACTTTATCATGAAATACATGGCACATGTGGTTACTCGTTGTTTAACTATTCATTTCATTCATAACTGATATAATATTGAATAGCTTGATAAGAAAATTGCTGAGAAAACGTTTTCTCTGAGTCACTTATTTTGATTTTCGAGGCGAGAAACCAACTAATGAAATAGATAGTAGGTAAAAACATCACTTGAACTCACAAACATTGCACCGAAACAGAGGCACAGTTCGCTCACAGCTTCCTAGAATTATTTGAAAATGAAAAGACAAAATATTGACTAAATTGAAGATATACGATCCATAAACACTACTATTGGTTTCTATGGATTTTACTGAATTTGATGATGATCAAGAGCTGACTCCAGTTGGAGAACCACTTAGGTCTAGGAAATGCCCTAATCATGTTTTTCTTAGTTTAGGAATGTTTAGAGCCTTGCATGTATGGCACTACCTGAAGTCGAATATGGGAGAGTACCAGTTAAGAGGGAATTAGTTCCTTACTACTCCTTGGTATTCAGTGGTTTTCTGAGTGATATTAGTATCTGACTAATTTTGAAACCTTTCAATTCTTGCAAACCAGTGTCTGAAAATTACTTAAAATAATCTCAGGGTATTTCGGAAATCAAAATTAGAACATTCTATTTTCACAACGTCCGATTTGACTGAATCATGATGAAATTGCATAGAAAATCACTGATTCACTCTGATTAATTCCTAAAATGATCCTAACAAATTCACAGCATCTTATGTTTAACCAGTTCAAACATGATGGTCAATCTACTGCTGACAATCGACGTCTTGCATACGGTTAAATGATGAACTACCTACAATGGAATAACTTCACAATTAGCGCACCCTTATCATTGCGTAACTGTGTCTTATAGAAATTTCCAAAAACCAAGTCGCTTATCGAATTGATAAACTGTATTACACACACTCATTTAATTTTCCTTAGAGAAGATGGAATGCTAATCACCACACAGCAATAAAGCACAAAACGATTGTCAAATTACAAAATTTGACGGCTCCATCAAACTCAACTGTTTCGTTTGTGGATTTGGTTCAATAAATTCTCGTGGCATTAGTGTGACAACAAAGTCTCAGTTATATTCACCTGACATTAACAAAATGCTCATTCAAGCACATAAAGAATACAATAAGAACTCACAGAGAATGGGACACGCAGAACGGAGAGAAGCATGGATAGAAGTCCTATGAATGTAATGAGCACTGCAAGAAATACGACTGCCGTAAACGCTGTTAAATCTAAGCGTTTCAGATTGACAGCGATTAACACGACTGCAGCAGCTAGCGCTAGAGCCACATTCAAAATTATAAAAATATTGAGAGCAACGAATTTATGAAAAACACAACAGTATGCGATGGATATGAGTAGCACCTGTAAAATCGATTGGAATGAAGTAAACGTAACTATCAGTAATAGGAATAAGATGAGTTTCATTAATTTACAAAACAATTTTATATGTACCTGTTCTCTTATGTCATATGAATATCACCAGTCTGGAATCCACTACCAACCCACTTGCATTACATGCTTGAATACGCGCTGAGTGAGACTATAAGTGACATCACTTGCCAAGTTTGCTGGAGAAAGTTGCATGAGAACCAGTAAGTTGCACCACTGTGTGTGATGCAGATATTATCAAATGATTAGGGATTGATAGCTTCCGGTCAGTGGAGATGAGCTGATTGGACTAAATATCAGTAAAACTTTTGAGCATTGTGGAATCGAACAAATAAAAGTATAATCATATTTCCATGTTTATACAGAATAATAAGTTTTTGTTTTTAGTAATATTTCGAGCAAAATTACTACCCGTGTTCAGAGCAACTCTTGGAATCTAATTGGTGCAATCGGCGGTAACATCTAAAATTCACTTAAACTTTTGGAGTTGGTTTTTTTAATTCACACATTTATAATTTGTATTCATACATATTGTTTATTTTTCGTTTCTTCATTTTTGTGTATTCAGAATTATATTTCAGGTTGTTGACAGTTGTGCTGAGTCACCCTTGTTACATGTATCCCGTTTGACCTTAATAAATATCGATTCTGTTATAAGTCTTTCATTCTTTTATTGTCAGTAAAAAGTTTGAGCATTGTGGAATTGAAAAAGTAAAAGTATTATCATATTTCAATGGTTTATACAGAATAATGTTTTTGTTTTTAGAAATAATTCGATCAAAGATACTGCCCGTGTTCACACCACTGTTGGAAATATTTTGTTCATATTAGTTTTTAGAAAACACACATTGTTTCAATCGATATTGTGGTTTTTGCCTCATGCATGCACAGCTACAGGTGAATTCCTTTTATATTGTTGCAAGCTTGTGTTCCTGTTGAATGACCTTAAGTTAGGTGTTAATGTTCATTCACTCTCGTTCTTAGCGATCCGGTTGTTTCACCCCATATTTAGCCAGACACTCGGCACAAGATATCTGTTTGTATATTGAGTTATTTTTACCTATCATTTTTATGGAAACTTCTAGTTGATTTATCTCATTTTAATCAGATTTGTCGGTTAAAACGTTGTGTGGATCCCAATAATTTTGAGGTTCTCCGAAGTGCCTCTGATGCACCATTTTGTATGGTAATGTGATCGATTTTCACCTTCCTCCTTCTAGTTATTCTGTGGTTTCACCCTCATTTTTCTCCTCGTTATATTATCTTGGATAAGTCCTTTGGGTAGTAGTTGTCGAGTTGCATTTTGAATAAGACGATTATTTCTCTAGGCTGGTCGTTTGATGTTTATGTATGTCAACGTCTTTCTCTGCAAAAACTTGTATTAATTCTCGCTTTACCTTGGGTAGATGAGCTGAGTGATAATCAAGGAATCTCCGAGAATGTGCACTTTTTCGAAATAGCGTCGTCTTCACGGTACACTCTGTTATTCTTTGTACTTCGCAGTCTGAAATAGTTTTCCGATTTTATTCTTTATTTCCATAGTGAATTTTACTGAGTCGACATGACTGTTTATGTGCTAGAACAATTTCTCAACATCGTTTTTTTCATGATTACTGACATTGATGACGTGAATGATTTAAGTGTATTCTCTTCCCAAATACCCACGAACATGTCACCTGTCATTGGTTAGATGGGTGATCCAATGGCTATTCCTTCATCCCATTGGTATGTCTTCCCTTCATATGTAAATTATGTTGTTGTCAGACAGAATTCCACGCCCTGTATTATCTCTTCTGTCTTTTAGACCATTATCTTCTTTAAGTCTCATTTTCAGTGCATTCATGACCATTTGAATGGGTATTTTAGTATGAAGACTGTTTAAATCAAAGCTGACTAGTATTTCCTCTTCCTCTGTTTTTGGTGGATTTTAGTCGTCTCACTAATTCAAATGAATCTACTATTCTAGCTTTCGAGTTGTCTACTGTCGGTTTTAGTATTGTTGAGAGAAATCTTGACAGCATACAAGTTGATGCTTTTCTTAACTCTGCAGTCGGTCCTATTGGATATCCTTCTTTATGCAATTTTATCTTGCCATATATCCTAAGCATATCATATGGTTAAGGCATAATTTCAAACCATTTTGACTTACCAATTACTTCTTTCATCTGTCTAACTGCCTCTGCTGTTTCTTTCACTGTTTTGTTTCTGATAGTTTCTGGTGATTCCGTCATTACGGTATAGTGTCCAGATTGTAAACGTTCATTCATCTTTTCCGTATATGTTGTTTTGCTGAGTGTTGCTCTTGTGTTTCCTTTGTCTGGTGGAGTAATGACAATGCATTTGTCAGCTTTTATGTCCTAAAGTGCTTTTATTTCCGTATTCGTTACATTTAGTTTTTCTGCTTTTTAATTCTTAAGGTTAATGCATATTGTGTGCCTATCGGTTCCACCTTTTGCTTCTCATGTCCTCCTTGTGCTCTTTCAATCACAGGTATAATGCCTTCAGGTTTTGATCTTTTTTACTAATTTTGAAGTTCATCCCTTTCATCAGTACGCTTTCTTTGCTTCTCTTAGCATTTCTGTCTGACATGTTTAAAGTACAATTGGTTTGATTTACTTGTATGCCGTTCGTGCTTTTTGCGATGAGACTCTACCGTTCCTTCGATAAACGTGAAGAGAATAATAGCAGTAATTCCTCCATGTTGCTTTATCGCTTAAGATTTTACTGATTTATTTCACAGAACTCAATGTGTAGATACAATGTTCGTTTTAGTCATTCGGTCAAGTCCTTGTAGACCAACATGTGAAAGTTAATCTTCCAGATACCAACTAGTGACTGGATGATGGAGTCTCCATGTGATTTGTTAGTAATCACACTATGTATGCTGATAAAAATGACAGTGTTTAAGCTTGTTAGGTTGTTTTATTGCCTTTACATGAAGCAGTGGTAAACGTGCTTGTCTGATTTATTGAAGGTTCACAGTGCGCATTATTGCAGAGTATCAAATTACGCTATCAAGTTCTTCTTAGCTTTTATAGATCCATTAATTGATGTTTGTTTGCTATCTCATCTAGAGACATTAACCTGTAGACAGCTGACAATGTTAAGATTCTTCTAATAGTTTCTCTTGCTCAGAGGATAAAGTAAAAGAAAACTTGTTAAATAATATCGCTAAAATGCTTTCTAGGATCAGTCTGAATCAGTCTGAATTCAAGAAAAATTATTTTGACATGGGTGACTGTCTACAGCTACTGATTTCTTTACATTGGTGAAACATTATTGAAGATAAAATAATGACCTGTGAAATGTATTGTACTATTGTCAGTCATTTTCAGAGCATTCTTTTATAATTTCTTATTTCAGCAAAGCTCCCAACTGACGCAATATTCGTCGCTTATCTACAGATTTCAGATAAAGCTACATGTTTCACATACACATCTCAACTTTTTAAAGATAGGAGACAGTTAGTTGAGGCATATGTTTCTTGATAACTACCTTGATGATGTGAAAGCAACTTCTAAATAAAGTCGTCATATGAGGATGACTATTAATCACATTGTTTTGCTTAATCATTTCATTCACAGTTACATATTGTATTATATCATTGTCATAACTACAAACCATACATGTACCTAGAGCTATTCTTTACCTGAGTCTATCTGAGCAACCTCACACAAATTTCGTGGTGTAACACACGCAATAATTCTAAGTAATAATCGTGTCAGCATACTACAACCAAACAGAATACTTACGATTAGTCCATAAGCAATATGAGAATACCAAAAGTTTTCCTGAATTTTCTTGACCGCAAACGTGAAGACAAGCAGAGCGGCAGCAAGTACGCTAAATGAAAAAAAAATATTGTGGCTATGATGCATACACTTTCAATGTAAAACCATCAGAATTTATCAAACAGAAGAATAATCACCAACCTCGATATCCATAAGGAGAGACAATGACAAACTGAGACAATTGACTTACACAATTCCCAATGTGACTGTGATATTGTTATAGAAAAATGTTTGAAGAGCCTGTCTATGTGAGAATAAGATTGGATGATTAATTTCAATCTTACATGCTGCCTATGATAATCATGACTGCCAACATGATCACTAACAGGTATGTCACATCAATTCCAACCTAATTGTAGATTTTTGTGTAGATAAATAGCCAGATTGTCCTTACCAATGTGATGTATTCTTTGAATGTGTCTTCTCTTGGCTTCAAATTCAATCCCGTGAAAATCGTCTGAATCATTATTTCCATGTGTAAAGTGCTTTCCTTGCTTTGCGTATTCTGTCTGAATAAAATCACAGAAGGCGTTTCCTGCAGTGGATGCTGAAGTGTAAAATGTGGTTAATGTGATAGTTTCCTCAATATCAAAGTTTTTGCATTGACAACGTCCTGAAGTTAAACCTTGCTGTAATGTCGTTCACTTGAAAACTTTCGCAAATTAACTACGATGCTTACATTGAGGTATATTCAGTGGACTATTTTACCTCTCTTCTACGTAGAACTTACCTGCAGTTATATCACCAGGACGGAAACTGAAGTGAATACATTCCAGTGGCTAGGCTTCATCTCAATTGTCCTCAATTATCTAGCCATGCCCAGCAAACGCAATCACATTTAGATCAAAGAATTTGATACACATAAAGTAAATGACTATTATTTGACCAAGATCAGGACTGCAACCTTTGGATTAATTCAATATACTCTTGGTGATACGTTCATCTTAGTGCCACTTCAGATCAGAGTATGGAAAATGTATGGAAGAAAGTTTCACAACTGGCTGATTCAAGAAATTCAAGAAAATTCTACGGTGCATAAAATAGAACTGTGTGTCTACATAATCCAGACTATGTGTTTAATTAGTCGTTCTTAGATAATCTTATGAGTGTTATCAGTTCACTGCAAATCGTGTCGTCAATATTTAGTGAATATGTTCAATGAAAATACTGAGAAAACTTACATATCACCAACTATGTAGTCAAAATTAACTCAGTCATGAGATTCAGTTCTTTTTATAGTGAATTGTAGACAGTTAATCTTGATATGTAATTTGAAACGTGTGGTGTACTTTGTTCAGGTGAATACTTCAAGCTTTTAAAAACGATTCATTTTAATAAGACATAAGAATAAAAGAATTTAAATGGCACAGTCATAAATACTAGAAGTCGATTCCGAGGGTTTTAGCCTAAGATACTCCAAAGGTAAATTACACAAAAAATCTATAATGATAATAATCTCAGCTATTCCGGAATGTTTTGATCTTAATACATGCATAATTCACCAATGAATAGTAAATTGACGTTAATTGGCGTGCACTTTACTGTATGTTCAAATATAAGTACTATGTTTAATTAGTTGAAAAAATTTAGGCTTTACAAATGTCAGTGATGACAAGTTCACAGGAATCCATTCGGGGAGAAGGATAAAAATTTACACAAAGAAAAGCAGTAGGCCTTCAGATATCAAAAGGAATTGAAACTTCTCAAAATTTCAAGTACAGTCTAAACTTCTTAAATGAGAGATTCTGATACAACCATTCATCTATTTGGTTACGTCACCATAGAGATCCATAACTGAGAGGTAATTCGAAAACTGCTAGGAAGGTAATGGGAAATATGTGAATTGAATAAATGAGATAAAAGAAAGTGGCACAATTATGGAGTCAACAGATGTTTTCTTTTTCTCTTTTCTCAACAGCGTTCCTCTGAGAGCAAGGGTGTGGTAATAATGTGATTAGTATCAATAAATTGTCCTCGAAACTTCATTATGTTAATTAATTGCTAATTAATATAACATCAGTGTGTGTTAAATAAAATGCACTGACCTAATAATGAATTACATTTAATCAACGTTTCGAATTCTGTACTTACAGAAATACTGTGCAACTTATGTAGAAGGTGTAAAGTGTTAATAAAATGGCCGGATTCACTGAATAAATATTTTTGATTAGATATCTCATAATAAGAAATGTTTATATCGTGAAAGTCAGAGCAACACATGTAAGCGAACAGAGCCTTACAAATAAATATTAATTATAAACGCATCATTGTGATGTGTCAATAGGATTTGACCACTGTGCATAGAATTACTGAAATTATTCACAATTATAATAATATCATTGTTAATAATAACGAAATTCAAAATGTGCAGCTATCTGTGATAAAAGAAGTGATAAGTTTGAAATGTAAATCTTCACATATTTTACCGTTCACATGTGAGAAATAATGTACGCGTTACAAGAAATCTCCAAATACACATGCAAAATCTCAAGACACTTACATACCGTGTGAAAATCATTTCAACCAGTCAACGAGAAGCACTGGGATCTGACGAATAAAAAACAGTAGGATGATAACATAAACGTACATAATTCCAGCAATAACAACCTTCGGTTTACAATGTTGAACTAAATAAATCATGTAAATAAATAAAATATGATAACAAAATTAACATGAACGATTGCAATTCTGATATGAATTTCAGCAATTTAGAGGAGGCAACACGTGTCAACTTACCAAACACACAGCAGTATTCAAGATACGATCTCTTTAGTTATCACTGTCTTGATTTTACTATGTAATTCACATAGCAATTTTGTCATCTGCCTTTATTTTGTGTTCCATTTTTGTTTTATTTCGTTTTACTTTAGGTTATCAGCTTCTAACATTTTATGTGGTGTACCACCTTGACAACATTTCGCTCAACCTATGTCTCCATCATATTATAGTCATGTGTTCACATTTCAGAATGTACTTTAATTGCCGACCATCTATTTCTCACGCGCTACTGAATTTTAGATTGACCTATAGTTCTTTAGTTATTCACTGTCAGGCATTGAAACACACACAAGAAAACTGATTGTTATCGTCTGTTGTAATTCATATATATACGACTGTACAGCTATGAAAATGAAATCGTCCAAATGAGAATTTTTTTCGCTAAATTCTTGGTTTTAATGTGATTGTGTGTAGGTATCGTGTTTCTTACCATTTCAATCATATTTTGGCGTTTCAAATATACAGGCACAATGGATCTGTGAAAATGAAGATTTTGTGTAAACAACCATAGAAGGGCGACTTAGGACTCTGAATAAGCTGGTGCAGAATCGTTATGCTGTTCACGACAATCGGAATTCGAAGTTGCGTCATCCTGAAGAGAATGAAAGATGCACCGGATGCAGAAATGAGACGATCAAGCGGTATTTGCGACAATTAAACTATAAGAGGACTCAATAGCTATGCATCATTATCGAGCAGAGCATAGGATGCCCGTAAACTGTCAACCTCAACTTCTTACACTTTAAAGACAATTTCGACAACGTGAACCAGGAGGTGTTACGTTTCACCACTACTCTGTGCAGTACGCTAAACATTATCAACCTTATTCTGTAGGAGTACTATGTTGACCGCCATTTAATTCGGAAACTCATTAAATAAAGGGAAAATAAGAAAGGGAAGGAGGGTTTTGATTAGAATTCACCTAGGTCAAGAGTAAGAAAAAGGTGAATTCTCATCAAAACCCTTGCACACTTTCTTATTTTTCCATTCCTTCGTACTTTATGACATTAATTCAAACTCTGATTATCTGTCCAATTCACCTTTGGTATCACGTAACTTTTAAGATTTGACCGAATTTATTTTTTGAATTTTCTACATACACACATATTACTACCTTCGTTATTCTTATCGTAACCTGCATAAACCTTATTATCAATATCATTTTAACCATCGCTATTGATGACGTTCAAAACACTCTACACAGAATAGTTATTATTTGATCCATAAAATCACCGTCATTGACTAAAATTGCTATATATAAATCTATGTAAATTAGAGTAAGGCATGAAGATCTATTTGAAAGCAACAATATTGTTAGCTTATAAGTCTTGTTCTAATTTGAAAACTACTTCAAGACTGTGCAGTGTCTCAAATCCTTAAAAACCTCATTCAACAATCATACAAAAATGGAAACTGTCAGGTGATTCACAACGGAAAACTTAGGGAATTCTTTGAAGTGAAGACAGAAGTCAGCGAAGGCTATCTAGCATCTTCGAGAATATCCCTAATTGTAGAGGACTGAATTAACTGCAAAGTGTGGAGTGAGTGGAGACAGGAAAACACTGGACCTAGAAGAACATTCTATTACATCTGAATTCAATGAATGTTTCAGGGTCAATGTTGCACAAACTCTAAGTTTCCAAGACTAACAAAAAGAAGCAGATGTTTCTATCACACTACAGGCTATAGGATCACATGCACTCACGCTGTACTGATTAATACCGAAACAAGCGCATATCAGCGAACATAAAAAGTCGAAGTCTCTAGACTATGTGAGCTTGTATATCCGAATCATGAGGATCTGTGAAGCAGCTGGCATCATACAACTGACAATTCCAAAAATATTCAATCTTCTACGCAGATATAAGTGTGGAGTCGATTGCATAAAAAGTTTTGTTTATTGAATATTTGAAGTGTGAACGTTCATTTATTCACATGTACACAAAATGTTGTACGAGTTATCAGAAATCATGTATCAGGCTCACAGAACTGCAAGACACTTTGTCACATAGATACATGATATCACACTGATTTGATCAGGTTCGCGAAAATCACTGTGATCTGAAGAAAGAACAAACAGGATAAAACATTGAAGTTTAATTCATCTGAAATAAAACTGATAACATTCTGTCTTGTTAACAAGTCACTATATAAATCAGTTACTAAACAAATGGTGCAGAAATATATGAAATAATTTGAAAATTACCACTTACACGAATTTAGCGAATAAATATGTGTTTTCTGTTAGTTCCCATCATCAGCTATATATACTTATAAATAGTTTTTAAATCAAAACTATACCGTATGTGAGACTAAATTTTTCAGTGATAATAACCCCTTTTAAGTATATGAAGGGATGTAGTAGTTATATTGGAAGCACGATCATTCACTTTCATTGTCGAGTTTCTGAACAACTACCATTTTAGAGTAGCGAAAGGTCCGAATAAATCTATATCTAACTCAGAACTAGCCAGTCACGCTGGATACTTGACATCATCCTGACACTAACAAAGCTTTTGAACTCATTTATCGTACTTAACTCAACGTCTAACATGATCTGTGAGTATAAAATTTACTAACAGTAAATGCAGTCAGAATCCATATGAACAAGCCAAATATGTGTGTTCAAAAAATAATTGGTGATGTAACCTTCTTCGCCGTGGCCGACTACATCATATATAGTAGGTCTTACAAACTGTCTGTTCGCTTTGTTATTTTGTTTTCAGTATAATTCTCGCTAATCCAATCAAATTGTTTTTGTAGTGCTATTATTAAGTAATTTTACTTGGCCATTCAATTTTTTTATTCATTAATATTTTAGTAATCTCTTTACTGTAAAATATCTTGTTGTTAAATTAAATTATCTTGGATAACAGCATTAATTCGAACACTGGATCAGAATTTGGACATCGTGTTACGTCTACTGATTTCATCCCAACTCTTCTTGTATACTTAAACCTGGTAGTTCTTATAGACTAAAATAAATGCATGATCAGTATAATTTAGAAGTAAAAAACAATACATTAGTGTAGAGACGATGGCGAGGAACTATTTGGAAAGCAGTATATATCATCGCTAAATTTGTTGTTTTTATCAATATGAAATGCGTTTCAAGTTTAGTAGGAATGTCACCAGTCTGACATTCCTTTCAGCATTTCAGAGAAAGAAATTAGTCTGAACTCACCAAACATATAGAAGTGTTGAGGAAGGCACCCGCCAACATTCTGCAAAGGTCCTACAAAATAAACATTGATTATAGTAAACATTCGAGTCAACCGAGTAGATTAATTCTAGGAGTTCTGTCGCATATGTCAAGTCGAAGTTATTGAGAGGTAAAACTTGACTGATATAATTTTATATTTAGAACACAAATTAGACTACTTCAACCAAAATGAAGATATCTTCTGCATAATTATTGGAAGTTAAAGAAAATTTGTTAGACGAATTGAAAATTTGCTAGATTTTTACAGTCCATCCATCCTTTTTCTCCGATACACATAATCGGCAGTAGAATATCCACATATAATGGACGGCTGCTAAACGATTCACTCTACATGCCTCCCCATTTTTCTCGGTATATGAAGAGACAGTTATCCATCCTTACCCCCACTATGTTGGATGCAGTGGCCTGTCAATTTCACCATGACTTATATATGGAGAAAACTGGCAGAATAAGCAAAAATGACACTGAATAGATCTGTTTGCAGCCTTCAAGACTTCAACGATTCACAAATTTTGTGTCAGTGTACAAACGTCTTTTAATGATTGGTCCTCTAAATGGAAATTGTTGAGTCTAATTACCTTCAGGATTTCTAACAATAAGAGCTTCCAAACTGATTTATTGATGAAATGTTAAGTTTCAAGGATACTGAGGATGACAAATGTGTGAAATTCATTTGTGTATCACGAATTCATTCTAACAATTCATGTGATAACAGTAATACACATTTATGTGCAACCAATCATTTGACATTTCATTTCACTTACCTCAAAGAATGGAATGAACATCAAAACAATCGCAGTAATTGCACAAATTATCGATAAAACCGCCAGTACGACAGCTACAATTATTTTCAGTCTTCTGCTTATGAGGAAGAAAATAATCGTCAAAACGTCTTCCGAAATAATGAAGTAGATTACGAGGGAACACTTAAATCTGATGTCTTTGCAAACAGCCAAGCAAGCATCTGCCGACCAAAGTAAAAGCTGTTGGCAAAATTAATTTAAAATTACATATAAGTGAAGTAAACTGATTCGTCTTCATACAAACTATGCTACATTTAAATTAAAGATCAAGTAACACCAAAACATAAACATGCTGTGAAGTGGCCATGATCTAAGTTGAGTACTACCGCCAAAATCATCTAACCATTAATTATTGTTCCACTTGACATTGAAAATAACCGAAATGAATGTGTGGATCTACGTTTTGCCTGTAGACGAACGTTTGAGCAAATTACACATTGAATGACTGCCACCTAATAGATTCGTAAGAAAAATACTTACGTGGTGGATGTGATTGATGAACTACTGAAGCTTGATACCAATCAACTGTAGGTGTGCTGTATAGTCAAAACAAAGTGTCTTCGAACGAACAACACTGACTAAGTTCGATTAGACAAAGGTAAAGTGCATTCGCTGACTCCGAAATCGATCATGTTTCAACTATGCATTCAATAAATGACAAAATCATATTTTTATATTACAAGCCACACCCATTACGAATGAGTTTGGATAAGAGTGGTCAATCGCAACACGCTTCGTTATTTAAGTAAATTCCATTTACCAATTATATTCAGGAGTGATCAATGAATGTGAAATGATCAATAAACAAAGCCAACTCATCAAGTTGATATTCTAGAGAACTTACCAGTACTGCGAGGAATATTCGTGCGACTTTCCAGTTCCCCTTGTATATGAGGCACAGTATTATACTGAGGACAAGAGCAGTGGTTCTGAAACACAAATATGAAATTGAGGAGTGAATTTTACAAGTACGTATAGACGTATGCATCAATCCGTATTCGTTTTTGACTCAAATATAGTAGAATATGCGACTCACATGCAAATGATTGCTACAATGTACCATAGATCCATCGCAAAATGTTTCTTTGATCTAAAGAATAAGAAATTCATAATAAGTTTTAATGGAGTCAATATACCCATTGGTTTATTTAGAAAGCATTCATCATTTGTACGCACATAATGTGTAATTCGGATAGTTCAGTTAATTGTCAAGTCTTGTCACTCAGTTTAGGTGATGAATGAAGTACAGAGTGCCTTTTTTTGAGAATGCTACGACAGTAGTAATTATTTTATTTGAAGTAAAAAATCCTCAAATTTTTTTTATCACTTGCGTTTTGGATGAATGGTGCTTTCATTTGAAAGCGAAAATAGCAAACATTAAACTTTGTAGTAACAGCAATGGTTGACCATGTTCACATTCTACAAAACGTCTATCAAATATCTGATGCTACTATTCCCATACATCTGCATTCTACAATTTTCAACGTTAGAAAAAACAGGGAAATTAGACAAATCGCTTCAAATACGGAAGCTGATGAACACTGGTACAATTGGGATTTCCATAAATGACATATTACTGGTCAACCAAAGAAAGTGGATAACTTACATGTGAAAAAAATGACCTAACACTAAAAGTTAAACTAGTGATATGCGAAAAATATGCTCATGCTCAAATATATTCATCTGATTCTTCGAAACTTTGATCCAAACTTTTAGACATAAATATTTTCATTATATCTTAAAAAAGACTTGAAACTATGTACTGTAAAATTCTAAAAAAGTTATGAAATATAAGAAATACATTAAGAAATAATAAATAATGACGTCAACTGAATTCATGATTAATCGTATTTTCTGATGGTTGTAATGGTTGTTCATTCGATCACATGACCAGTATCATAGTTGGCTAAAATTGTATAAATATACCAGTTTTTTTTACTTATACGAAGTCTGTTACAAATTATCTTCTTTTTTGACGTTAAATTTGAAATAGGCATTGCAGACAAAGTTTTCATTCAGCCACAAATGCCCCTATGACTTTATCTCACACTGCACAGGTTAATATGAGAAAAATTAAAGATGCACGGATATTTCTAAGAATAAGATAAAAACACCTCAAAGCTGATCTATTAGGTTGAATTAATTATCATTTGGCTTGGTCACGATGGTTTGATATTATGCCCAAAATTAATGAGTCTATTCGAATGCATGCGGCTGTCGGAATTCATACAGCAGGATATCCTATTGGGCCATTGGTTGACTTTGGGAACACCCCGACATATGAGTTATTCAGCAACAGTAATATGCATAATGAGGGATAAGTCAGATTCTAGGCCAACTAATTCCTAATTAATGAAGAACAAACCGGAGCCGATTCAATTGGGAAAGAACGAAAAAATTATTAGTCTTGACATAGCCAGTTTGTATATAGTAATATCCTGATTATTACAGGTCTAAAGGCAGTCAGAAATGAACTAGATTTTGACTCTGAAGGGAAATTAGGAGTAATCTCTCGGTTGATGAAATAATATTAGATGTTGAGTCACGTTGAATCTCCACCGTATTCAAATTTCAGAATGAAATATACAAACAAATGATCGAGGTGGCAATATCCTTGACAGTAGCAGACATAATTGTGCATAAATGAGAACATACAACTTTTCTCCTAGGTCATGGTGAAGTTAAGTGAGTGATTCGCTCACCCTTTCGAAGATCAACATAACTAGTAAGCCACAATTTTTAAATAATGAAGTCAGTCAAGTGTAAAAATTACAAAAATTACAACCACCCCCCAGAAATAATTCAAAAACGTGGACGAATTAAGGTGACCAATCGAAATCACACAAATAATATTACATTCAAAGTGTCTGTAGTACTGTGGGATAAGGAAAGAGTGTAAGAGACGTCAAGTAAAATTTTCAATGAGGCAAAAGCAGATGCACTATTACCTCTGTTATTTGGTTTAGTGATCTTCATTTTTATTGTGACCTTCAGTATGTCGTCCTTTTAACTTGAACTAAGTAATTTGTCTTCCTACCTCCTAACTCTTTATTAACTTCATATATATTCCTATGGCATGTCCGTGTGTTAACACTTTGTGTGAAATGTGTGATGGAAATACATTACGCGATTCAGACAAATTACGTCTTCTTATTGCTTTGTCTAAATTCATAAAAGGAACGAATTGTTAAACATTAAAACTGGTGAGAGTTGGCGTAAACTTACTGCCATAGATATGATACCATTATTTTCTTATCATTGCAAATCAGGCTATTTCAGACTTCAATTAGACAGCGAAAATGTACATGTACAAGACAGAGGAAACGTTAAACATGTCAGTGCTCAAAAGGATCTAGGTACTGTACGCAGCAGTGACATAAGTATGTTCTCCGAGGTCTCCACATTAGTTTTCGGTAGACCTGAAGTAAAATAGTCTCCTTCTGGTGATTTTCTTGCTTTCAGTGACTTTAAAACCTTTAAGAAGTCGTATTTGGCCAAGGTTTTGATGTTCACTGTTATTTCTGAGTTTTCTGTGGATATTTCTGAACAAGTGAGGTTGCCACAAGTAACGAACATTGTTGAGAATAATGATAATAATACCCCGTTATACTTATATACTTATACTTATATCAATGATAATAATAATTAATATTTACATAATATGCACTTCGCATGAATACTTTTTGATCGGTTTTTCTGTTTCTATTTATATATGAGAGTTGACATTTTGTTTCGTGATATCTGAATTTCATGTTTCATTTCGTTACACGAGAATAATTCTTATTTGAATTGTTTCAGCGAATTTTGTTATTACTGGCGTACATGTGTCAGTTTTTGATTCTCTTTATTATCAGTTAGTCTAGAGATGATGTTCCCTATTCTTTTCAGGTGCAGATTAAATCAGAAGAACAAGGCGTACCTTAACCGATCTGACGTTTGAAAGATGAGGTGGGTGTATATGCGAACAATCTAGGTTTTCTCACTGACTGTACACATTTCGCTAATGTTGACCGTCTTAGTAAACAGTTGTGAAATGTAATATAGGCTAGTGAGGGGGAAGTATTGATCACTGAATCTTTGTTCATCGAAACTACACCTGACTCATGCGGTGTGGAGGACAAACTGTCCTTAATAATAAAGAATAAGGAAGTATGAAATTATGTCATCCCATATTAGCACACCTTAGTGAACAGGGAAGAAAAGCTAATGAGAGGTCATGGAATCCAGCTGAAATCGGTGACACAGGGTGGAGAGAATTAGAGACATCCAGCCGAGTTCCAGTGTATTTCTCAGAACACAAGATAAAACCATAATAATAATCATAGTATTAATTAAGACACGCAGCTTCCATGAATCTCTGAGTGTCTGTGACTGTGTTTTTTCTAAATGTTTTGTTTGAGGTCCTCTTGATTTCGCGTTTCATTTCCTCATGCGACAGTATTTCTTATTCCAAGTCTTCCACGGCGTCATATTATGTCTCTTTTGGCGTGGGTACGAGACATTCGACTTTATTATCAGGTTGTTTGGAAATGTTCTTAATTCTTTCCACCGACGATTATATGTTGTAAGTGAAATCACATGTGTCCCTGATATAAGAATATAATTTAGTCTCTGGGGAAGAATGAAGCTCTATTCACAGCGACATGGATCGGATCAGTGGACCTAGGATAGTCAGATTATTGAAACGTACGAATTTAGGTAAGTGAGGAATGACTTACCACACGAAGGTAATATTTTAGGGGAAATCGTAGAAATCTTAAAATTTACATTTAAGTGAAAGCATACAGTAGGCAGGTGAAGGGATATGTTGAACATTGAATCCATCTTCACCGAATATTTACGTAACACGTGCAATGTGAATGACAAAATATGAGTACGAGAGGTGTGAAAAATGTCATTAGCAATAAAACAAAAGGATATAAAACAAAGCATCTATGTAAACGAAGTTCAAAAGCTGTTTAAGTGCCTTAATGTGTCTATGAACGGTTTAATTTTGAACCAGTTGTTTTCAGGGGTCTTTGATCAAATAAATTTATTCTTTGATGGGAAGTAACAGGTACTTCAGACCTAAAGGCGTTAATCAAGAAGGTGTGGTGTTAGAGATGAGTGTACTATGATTTTATTCTTTAGCTCGTCAAACTTCTCAATACTACTGGTTCTGTAATTTTATTTAACGTTGAATATTGCCATTCATTGAATAAACCTTATTTCAGCAATATTGATGCTTTTAAATATTATTTATCTGTTAAGATCAACTTCAGCGACTATCTTGAATGGAAAGTCCTCCACTACCTCACTTACTTTAGCTGGTGTTCCTCAAGGTGCTGTTCTTTCTCCTTTTCTGTTTTCTTTTTTCTTACATGACCTGCTCCATTCTGATGTAGTAACTTTTGTCAAGTATGCTGATGACCTCTCTGTCTCCATGCCTGTCAACCATCAGTCAGACTGTTCCATACTAAATAACTTTCTCTCGGAAATTAGTCAGTGGTCCTCTTCAAACGGTCTTAAGCTGAATCCGTCTAAATGTCAGGTAGTAAATTTCTCTTTCAGACGAAAAAGTGACCTACAACAACTAGCTAGCTCACATGGTCCCACTATCATTGACGGCATAGAGGTTGAAACTACATGAAATGTCAAGTACCTTGGACTGAGTATTTCCTCCGATCTTTCCTGGTCCTCTCACATCTTGCTAGTGACTAGACAGATGTTTCGCTTAACGTTCTACGTTAGGAAGTTTAGGCAGTCTGGTATAAAGCAGTCTTTGCTTTCTCAGTTTGTCAACTCTTGTATTCTACCCATCCCTCTTTACTGCTCCCCATTAATCTTTCCAGGACTACTTAAGAAAGACTTTGCTTCGCTGCATAGGGCACTAAAAGCTGTTAGTAGGGCAAGTGGGATATCGTTAAACCAACTGGTTAACACCATAGTGGATAGACATATAATGTCATGTAAGAAACTAGCAAATACTATATTGTCAGACCCTGAGCATCCTCTCTATACACAGCTCTCTCCTTGCATTTCATCTGGTAGAACTAGAAGTAACTATAGGAAGCTATATGCCAGGACTACCAAGTATAAAAACTCCACAATACCCTATCTGGCACAGCTGTTATGTGATGAGAAAACTGTTAGGCATGACACGATCACCTTACTGCGGCACTCTAACAAATAGTTCCCATTAGCTTTTCTTCTCCTTTCTTTGTTACTATTATATTGTTGCTCATATATTCTATTACAGACTAATTTTATATATCATATCCTGTGCTGTATTGTTTAAATATGTTAACGTAATACTGTTCTTTTTATTTCTTTTATTTCTCTTTTTTTTTCTTTTGTTGTTGTTGCTTTTTTATTTTTAAATTCTTACAAAATTTATGAGGTAATTAGATGCAATATTGTAATGAACGCTGAAAATTCCATACCTGTACCACAAATACTGTTTGGAATAAAGCCATCATTATTATTATTATTATTTATTGAATCCTTATTTTGAATTATAACGACTATCAGTATGAAAACTGTTGGTGTGTACATCAATTATTTTTATTCAAATGTCGATTGTTCTCCATTAGACTTTGCATCTCCCCTCTAATTAACAAAATATTTGTCAGATTGATGTTTTGAATAATAAGTCACTATTCTATAAACTACCATTTGTCGACAAACACTTTGAACAATTTTAAAGTACACAGTCCAAAATAATTGAAAGTATCAAGAGATTCATGAATAAGTGGAGAGTAGAAAAATATTGAACGTTTTTATTTACATCGCCTGAAGACAGTAACAATATGTCACTACTCATTGTAATTAGAGTTGAGCAAAGTCCCTCGAATTCATTTTTTCAAATAACACTCAACACAGAGTCTAATTTGTCATAAGTGTTCTGAGAATTATTTTCCTAAAAACCACTGATAAATCAAACGATTTGACTACTGGCGTACTTTAGAGCATTTTATAAATAAGAATTAAAAAGAAATCGATGAGTGTTATAGTGACAAAGTGAATCCAACGGATATCTTATGTTGGATATTTTTCTGAAACATATACTACTTAAATTTGGATCAACTGACATTCTGCTTTTAGTGTGTAGATATCTGGATAATATAACATCCGAAAGAAAACATTCTTAACCACGTCTTCTTTCGTCCATTTGAATAGCTATTTGAATACTCTGATTGTTTTCAGTCAACTTAATAACATGACCGAAGAAAACAATAAAATCAACTCATTAGTTATAGATTAAAGGTGGAATTTTGACACAAATATCTCTTCACTGACATAATTACAATCTAGTGCTATATATCGACAATAGAAAATGGTAAAACGGTCACCCCTAAAAATCAAACATTTTCTTGACTTGTATATTGGCGATTCTCAGTGTTTGTGAATCAAAGGATATTCAAATAAGACATTGTGTACATGAATTGAAGGTGTCAGCATGATTCATTTCTCCACCATTTTCCATGAAAATCATCAATTCAGATTATTATTTCTAACAATGTAGCATGTATTCCACTTCATTCTGTTGAATAGCACATCTGCAACGCTTAGAAAAACGTAGATTGAAGCTTCGATTAATTCATTGAGAATAACTTCAAAATAAATGAGGAGAACGTCGACAACCGTTCGCCAAAATAGAGATAAACAGTAGAGCACCACAACCTTTTGCTTCCATAAAATCTCGGATGTAAAGTGAAACCACGTTTATCAGGATTCATAAACAAACAATTACCCATAATTCTTTTATTTCCTACAGGTAAGGGTTAAACGCCCTATTATGTGCGGCAGATAATGTTTACATATCCAACACATGAATACGTGTTATGCGATGTGTTACTCGAATATCACTCACATATTTATTGCGAAATTGTCAATTGGAAGTCACTGAAAATGACTGCAAACATTTGATCACATGAGTTTGAGTTAAAATAAATAATCTGGATTTATTCACTTCAGCCTTTCGTCAAATAATAAATAAAACTGGAATGCCCTCTGTAAATATGTGAAGACAACTACCCACATACGATATCAACAGAAATTTGAAAACATCATAATCAATGTACCACGTTACCATATTGATATCGGTGGAGATAAAGCACACAGTGAAACCGTATTACTTACTGATCGCATTTTGAACACAACTTACAAATTATAATCATATCACATCCTACTGGTTATATAAAAGTCCAGCACTTTGATAATATGTGACTGCGTATCAGAATATTATGCAATGTGCATTACACATTCACTAGAAAATAATTCAACGGTATTTATAATACACAATTACAGAATTTGTCACTCTCGATGGATGGATTTCGCTATATTCTAGTTAATCTCGGTCGTTAACCATAATGGTTGTAAATGTTTCAGGATATCAGAAGCGTTGGACGGATATTTCCCGTTGGAATCTTTTTAACAGCGACTCAGTCAACCAAGACTTGGCTAATTTTACCGGTCATGCTGCTGAATTGTGAACGTTTTACTATGCTTTGTTTTGTTATTCGTTTACCCACAATTAATGTGACACACCAATGTTCTGTCTCTCGTAGAACAATATGAGTTAAAACCACGAATGCTAGTTTCAAATGTTGGTGGTTTTTGTTGACTTTATAAAGTCTCAAGCAACTCGATACACACACTAATTGTCTCATCACTGACACCTTGAGAGAGAGCGAATTTGTCAATGAAAATGCAAATGAAATTATCTGAAATCAGCATTTCACAGTCAAGTACATGATGGGAGATACTTTTGAAACTAATGCAGAATTTCGGAAATTCGTTTCACACTAAATTTGGCGCCAGCGAAGTGGTGTACAAAAATAGTTGTAGGCGTCACAGTTGAGCCAGTGGTTTGATAAAAACAGAACGCAACTGTTATTTTGGGACTAATCATCATTTGAGACACGCTTTTGGTGATTGAAGTTCTTCGTTTCTAATTAATACAACTCGAGGACAGTGAATGCATTTAAGCTGTCGACGTGGCGGTGGTTGTGAAATTATTTTAAGTCTTGATTATCGTTCCACTGTTACACTGGCATATTTAAGATTTGACGGACTGTATTCTTTATTATTGATAAGTTTTGAAGATTTCTTCCATAAAAGCCTCTAAAAACCAAGAGTTCACTATGTTTTTGTTAATAAATTATCCATATCTGTTCGCATTATTGCACCTGAAACCGTATGAAATCAGAAGACAAAGAATCAATTTGTGTACAGGTATTTCAATGCCTTTTACTTTGCAACTAATAGGCAAATTGAAGCTTTTTTGGACCTATTCATGGGAAACAGCTTTAGCCTCTGCATTTCATTTTCCTAATTTCGATTATGTCACCAGAGCATATCACATGGCTCTAGAATGAAGTGACATGTCAGTAAGACATATTTGGAAAGTTATTACCATCCCAGCAGAATATCAAGTTTTCCGAAATTTACATCACACAAGATGGAAGAATGATTAAAGAGTGAAATCATCTGCAAATTAATTTATCACGGAAGAGTAGTTCCATTAATGGATCACGTTTTTGAAGATTGGCGTTTGTCAGTTTTGTTTATCCTCAAGATTATAAAGCGCAAAATTTGCAAGCAGGTGAGTGCTGCATCGTCCTTTGGATGCATCTGAAACATAATACCCGTCTTAAAAGTAAAATATGCATTCACTATTAACGAGAGGAACTATATTCCCGTCATTTCATTTTACATTCATTAATCGTCAGTACTTGAATATGAAAGAATACTTCCGAGTACTAGATAATGATGTTTATCTGAATGTTTGATAATCAGTTTAATTGCATCTTTTTCTTAGACTTGAGAGCTGCAGTCGCTCTTTCTAAAGGCGTAAATCGTTGCTTTGGCTTATGTGCTGAGTTTTATTCACAGGCGTAGATCGTAAGCGGTGAATACTCCAACATTATTGACACTTAGTCATGCTTGCAGGTAGGAAACTTGTTTTCACACTTAATTTCATCAGCAAACAAGTTAGGAGAGTGACAAAAAGAATATGGATTATAGTGTTTATGCAGAGTAGTGATATCCTCTGAGACATACATAAACAATCTGGAGTGACCATCTCCACTCATCAGCATAAAACGGGACAGAGTACGTTGACATACTGAATACAAGAATGAACCAGGGCCTAATGAATGTCAGGACAAATGAATAAACGTGAATTGCTCACTTTCGCATAGAATAAAGCTAATCAGCAGTAGTTACAACAGTCACAAGTGAAGATTTCAGTGGTATTTAAATATGTCTACCTCATTCGCTGAACTCTGATTTGTTCATATTTCTACCACTTATGTTGAAGAGTTTCATAATTAATACGAAATGTTCTATGTAATTTCATACATATATTCTAATAGTAGCGTAAATGAAGATTATTTCAAACCTAATAGTCCAATTTATTGAAAAATACTCCTTGAATTCATAAAACAATGCGATTTGACAAAGAAAAATTTCGATTTTAAGATGATTCAGCTGAAATTAGTGTGTTGATTGATTTAAATCATTAAAGAAAATACTGAACTCCGTCTTTGATTCGGCTATCTGTAAGTATCATCTAATAAAAAGTGGGAAGTATAATTTAACTTGCGATTAACTAATCACGAAATATGAAGACGATAACGTACAACACACACACATTAAATGGAATCAACAGCGTTCTATAAAAATAGTTGGAAAACATGTGGACTGTTGTCCTTCTTAGCATATGGAGTTGCATGGTGTGGGTTTATTTGTTCATAGAGTTATCTCACTAATATGGAAAGCTTCTTATTTTTGCAACGACGCACATCGTAAGGTTAGTGAGATTTGCTCAATGTTTCGACAAAATTTAAAGGTTATCAAGGTCTATTTTTAGTGCAGACATGAAACCATCCTCCAATGCACATAATCGCTTTGAAGAATATTCCGTCATTTGGTTAGTTGGATGATTTGTGTGACAACTTTGAGGTAATCTAATGTTTTAAAGCATTATATAATTTACTCTATTTTATCGAAGAAAATGTCATGTCTATTGAGCAAAAATATCAAACTGGAAAAATGTAAAGCAGTAAAGCATCACATTTCACACATGCTGTAACTTATTGTTCCGAAGCTGTAAGATCATTTTATTATTATCGACTGGTCTTGCTTCAAAATCCTGATTCATATTTATTTTATAAAAATATCAGTTTGAAAAGTTAACACTGAAATTTGTTTCTGAATCTATTTGGTACTCATATATTTGAAAGTAATATCGCTACAAAGCTGTAAGATGTGCATTTTCAGTGCTTATTTGTAACGGTCAGACATCATCAAACCTTGACGATAAACAAGTATTGCGAGAATGCCAAAATCAAAATAGTTTATTCCATCTGCACCCAAATGTAATGTGCGCTATAACCGACTTTACATCATGAAGATAAGTATAAGAACTGCATTCAGTCAGATTTTCATTTCTGAGGTGAAATAAGCAGCGTAAGGTGAAAGCGAGCAGAAAACCTAAGTAGATTTATGCTGTAGTTGTGATTCTTGCGCTTGACGGACGTTTCATATTTCGTTGCTCTATATGATATTCTCTGACTGAGGGTCAAATGTAGTGATTCAACCTGTGATCATGAATGATTAAATGGTTTCGCCCGACTGAGTTAAGAAAATCAGCCTCCATTTCTACCCATTTATCAGAATAATATCACAGTAGAAATCACACTAACAGCTGCAGCCTATAGTTACACGAATAAAGTAGCTTAATGTGACTGTTGTCAGCTCATACTAATCTTGGTACATGGATGGACTCAGGAATTTCAAGGATTATGCATGCGACTATACCACAGTTTCAGCCACTGTGGTAGCTGTGCAGCCTTTCAATCGTATCTGAGAAAACGCGTGCTGGCTTACAGCAGGTAACACCACAGAGATACTAAGATCACAATGTGCCTTCCAGTTGCACACTAGAAAGGGATTTATTATCACTATTAGGTCATCTGAATGCATTTATCACATTCGAATCGATTCCATTCAGGCTGTTAAGTTTTATTTCTGCGTACAACGGAAGCAGCTTCAATTCAATTCTGATTGACAACTGTATCCAAACATATAAAACTTATAACTAATGGCTGTGCCATAACAATAACCAGCAGACGTAATAGAGGCAGTATTGCGTTTTATAAAAGTTGAATATTTTCTCTGCAGCATAACTGCTCTGTCATCCTGATACCACGCTCCAACAGAAACTTTAGGTTTCCTGGATATGAAGCATTTCACATACTGAGAAATAATTCGTGAATGCTACCTCTGATCAGGTGCCTCATCATACGGAAAATTAGCACAGTAAACAATTTCATCGCTATATTTAAATGTGGATAAATGTGAGATATTCCATCCTATATTTATTTGCTTTGTGTTTATTGATCATCACGGAATGAGTTCAGTTTTTCAAAGTTCAGGTCACAAAATATCAGGCCAGCTGTGTAATTCCTAGCATAAGAAAAATTCACGTTTGAAATTGAGACCTCGTGGTCTGATTAAATTTCGTTTTATTGGTTAGAAATTAACAGATTGTTATCAAAATTCCTATCAAAAATGGTAATTATGATGGTTTTAGTGACCCAGACAATATCTGTAATGATGAAAATATGTGTAAGGTTGAAATGCATTATAATTTTGATGAAATAATTCACCAATTGCGTATAAAATGGCTTTGCGGATGTATTACAGCTGTGAGGATGGGGCACAAAATTTGTTTTAGAGGCTTTACGACCTGTGAAGCGGGCAGCAAAGATGAGCAACATTATGAACCAGAATTGCAATGATGTAGATGCACGACCAAGCACGGTAAATGAAATTTTTCTTTTGGTTGCACACAAACTACCGTCATGTGTCTATTCCTGTGTTTGCTGTAGAATGGGTTCCATCAGTAGAGTTTGTAATGAAACCATCATGTTAGGTGGACCACCATCACGATGCAGTCAGAACTGTTGTGGTAAGATTGTTAGAAGCAGTCAGCCAAAAGCTTTGTAGCTATGTCTCGTGCCACTAATTAATGTAAGGCTGTATCGAATAGAATGATGTTAGCCCTCCTACTCTGCTCACAAGGAGGTGTTGGTAGTAGATATTTAGGATCCACACTGTATCGCTAACCTATTTCAGGCAGTAAAGTTTTGAGAAATTCAGCTGATCCAAAACTTTGTTGAATGACTTTACTAGTCATATAGGCGTATCGAAAGATCATTTTCAACTTGTAATTTATCTAATTGCCACATGTCAACTCAAACATTCCCGGCCATGATTACCTCGATTCATAAATGTATAAAATTATGTTGAGGTGCTGCAACGCATTTTTACAGTCTGCTAATGACGTCATTCTAAAGTATTTCAGCAGAATTTGGTACATGACCGTACATGGCCATACAACATAACATTCAAACTTGACTAAGTAAAAACCAGTTTCCTAGAATTCTTCGAAATGTCATTCTAGGAAACTGTATCATCATATCTTTCAAACTGGATGAAATAGCGCAGGAAAGACAATCGCCCTGGCACCATATTATCTCAAGTTACCATTGCTGACCAGTTTGTATTCGTATACAATTCTCGAGCGAAACGCTTTTCACGTAAACAAATTATGTTTTATAAATAGATTAACGTGGGAATGTGCGTAAATTTCTAAAGATTTGAAATGATTAACAGGAGGCTAACGATGGTTAACGTGAAATGGGGATGAGTGATGTTGATGAATACATAAGATACACATGAACATATATTCTCAAGTATATATCTCCCGAATTGAACAGTAGGTCTGCAAGAATACGAAGCCGCGACAAATATGCGATCACCAAATTTATTGAATGGATTACAGGGAAAAAAGGCTTGGAGGTTATGCGTGTTCAATCAACTAGAAATAGTGCACAAATAACTAATCATTAAACAACAGCGTTCCAAAGTGGCATGGATGATTGACTGTCGCTTCAGCTTAAGCCATCCGTCTCAACAGTACAGGTCAGCACATAATTTTTAATGATGAATTTTGTAGGCTAATCAGTTTTGGAAATTAGTTTACTTCCATTAGAACCTTTTCTTTTGCGGAATCGATCAAATACATTATTGGTACGTTTGAATATTTCACGCAGTATGATAAGCTTTTTGTTTCGACAATATTTCAAGCAAAACTACCAAAACAAAATCATTGTCAGTGAACTATTGAAATATAATTGTAATTAATAAATTTATCGACACATCATATTAAGCATATAATTAGTCAAATTTTAATGCAACTGAATCCTGATTTGAACTAAATTTCTCAGTAGATGCGTCTTTTGAATTTGTAACCATAATCTTTCGCAAATTTGTAGTGGAATGATTACCATGTGTATACAATAAAATAAAACTTCACTAGTTTCAAGTTTGACTATGGACTGATATCAGTCAGCGAAGCACTGATAACCAACTTCGGCTGTACGAATCCAACGGAGATTGTGCCAAATTAACCAATCGTTAGAGTTCTTGCAGTGACCATTGGGTCGGATCCTTGTGGCTGAATAGTTTGTAACCTTCCTTTGCAACCGGAAGGTCCTGGATCCGTACTCCAATGTGCAGCACTGACGATGAGTCTCGAACTAGACAGAAAAAAATATATGTCCAGTAGTTCCCAGTGTTCTTCATTGGTCCTCTAACTGATTTCTATCCATGGTGAAACTTGAAGGGAATCAAGCTACTCCCTACAAACTAATCCTTGAAAAATCCTTTCAATTTGATATATTTATGAACATCAGTCCATTCTGTGAGAAAGGATTGGTTGATTTGCCTTCACATGGATGATAACCATGCACAGCAACAGTAACTGTAACTCAATGTAATGTTGTTTTTTCTTCTGTAACCAATGTACTACTGACTGATTTTATATGCTACGTAGTATGCTGTGTTACTGGTTAAATATAGCTACATCTTTAGATAGGTGAACACAAAAATGAGATACACATATGTGCACCATATACATACTTAGTGTGTGTTCATGTATAATTATAATAAGGCTATATTGGAGAGATTTAGTCACAAGAATATTTTGCAGTAGATAATACTCATAACAAACACTGACGAGAGATTTTGAATCATGCGAAATTTATTGCTGAAGGCAATAACTTGCTTTCTACTCCTATTATCTAATGAAAGTGCAACTAATGAATGTAAGTTGATTATTAATCCTTTTTTACAAAATTGTTCAAATATTATCCTTTTGTTCATTGTAGTTTTACATTTTGATCAAACTTTTCTAAACTTTATTTACAACATATAATTACCCATCACTATAACTATTTAGAGATGAACTTTAGAGTAGATTAAGCTATGAATTTAAATTAGATACAGAGTAATTGATCACCTGAATGGATGTTTTTTGTGATCTAAATATCCGTGAAGGCGTTGGTTGATAGTAGGACTATAATAGCAGATTAGCAAACGTAAGAATCCCTGTGCCAGTGGATTTCAAGTCAATGAATGAATGATCAGCGCGACAGCCTCATAATCTGAAAGGTTAGGTCTCTAGTGAAGTCACAGATGAATACTGTTGAAGAGTCCTATACTACGGAGATATAGATGATTTCCAATAATGCTCTAAAATAATGTCAGTTCTGCACTTAAATTAATCAAAAATGACTATCAGACCTGAAATCTGAGTATTTTAGTTCAGCCAGGAATCATTTTATTTAATGCAAATAAATTCCATTGATTTCTTGAAATGTGTATGTGGAAGAGTTCGACTTCCTCTTTTGATTAACTTATCTACAGTGAAGTAAATTCAATTCGATCTGAATACCTAAATACCTCAATTAGCAAGACTTCCGAACTCACCTCCATTTACAATACAAATGTGAATATCAAATCATCAGTCAGTTATGAGGGAGTATCAATCTAAAAAGAATTAACTGAAAGTTGCGAGACATTTAAGTATCTATGGGATTTCCTGTAATTTAATTAGTTCAATACAACTCAAGTTAAACTGTACAATGTCTCCACAGCTGGATTTACTCACAATCTTTCTCGAAGCTTTAGCCTATTGTTCGTTTGGACAAGACATGTGATTACTAAACTTCGCACTGTTAGTATTGTGTGCCGATTAACATCAGGCTTACTAGTCACTGTCCTCTTCATCACCGAACTCTCGGTTTTATGAATGTACATGTGTGGCAAGTGAGTCAGTACCAATAACTGGAAACACGTGAGAATAAATTCGTCTATTGAAATCATAAACAGACAGATAGAGCAGGATTGAGACAGATGTATACAACTGTAAAGATACATATAAATTGACACAAATAAATATATTCATTAGTTGGTTTGTAACGATTGAATTTATTTTTTGATGAGTTGATCACAGATTGATATCATTCAGAGAACCAGTGAAAACCGTGGAGTACTGGACAGTGTCATCTACATGCCTTCTATAGAGTGGCATATTTTTGAACTAACCCTCGGATAAACTCTGAATGTATAACGTATGGATATTTGCTACAAGGGATCTCAATAGACTTTTCATGGCAACACCATCAACTTGACGAAAACAATTGCCTTTAAATGAAAAGCTAGGTTATATAGATCTATATCTAAGTAGATATAGAGGTTTATAATTACATGGGTACATTTATGGGTATTTACATAATTACACTATGCTAGATAGTAAGACGGCTGAATAAATGGTTGGATAGATGGACAGATAGACTGGTAAATAAATAGATGGTCAGGTAGGTAGCCAGACGGATGGATAGATAGACTGTAGATAGATTGATGGATTGTTACTACTGTTTCCTCTAATTCCAAGAGTAGCACAGGGATTCAGCTGCACTACTCCGTTTTGTTCGTTTCTCTACCAACGCCTACAGCTGGCTTCATGTCGCCTCTTCACATAAACTTATCCATGTCACCCTTGCATTGACAACTAACTCGACACATCCCATTCGGGTTTCACTCGAGCGATGATCTGGCGTGTGATGTCACTTGATTATTTTCCCAGAGTGTGGCGAGTCCACCTCCATTTCTTCTTACATATATGTTACACAATCGGTTCCTGCTGAGTTGGTTGGCTCCCAGAGATCCCTGTTGCTCATCTTTTCTGGCCAGCTATCTGATCTCAAGTATTGTGCGAAAACGGCTGTTGATGTAGGTCTGTAGTTTGTTCGAAGTTCCCTTCTTCAGACGGCGCCAAGTCTTTGATCCGTAAAGTAAGTAGCTTTGTCTGTTGACAATAGTGAACGACTTGACAGCGTCGATATCATGTCCGTAGTCCAAAAGATATTTTGTTATTAAGGATTTTGGCACTTTGTTCTCAACTGTTTTCAACCATTTTGGCGAATGCTTCATCATGCAAGTAGACAATCACTTTTCTGTACGACTTATGTTTTGGCTTCCACAAACACACCATGGACATGTTATCGAGGCTGTCAAGTGATTCGCTATTGTCAACAGACAAAGAAACAAGAAGATGCTTGCAATCGAGGAGGCTTGTGCAATTCGAGTCAATAAACCAGGTCTCTGTGTACAAAAGTAGATGGTCGTGACTCTGAATCTACCATGGTAATACGTTTTACTTATTATTCTACCTCTTATTATTGTTGTTATTCTTGATTCATTTAAAACTATCCTTTATCAGTGGCATTATCTTAACTAACTTCAACACTAATATTATTACAATTGTTATTATAACTATTACTATTGATATTACTCTATTTGCAATTCTTGTTATATTCTCCAATGACTAATTGTTTATCTAAGTGATGTATTTGGAGCGTGATGCAATTTATCCTTATTTGGATCTCTCATACTCTCTCTCTCTCCTTATCTATTTGAATATGACCTGGAAAACATTTGCACTTGTCTTTCTGCATGACTAATTCAGTGCAGTCTATTCGCTTATCAGTCTTATTTATCCCAAAGTAATTTCAAAAGTATATATATTCGTGTATGTAGAGTATTCAGCTGACGAGTTCTACCGAAATTTGATGAATTCATTAAAAAAGAAGAGAACACGAAGTTCAGGAAAGATATCTTTTCGGCGATTTCATTTTCAAAAGCCGTACAACCGCATTTAAACACATAGCTTTTGAAAATAAAATTGGCGAAAAGATATCTTTGCTGAACTTGGTGTTCTCTTCTTTTTAATGTCCATATGAATTCATTAAATCCTGCTTTATTAACCTTTATTTCTTGTTTTAAATTCGTATCGAGAAATGAATGTTTTCATTTCTGTTCTCGTCGGAGGATTTATGTCCACTGGTAGTTCTGCTTCTTCTGTTATTATTTATGACACGTTTTAGGTGGCGGTCACTTGAAGTGTTCAGCCTAGTGATTTCTTTGCTCTAACTCTTTGATGAGTAACTTCTCATTGTCATCTTTCACCCTCTTCATTTTAATAATTTTTTCCAAAGTAGGAACCTAGTTGTTTGGTAGAGTGTTGCGAGGTCTCCTTTGCCTGCAGCTTGTTCTGCTTCACTTGCCATAGCTTTGTAATATCTTCTTTTGTCTTCCATGGCACTATTCTTCATTTTTTTGTTCAGTTTATTGTAGCTTGTGTTCAACTTCTGTTTTTGTTGCTCACTGATGCACTGGATAATCTTTTGTTTCAACATCCTTCTCTCTTCCATAAATCTATATGTGTCTTTAGTGAGCCACTGTTAAGCCAGTCTCTTACTTCCGTCTAGAACTTCCATTCAGGTTTGATTCCACACCGCTTTCAGGTTGTTCCATTGCTTTTTAACGCTGGTCTCTTCACTAGTGTTGATTTGTGTCTCCAGCTGTTTTCCGATGATTTCAGTGAAGATGCCATTTGTATGCTGGTTTTTCAGTTTTTGAGTATTGAACTTGATTTATGGTCAATCTGCAGCTAATGTTTCTCTGAAGGCTTTAAATTTGATTTGGAGTGTTCCTTGTACAAGATAGTGGTCTGAGTCACCGTCGTCTCCTCTTCTACTTTTCCGTCCAGAAAGCTGCGTCGCCACTTCTTTGAGCAACATTGAGATGATGTCAATTTAATTTTTCGTTCCCCCATCTGATGACACCCATGTTGCCTTGTTCATTAACTTGTGCTTGTATACCCTGCCACCAATTACTGGTTCTTTGAAGGCTCAGAAGTCAGCGAAGAGTTCTCCGTTTTCATTCATCTCTCATAGAGCTTCTCTGCCCATGATGAGTTCTCTTCCTGTGTTGTCTGTTCCCAGTTTAGCGTTAATATCGCCCACTAGGATTTTCATGTCACCACTTGTAGTATTGTCCATTGTTGCCTGTAGTTGTCTGTATCAACTCTTCTTTCATTTTGAGGTCTGCGTTGTTTGGATGTGCATAGCATTGAATAACTGACACTTTCCTTCCCTTGGAATTGAATCTGGTGGTCATTATCTTGTTTGAGATCGCCTCCCATTGCATCAGAGCCTTCAGTGCTGTTGGTGACATCGTCATTAGAAAGGTTTTTCTCGCTGTATGGTTCGCACGCTTATTTCTCATTCTCTGAGTGTAGGTTTATGTTGGTTAAAGTAAATTCCAGTTCGTTGAATGACATTTCACTCAATGCCGTTACATCTAAAGCAAAGAATAATTCCTTAAGTTATATTCTCATTCTTCGCCACAGTTTGTTACAGTGATCGTGTCTTCCATGTAATACGTGTTTTACTGACAGATTAATAATATCTGTCGGGGATGGCTTTGTGGAATATCTCCTTAATGCTTTACAAAAGTAGGTTTGATCCTAAATCCTGCAGCGGAATATCAGTTCTACTTCTGCTTATCAGATTTCCAATCTGCTGTCCATTTCCCAGGTTGATAAATTCTATCTGTTTCTTGGTTTTCGTTCACAGTGACCTGTCACGACATTTTGTGGTGTACGGCTTAACTGCCACTTGCGACTGTAATAGGCCTGAGCTCACAAAAGCCACTGGTGATGGATTTTCTGCATTTATGTTAATAATCATTGTAAAGACATTCTGATGTATTCAACTGATTGTCTGTCATTCATTCATGAAGCGAATTTGATCGAAACTCAGGACAACATCATCGCATTGTTGATTATTTTCGGAGATGTAGACATCTTCTGACAAATTATGTAAGCAAGGGCAGTTTCACTTATAAGCAGTTTAATGCATTGGAGATGAGTATAACATTTGATTAGGCAGATTCCTGTTGTTAGTTCGTGGACGTCAGAAATAGTTGAATCCGCCACTTATCTGATTTCTTATATCACGTCTTCAGCAAGAAGCAATTATTCTGCCTTTTATTTCATCATACGGGACAGCTTCATTTTTGTGTCTATGTTTTACTTAGTAAATCATGAAGAGTCAATTAATTACCTCGAGGGAAATATTTTTCTCTATTTCAGATGATCAGAATTTACGACTTGACGCATACGCAGATTCATACTGTCAAGTTGTGAATGATAAATGTATGTGATTACTTCATCAAAAATTATTTTATGGTTATCTTTTGACTTTATCTTATAACGATCAGTGTTCACTTCGTCCTACTACTCATATTGCTCGCCTTAGTTCGTAGACAGCTTATCAACAAATTCAGTCACTGACAATAATGAGAAGCTTTTAAAATCTCTTTCGCAACTTCACGTCTTCATCGAATTTCGAAGAAGTGACTTGCAAATCATAACTTTAAAGTGGAGCAGGAAACCGGTGCTTCAAAGTGAGTTAAAGTGCCCCACCTATTTCGGGAAACTTGATAATCTCTCGGTGGAGCATTTTGTATCCATGTGTATATTACAGACTGAGATCAGTTGAATATCAGTTGGACAGTATTGTGCCTGAGACTGAAAGGCCCAATCACTCAGTACTGGTTACCGGCAGATTTTGCAAAAAGTAAATGTACAGAGACCAGCCACACTTCATGAATAATTAGTTACACATAAACAGAAGGTTTTATTTCACGTTGTCTTGAGGTGAACATTTAGTCCATCAGAACTTTTAGTCAATCACACTTCAAACGTTTGTTTCTTTTAGTTCTTTTGACTGAACTTCAGACAAACGTAGATCTCCAGAATGCAGAAGAAACAATTAAAAGTGGTGAGTAATTTTATCAAGATATCTACATGGCTGCAAATAAATATGAGCCATAAATATATGATCAGATCTTTATTCGACCAATAGATTATGTTGTATTTCATGCATTCTAATGAATCAGTGATGCACAATTGTGGCCCGTTTTGAGGATGACTAAGCATCTCGTTTGTTTGTCATCAAGTGACAAAGATGGAATGTACCTCCTAGTCCACGGATGATAACATCTGTGGTACGAGAACAACACTGACTGATTCTGATGGTTGAAATAACACCTCTGTAGGGTGTGACACGAAACATTTTGCATCAATAAGGACGTACTCACTTTCCTGCGCAAACTTTCATTGCTCTTTATTGATGTGAAGCGCATAACTGAACACCTGGAACTCACTTGGGGGCGTACTGAAAGATTCTTTGTATGAATGGGATATTTCTTGGACCGATTGCGACTGGGAAAAGTGTGTGAGTTTTCGTCTTGTCGGCTGCTGGCTTAGCCGCTGTGAGATTCTTTTTCAGATTAATATTATTGTAACTCTCTTGTTTTTCAAGTACAACATAGGACCTCAACTGCACACATCCATACCATTATCCTCTCTGCATTCCGTTCTGGCTGGCTGCACTAGTGCAGAATTAACTTCCATTTTCCGCACACATAATCTCCAGCATGACACCACAGCTCACCTTCTCATGTGTCATTCATGTTGTACTAAATGAGCTGGCGTGTGATATCAGTCAACAGTCCCCTGAACGCATTTATCATCCACCAACATTTCCATTGGCTTTTTTGTTGGGCAGTAGGTTCATGTATAATCACTGATTTGACGTCAGTTTTGAAGACTCATATCGCGTTCCTTATTTTGGGTGGAAAAAACTCACCTACGGATTTGAAAACAAAGAAATTTTGTCTTGCTTTCTTGATCACAGCTGATGTAACGTTTTCACCAACGTGCAGTTGAAACGACACGATAAGTATGAGAAATGACTTCTCACTCATTTCTTCC
The DNA here is from genome assembly GCA_944472155.2 of Trichobilharzia szidati. Lineage (NCBI taxonomy): Eukaryota > Metazoa > Platyhelminthes > Trematoda > Strigeidida > Schistosomatidae > Trichobilharzia > Trichobilharzia szidati. The sequence continues at coordinate 99,605,770 of OX235276.1, forward strand.
ATTGCTGCTTAAGACGTGTCTTCGCCAGCTGCTTCTCACAACGTGTTAGTCTTCATCTGCAAATCTTCGACTTTCTGTGGCAACAAAAACATAAAGTATCGGTGTAGTTCAAACGTTCTTGGGTTTACTTGTCTCACCTGAGTATGTTCATTCTTTTCCTGCTCAGCTTAATTTACCATATCCAGTAAAGCATAACCAAGAGTATCATCGGTGACCAGCCTCACTGAGCTTTCCGTTGCGGATCTCTTGACATTCGCCACATTCACGTAGCTATTCAGGGCACTGCACTCCGCAGTTTCCAATGCTGTTGAAGTTCTTTACTTAGTCGGTGAAGTTGTGGTAGATATTTGATAACAATCCTGTACTCTCTTCGATTATGAAGCGTGGCCTTGCGAATTGATCCTTTCATAATTTGATTTATCCAAATCCAGCTTGTAACTGCGGGAATGTAGCATTCACAACATCATTTATTTCCTCCAGAATGACACGAGCTAATATTTTGCTTGGATTGAACAGAATCATGATTCTCGTCGAGTACTCGCAGAAGCAAAAACGCCCTTCTTAGATAGTTGCACAAGGCAGGCTTTCTCTCTCCCAACAGCTAGTTACATTCCTTCAACCAAAACATTATGCAACAGTATATCTGATAATGTACTTCCAATGGCATTCCATCTGGTTCGGTAGCCTTCCAGCCTTCCTATAACATTAAAAGATTCAAAACATCTGAATTGTTGAAGGATTAGTGTTCACTGGGAATACTGTGCCTGCTGTTGATGGTATTTCTGTACAATTCGAAGATGTTGCTCTGTTTGACAGTCTACGTCATTTCTCCTCTTTTCTCGGCCACATCACTTCGCTATGCTACATTGGATTCATCTGTGTTGGTTTCATCTAGGCTACCGAAGTGTTAAATTGAGATAGTATTCCGAGGTCTTTCTTCCCTTAGTCATATTCTCTTTCATTTTACTGTCTGCTCAATTTTATGTATAGAATTCTGAGTCTTCGCATTCCTGAGATTGTTATGAGGATTATCTGATATTGATGTGTCCAAGTGATGAAACATACGTCATTTTGTGCGTTATATTGATACCTGAAGTCAAAAAATTTAGTGAAGGCACAGAAGTATGTGCAGGGTCCATCGCCTCAAGTTTTTTCACTCCCTTACATCAAGCAGGAAAAGTCACTTTCCCTTCTTGTTTGTTTCCGTTTCCGCATTTCGATTTTGCTGTTTGGTGCTGTTTACATAACTACTTGCAGTTGTCTGTAGAAATCTTCCGTCTCCTAATAGTCCACGTCAATTGTGGAAAGACGGCACTGGAATCCGGTTTGTTTTAATTGTGGATGCCGTTTGTCTGTGAGTGGATGAACTGTAATTTGAATCGAAAGTCTGGACGAGGAAAGTGGGACACTTAAGTGTGACCACCATCTGGAAAGGGACATCATTATGCTCAGAAACTGTTAAGAGATAATGCATGATAAAGATTGGTTATGAAAAAAACACAGAAATTTCATGTTCAATGTTGAACAAAAACGTTAAACCGAATGAGTGGAAAATGAATAAACAAAGTATTAGATGCATGTGTAGAACAACATTAAAGTTTAGAAATTGTAAGATGGCTATGAATTAGTTTGCAGAACTCCTGGTTCTTTATATCGGACCTCATATATCCTAGTGACTACTTCTTCAGTAACTTTAACAAAAGCCGGCCTTTTAGTGAATAGCATATTCCCTGAAAACTACAGTGATTTGAAGTACGATACTCAAACATACAGGAATTTCGTCATATAATGGTTTCAAAGTACTCATCTAAGACACAAAATCTCACCTATTTTTGATTTGAAGCTGAATATGCCTAGATAAAGTAGTAATAAACTAGACAGGCATAATTGTGCTGCTCAGGGTTACTCACGGTGCAAAACATAACCAGTAAATATTGTTCACAAGACTTCTTCAACATGCAAGACCAGCAAACAACTAGAAAGCGCTTTGTTAACTTGAAAGGAAGAGAGCGCAGAATTACAAAGATGAACGTCAAACTGACAATAAAAAATATATGCGCATCATCATGTCGCCAGTCGAAAGTCTCTTAACAAATCAACCAACATTACGGCGTGCACTAATTTTGTGTATTTTTCTCTTTAAACAGATATCCTGAGACTTGAGCACTTATATCAAAGTAAATGGGCGAAGGAATTTCTCGAATGTAAGTCCTGTCATCCACTCACTAGATTCTTTGATGTTCCTGGAATGAACTATTCTTTGAATAGTGGTGGGAATTTTCTCTGAAGTTAAATATGCTGGATTGTGAATTGCAGTGTCATTTGAGATGACCAACGAATTCAATTACTGGACAATAAAAACAATAAAAACTAACACTTATTAGAGTGATCACTAGGTGTCAGTAGAGCACAATATTCTCAAAATTAGCAGTCTGCAAACTTGTATGAGGTAACTTTGAGTTGAGAAATGCATTTGCAAAGTATTTCGGTACACATCCTTTCAATTTGCATAGCATTAAATACCAAATTCAAACATAAAATATGACCACGTCGGGCCGTCTGCATAATGAATGCCGTTGATTCACCTTCCAATATTCCTTCCAGTGCAGAAAGAGTAAAGTCAGATGGATAAGTCGTCTAACGCTTCAAACAAGTTGCCATGTACTGAGGGTGAAAACAAACAGCTTGTGTGTTTTGTATTGATTCCTTGTACTTTTAATATCTGACAAACCATCAGTCCATATTCCATGTTTTCTTACTGTTCACTTCTTAACGTGCTTCAAGTACAAGTAAATAATTTTCCACAATAATCTAAATTTGTACAGTAATTGGTGCAGAAGATAAGAAGCTCGTGTATCATTATAACGGTAGGTTATTTCATCCTTAAATAATAGACAAAGTGTATGAGACAAAATCACATTTTATCTGAAGACAAAACCATCTTCTTTTTGCTTGTGGAATGATCACCAGCTTGCGACCATTTTGTGCGACAGATGCCATCGGAAATGTTGAACTTCATTTTTATTTGACAAGGCTAACATGTGAAGCTATTATCACTCATCCATACGATTGCAGTCTAGTATATTTGATGAAACAATCTCCACCATCAATTGCTTTCTCTTTAAATGTCCTCTTCTGCATTAGCTTGTTTAATACATGTGTGATACGACGAAATAGCATGCATCACTGATAACATCCCGAATATAATTTACCATTCATTATTATTTCAAGTTCATATACACAAATTTGAAATTTGGATAATGTAACTCTGTTTTACTTCAATGAAATGTTGAATTTTGGAATAATTTCACAGTTATTCAGTTACATTATAAAATTACAACTGGTATTCATTCGCTACCTTCCTGGGTGAAACAGTGAGATGCTCACTCCGAACGATGTTTTAAATGGTTCAGTTAAGACTGATACCATAAGAATGCCATAGGTGCTAGTAGAAAGCCTCGTCTCAACTTAAAATGATTCATTGAAATTTTCGATGTGATGTTTCGGTTGTTGCATAATCCTTCACCTGTTGAATGGTTCCCACAAACTGGAAGATATGCAAGCGAAAAGCAACAAGTTAGCAGAAGAAGCATCAAAGATAGGACTTCAGGTGAACATAGAGAAAACAGAGGTGATGAAGATTCCTGGGCAACACCACCAACAGCAACAACAACAGATAACAATCAGAATAAATGGGAGGAACCTGAAAGAAACAACCTCTTCAACCTACCTGGGAAGCATCGTTTCAACTACAGGCGGAACTGACGAGGATATCAAAGCAAGAATCGGAAAAGCAAGACAAGCTTTCACTACTCTCAAGCCTGTGTGGAGGTCAACAGCACTCAGCATCAAAAATAAGATCCGGATTTTCAACTCCAATGTGAAGTCAGTGCTACTACATACGGATCAGAGACTTGGCGCGTCATAAAGAGCATCTCAAACAAACTACAGACCTTCATTAACAGTTGTCTTCGCTCAATACTCAAGATCAGATGGCCGGCCAGAAAAGATCAGCAACAGGGATCTCTGGGAGCGAACCAATCAGGAACCGATTGTGAAACAAATAGGCAGGAAGAAATGGAGATGGATTGGCCATACTCTGAGGAGTCAACCATCAAGTGACATCACTAGACAAGCCCTCGAGTGGAACATGAAAGGGAAGTGGCGAGTTTGTCGTCCAAGGGTGACTTGGAGGAGGTCATGTGAAGAGGAGATGAAAACGTGTTGGCAGACATGGAGCCAGGTGAAGACTCTAGCAGAGAACCGAACGCAATGGAGACGCACGGCTGAAGCCCTATATTCCTCTAGGAATTAAAGGATACAATTATAATAATAATCCTTCGCCTGTTGAATAAAATGCGACAGAGTATGCAGCACTTGGCAGTGTTTGTGAAGCAAGAAGTTAATCTGTCGCCCGTGTAGTCGAAAGTCTTCCAAGATTCAGCGAGTGTGAGGTTAACAGTTGATTGCCATTCCAGCCTATTTTTGATGATGATTTACATTTGTGCAATCAGATCCGTGCATGATTTGTCTTCCTTTAGCTCAGACCGATGCCAGCGACAACATTCATCACTGATATCCACTGGTAGAGGTGTATCTTACTGTTCTATTTAGAAATGACTTTCGGGTGATTACGAATATTTAATACTGTTTATAATATCATCTCTTTATGAATGAACCTAATTTACACTTTCATACTATCAAAGTGTACAAATACACACTGTAGATTTTTGGCTATTTAAGGAATTCAATAAATACCAAATAATGCTTCCTTTCATTGTAGATGAATACAGGAAGGCATTAGCAGAAGATGATGTTTTTAAGTACAAAGTTCTTGGTATGATTGATGTTTCCTTACTAAAAGTTGTAATAACGCTTAATCTTAAATTTATTGGTTCGTCGAAATTAAGTGACCAGCTCTGTGAAGAAAACACACAACATTTTGAACTGATGTTTTGTGTCAAGTCATGATTTCAATATGCAATCATACTTACTTTTCAACCATGTCAATCTCTTTTCTCTACCAAAATATTTCTCCATGAGGATAAATCTGATCACCGTTACGACCTTTCTTACCAGAGTAGACCGCTCTCTTATTTGTTCTTTTTATTGATTTGTTACTAAGGTCTACTGCTACAACAAATCGCATTCCAGTGATATTCATAAAATCTCCAGCTTATTTGTCTATTGACTGAGGACACAATTGTCATAGAAATCTGACAAAATTTACAATACGTTATACATGACTTAGGTCACTTCAGTGGAATCTATTGGATGTCTAAAAGTGATTCATACTAACACATACCGCTGTCATCATGTTGAAGGAACATTCCACAGACCAAAACATCACCTGGTCCACATTGTACAAACCTTATGAATAATCATTAAACCAAGTGAATTTTATTATTCCTTCAGCTAATAAGCAACTATACAATCGGATGAAAAGGCATATTGCGAAGAAATGGGAAAATCGAAAAAATCTCGATATTGCGGAAAGTAATTTTTTTTGATTCCACTATTTAGAAAGTCAGTAGACTATTTGATATTTTTTGTAAAAAAGTAAATTTTCTTCTTTCTTAATTAGGTAAAGTGCGCAAAGCCACTGTAACCTTTTCATTTTTACACACAATTTACCAAACGACATCGAAACGGTGATGTTTTCTCTTACCTGTTACACCCACGAGTGTGAATTCTGACTAAAATAAGGAAGAGAACATGGTACATCACCTACTGATAGTCCTAAATTGAATAAATCATGAATTGATGGCGCTTCAGGAGAAAACGACATTCTGTAGGAGTGTTCTGTACATTTCAGTGGTTCCCCTCACTGATTTCTTTTCGTGATCGTGTGTTTTTTGAGGCTTCTGGATTTCCGTGACTTCATCATCAGCACTGATATTCGAACATGTTTGAGAATGATGAGAATATTTGTGCGTAAATGCAACATCCCAATAACGGAGAGTATTTCAGGGAATAATTGATAGTAAGTAAACACCATATACGTATTTAATTCCTCATATTTTGTCATCGGAATCAGTCATAAACTGACTGCTTGCAATCAATATGTGAGTGACAGTACACTTACTCTATGGTTTGATAGCATTTTCTAATAAAGCTTTATACTTCGTAAAAAAGTAAACTGTGTTGGTGTCATTTAAACTGACCTCAGATGAATCCATCTTTGGATAAATCGATTATAATAATGTTGGATTCATCGGATGATTGGAAGTTGAATGACAGTGTGATGTTTGAATTCCAGGTCAATTTTGGACGGAGTCATCAGAAAATTTAAGAAAATACAAAAGTTGGTTTTGTTTCATTTTGAAATTCATTTGATGTTTTTATTCTGATGAACTATTCTTCATATTTTACTTAAAAGTCTAATCAGTAGCAAAAGTCAGTCCTTAACATGCAGACACTCCTCACTATGTAGGCTGTCCTTGTAAATACAATTTTTATCATGCGAAACCATCAACACGTTTATTCATTCAATGATTTTACAAATTATTGTGCAAAAGTTTAATATTCTATGCAAACGATTATTGTTCCATAATGGACAAAGTCAAGTCATTATTGAAGATGGGCACAGGTGCCGTATAAATGCAGCTAAAACCTAAAGAAGGCATTTTCTTTACTGATGTCAGTAAGTACTCAAAATATCATGTGGTAAGTTGGACCGGGTATTGTGATAGTCAGTAGCCATTGCTTTCATATGATTATTTCACGCTGAAGATTACACGATGAAACATTTCAAACTTTTCCATACAATTAAATTCTAGTCCCAATTGCAATAAAAAAGAAGAATTTTAAAGAAGCAAAGAAAGTATTGAATACAACCAAAGGTAAAATGATTGTGTAAATTTGTATTGCACACTACGTTCAGGAATAATGAGCTGTTAGTATGAAAATTCATTCGCCACTGTAATTGTAGTTAGTCGTTAAGTGCTGCAATCACTCATCAGTAACACACATTATAACTAATTTCTAGTCATTATCCATTTCATAACCAGTAAAATAACTTCTCGAAAATATAAGGGAGGCCCGTTTTATCATCGAAGTTTTGGCACTACTTTCGTGAGGAGTGCAGTGGGCTTTTTAAAATTAATATATTCACTTAGTTGTGAGAAGAATGATGTTGAAAATAATAAAATTATTACAAAACGTTTTCGGATTGTCAATAAATTGTGTTGACTATGATAACGAACATGACACTAAAGTTTCTTGATCAATGGTTTTAATATCATTCAACACTTTTTGTTTTCTTAGCTAACCTTAAAGTGCTGGAAACGATGGCAGTCACCGCAACTCACCGATACAGAGGAACTCAAAGTGAGTGAACGTATTCATTAATTGGATTAGTGGACTTAAAGGTTCAGTGTAGCCATGTACAGGACTAATACGATTAACGATTGGATGAACGTTGTGATGATTGTATGTGAAACGTAGGATTGTTTAATTGAACGTCAACACATAGACACCTGACAAACATAATTTTCTACATATATTATGCAATTCCTACTGAACTCTGTGGATGACGTGAAATCAAGATCGACTTGCACTTGCTACATACTCGGAGGCATACAGAAGAGTAGACGGAGAGTCAGGTTTTTCAAAATATTGGTGTGTTAATTTTAGTGAAGATGACGTTTACTGTCGAAGTGGAAAAGTTTACGCTGTGGTAAAATTAAAGTCGATATTGGATTAGTCCAGTGAATTTAACACACATTGTTGCAGTATTCATAATTGGATGACGTTTCTGGGACACTTTATCTCTCATAATCGTATCATATGATTGTGTTATTATTATTAATTAGCTTATTTGCGAGGTGTGGGGAAGGGAATATCCACATATGGTGAGCGAACATTTTTACTCTGACCGAAAATATTTTAAGGTTAAAAATGTATTCTTCACTAAGCTCCATGGGATTCACCTTTGATTGAAAATAATGACATTTCTACAACAAGAAACTTCCAAAGTTCACGTTTACCAGAGAATGAGATCATCGTGACTAGCTTGGATTTGCAAATAATTAAAAATTTGGTTGTCAACAAGCCATCGTCAAATAAAGTATGAATAAATATGAACAGAATATAAAATGACACTTTGAATTGACAGTGACTCTTTCTTGAAGATTTATAATTTGAAGGTTATAGGAAGGTAAGGACGACAGGCCAAACAGACGATAAATTAAATTAGGACCTCACTCACTTATTGAAAATGCAATGCGCACAAATTACATGTGCATATCTCATTCCCCACTGAATGTATTTGTATGAGGTATTTCCCTTCAATATTGTCAAGTATGTATTTGTCTATGAGTTTGATAACGGGTCATTATTTCTTTCAGACTCATTGAACGATAATGAAATTACGGAAGCGTACTGGAAGGCTCGCACTGATTTTGACATCGCCATAGGTAATTTTACATAGTTATGAAATTTGATTCAATATTGTTGCAATGTAACATTGAAAATGGTACTAATGCATCACTGACAATCTATTCACTGTTTTAGAGGAATTAAAAGACAGAATAAAACTATTGGAAATGACGAGGATTGAATTTTTAAAGTGTAAGTTGAAATATTGAAATGATTTAGAACTGATTAGACCAAACCTTAGAAGATGGAATAAAATGGCTTCTGGCTGAAATGAACGAAGATGCCCATCAGTTTTAATGAAGTAAGTTCCTATTTTTATCCTGAGAATATTCTGAACTTCTAACTAATTGCACAATTGAATATGAACTTGAAAATGGATTTTGCCGTTAGATGAAACCAGCCAGATGAATGCTTGAGAAAAAAGTTAAAATGAAATTAAAATTCACTCGCATTTCTCAATCACTTATCAGTTGAAAAGCACATCAAGACTGATCTGCTGACTGACTGGTCATATGATCACAGTTTGTCAGTTGTAGACAGTATCAGGATTATAACAATTTTTGAGAACATGGCTAATTTTGTGTGAGGGGAATGGTAAGTTGAAATCAATTAGATAAAGTTTACACTTAATCTGTGTTTCAATCTTCAATGGAAGTATTACCTGAGGATTAGCGTCATTGTTAGTTATACTTTGCTTCCGGTGTTATTTTGTTTCAGCTGCAGGAGAGTGAATTCGATTCCATGGGAATTCAAACAGGATTGGTGAAGGGAACACATTATTTGAATATCTTTTTTTGTTTGATTAAATATAACATTTTCCTTCATAAGATCTTGTTTCAGTTGAAGCTTTCTATCTCTCCACTAGAATGAGATATATGAGAATGAAGTAGCTAATTAGAATAAATAGTCTAACCACTTGCGCACAACTTGAGGATTATGTTTTTTGGCTGATGAGGAGAAGTGTAATTCTTTGCAAAACACTTCAAGGCATATATACGCCTAAAGAAATCCCATCACCTCACTATTTTCAAGTTATTTACTACGCACATTCCCATGAACTACAACATGAAGGTTGACTTGTTAAGATCTAGCCAAGTGGAGGTTAACAATGCGCCTGTTGGTTATTTGAACGATATTTCGTTGACCACAGTGTATAGTTTAATACCTTGACTGTAAATTCTCAGTCACAATATGCGTCATCCGAATGCAGCGAATTCGTCATCCATGTTATGGAGACATATCATGATCTGAGAATGACGAAATTAAAAGCATCATTCTATAAACCAATGTAAATGAGTCAACATTATCTTTTCAGTGTCCTTGTTTCCGTAATATTAAAATTTGTAATTTATGGAATGTGTTCAAAATGACAGTGAACATCAAAAAATTATTCACATCTCTCAGATGTTTCGAATAGAACAGAGATTAACCTGAATGTAAGCGCAATATCGCTTGAAATTAGGTCACGCGTAGATAAAGGCTATTCCGGTCCAGAACAAACAAGAAGCCAGTCACTGTTTCTACAAAGCTATTAGTAAACAAATCAATAATTATATATACAACAAACCTTAACGGTTTCAAGAGTACAAAGCACAACGCTTAACAGAAAGCAAGGTACCGCTATCAGAATGGAATAACGTTAAAGCCAAAATTGCGAACTAGCCGGAATCAGACACTACCGTTCAGGTAAGCAGCCAGTAGAAGAATGAACCCAAGTAAGGCAGGGCATGGAACAGAGAGCGGTTAAGAGATAGACAGAGCATAGGCACAAAGATAGAATTTAATTGGCTACTTAACCAGGTAAGCTGATACAGATGAAGACCAGTAAATAAGATAAACTCGACAGTATAGTAGAAAGTAAGACATGGGTCAGCAAAAATAACAGTTCCCAAAATACTCTGATTGGGTCATAAGTTCAACTGTCCGACTGAACGGATCGATGTAAAAACACACACAGTTAATTAAACAAGAAGTGATAGACACGTTAGGCATGGATAATTGGGTTGCATTAATGCTAGGCTGACAGGTTGATTTGATTCAAGGATGGGAATTGAATTGATTTTACACCATAAATGCACCAACAACACAATCCCCCATCCAGTGATGGTGAATTATATGTCAACTGGGTGATAATTAACTTAGCTAAATGAAACAGCAATTACACGGTGGAAATAGTTGTGAATCTTAAAACACGCGATCATGTAATGTACAGTGTATGGGTGACCAACCTAATAAAAGTGATCACTTAAGAAAAATGAAAGGTGAAGTATCATGTGAAAGTATTTATATTATTTAAGACCTACATTGATTCAAACGATAAAAATCACTCCTTTGAATTGTTTGTTAGAATCTCACTACCTGCAGATAAATGTGAGATTATGAAATCACAGTACTCTCCAGAAGTCCACCCGTAGTAAAGCGACTCTAGAAGGGCAATACCTACAATGTAACAGCTTCCTTTTTGTAAGGTGAAGAGGTCGATGACATCATTTGACACATTCGAGAATTTGTGTTGAAGGAACAGGCTGGCGAAGAAATCAAGCTTTGTTGAGAAGTGTTTCAAAAAGACGTAGATTATTCTTAAATTATGACAAACAGAAAGCTCAGGAAAATACAAAGAAATGTACTGCTCTGTAGCTGAGCTTGAATCGTATTGTGCAACTACACATTCAGTTAGATTGTTTAAATTGGATTAATACCTTACTTATGACACCTGTAAACTGATTTTTAAATTTATTTGTTCTATCAGTATCAGGTCAATGAAGGGAGAAAAGGAAAATTTCATTTGGGGATTTCTGAGCACATTGCAAAATATAAATGTAAGGAATCTATGAGTTTACCAAGTGCAGTTAGCCAACTACTCTTGGGTAAGGACATTTTGGTCAAGATGGCCAAATGCTTCAAAGTATCGCATGGATAGGAAAAATCAAATTTTTTTCGATTTACTGAGGTGACTGCTGTCACATGTTTACAAACACATTGAAAGCAGTCATATTACTCATCAAGTAACTTGTGTTGACATATGAGTGGGTTGGAATAGAGTCAGGAGTGATCAAGCGGTTACTTAGCATCAGTTCATTTAGTCTTTAACTGTAATATGAATTCTACCCAAATCCAGTGTATAAGTGATGCTGTATACGTTATCAGTGTAAGCGAAAATTGAAAGAGAAATTTCTTTGGTGATAAGCAGTGGGTTCCATTAAAGTATTAAGAAGAAATCAGGTTAACTGGTTAACTAAATGTTGCTACATTGAAGCTATTAATTTTGAGGTGAACGTACACATAATGGAATAGATGCAGAAAGACGTTTGTCAAAAAACTTAACACTAAGTTCCTGTTATTTGCGTAGACGTTCCGAATCGATAATTACTATGACTGATTATCGACTTTAACTCCAAAACACCATGACTTGCAATAACTTGTATTGTTCGGCAACTAAAATCTATATTGATACAAAGTCTTTAAACAAATGTTTTACAAAGAACATACTGTGCTTATATTCGTATTCTTTCGTTATCTTCCAACTTATACACGATTGAATCATCCGCAACTTCGAGTTGCCCGCCGATGGCGACCAAGGCTAGTAAACCAACGTTCATTGTTCACATTTATTTACATTCCTCGGCAAGAAAGGGTCCATCCCTTTTTTCATCTAGGCGATAACTTTGAACTGATTTGCCAACGCGGGAAACTGGGCCAAGCGGGACTAGGCTAGTTCGCCTCCTCGGCGTGTAGGACCTTCTTCAGTGATCGGAACTCCATTCGCCCTCGGTCGACAGCAACACCACTGGTCTGGTCCTTGGAGTGTTGGTTGCTTCATGTCACTCTGGCACAATATCCCTACCCGGCGTATGGAATCGCGTACAATGACTGCAATACCACTCTATTCGTTCACAGTTGTAGAAGACTCGAAACGACTTCAGAAGTACTTACAATAACATTACAAGATGATTCACACAATGCAAAAACTATAAAATTAACCAACAATTAGATAAACTGGAACCCGCACTGTGACTTAGCAAAAATAAATGTACACTCAATTTATCAAATATCATGGATTCTGCCTTGGTGAGCTACCCTTGAAGAATTGTAGGACTCACAGCAGTACGCCTACAACCCTTCTGAGGTTGATACCCTTAAGTTGAAAACTCATCGCAGATTTCATCTGATGACCTCCTTCTATCATCTTTACCGTCAACTCTGAATAGTGACACGATCATGACACTGTATCCTGGAATGTAGATGACTAACAAACATATGACATATATGAACAACCAAGCCAAGATAATACCATTCAAATAGTGACTTGAAACTTGATAGGCTTACATTCGTTCAAGTCACTTTGCCAATTACCCTTTCATACACAGTTGGCTTATCATCACTAAACTGGCCATTGACTTTCGTCCTTTCAAACGGACTGATACTAGCATAATCACGCCATACGTCACATAGGTTCATGGACGTCCCCTTTACTGTGGATGACAACTCAAAGGACGACTGACTGATACAAGTTGATGAACTTAGCGGTGCATCAGATGATGTTATTTTTCGACCTTTAGAAGTTAATCTAACCACAGGATTACCACCACTGCTACCTTTTATGATAGTCTCCAGTTTAGCATTGCCATCTGTTGATAAGTGGACTACACGTGGATCCCTTACACTGACGGTCTCATGAGTATCCATACGTTCTGCAAGCGCATTTGACTTTAATTCTACTTCACTTTTGTTCAACTCATTAGGAGTAGGTATTCCATTCGTCTCATCATAATCAGCCAAAGAAAAATCAGCACTAAAATAACCATTGTCACAAATATCCACTTTACCACCGTTATTGTGGTTGACATCATCATCTTCAACCTCTTTAATAACAGCCGTAGATGACTTAGGTTCTTCCTCATGAATCTTTAAAGGCTTTATACCATAACTCTGACCACTAATATTTTGTAAACTTGTGAAGTCAGAACTGGACTTTGAAACTGTAACTCTTTTCTTCTGCACAAACTGCGGTATCGTCTATAACACGCTATTCAACAATGGCTTATCAGTTGCAACTACAGGCTTCTTCACCACACCATCCTCGCCACACAATTCGAAGTCAGAACTTGACGACGCTGACTTCACATTAAGCTTACTACTAAACTTGTTCACTGCTTCACAGTTTGCCTTCTCATCCTCGACGGACTGTTCTCTTTCCGCAGAACTATTGTCGTTGAATTCCTTGTCATACATATCACGAACCATACGCTCTATACTCACATTATTATCAGCAACCAGGGACATTACTCGGACGTTCGACAAAGGCCTCCTTTAAGTCCACCCCAGAGGAGTCTTGTAGTGTTTAGATCCTCTTTATCTCCGCAGCTTTCTTCTAGTACCTTAAGTGCAGACAGTTCATTGCAGCCAACAAGTAATTTCTCCTTCCTATCATTTGATAGACACATGTAGAAAGAGAATCTTAAGGGATTTGGTCTTTTATCTGGACAAAATTGTTTCACAGTGTGTCTGATGTTTTGAAAAAAAATCTGCTGTCGAGCTGATTCAGTACTCTTCTGATATCGTCTGACGCCTCCGCTCTATATGGAATGACAACTGTTGAGGTCCATGTTTTCACAATACGATTCGAACATACCTAAAGTCTGTGTTGATTTTGTTGATGAATTCCTTTAAGTATTCGTTTTGCTTGAGAGCGTCAGTGATGTTTGATATTTCTTATTCTTTTTCCTTCTCACCCGTTATCAGAGAGTGTGCTCGTCTAAGAAGACTTAAAACAACTGATACCTTTGCGCTGATGGAGTGTGATGATCTTAAGTCTAAATATTTATTAGAGTGGGTTTTCTCCTCGAAAAGAGATACACTAAAATGTCCGTTGATATATGTTGGAGAACTGTTGATAAGAATAGCATACTGGACACCCATTTTGTCCCAGTCCAGCAGGTTTCATGAGTATGCATCAGTGATGCAACAGAGGACGGAAAACAGGACCTGATGTACACTAGTGACTGACTTCAGTACAAAGCTGCCCGAACCTCTAGTAAAAGTCATGCCCGGAGTGTGCCGACTGGTAGTGTGTGAGAACAAATACATGTCGATAACATTATCTGAAGGTCGTGCTGTGTATCGTGAACCGATAGGATTAAGCAAATAATAGGCCACTGGATTTGATTTTAGTGCCCAAAGGTTTATTAATTTCGCACTGTGGTCCTACGATCCTGATTTAGATCCCTGGAATGGTCACAGCTGCACACTGTTGAAGATTCTTACACCAGCAGAAAAAGATTTAACATCATTCAACAGCTGAAGCTTCACAGCCAGCGGGATTGTCAACAATATCAATACACAGACAAACATGAACAAAGGTGGCGTTGCAGTCTATGCTGGGAGGTGTTCCCTGAAAATTTTCTGTATTCAGAAATCCAGATTTTCTGTTCCGATACCCATTTTTCAGAAATACGCATGTGTTAGTTGCGTTGTTATTTATGCATGTAGGTTACGTTGAAGCCTGAGGCCCTTGAAATACGGTGACCAGTATCGACTCGATATTCACTGATCGCGCTTGTTATTGTTCTACTTCCACCTCTTCGCCTTCTATCTTCTCATTTCCATTATTATTCAGATGTTTTCTGTTGAACAATTCGAAAGGTGCAAATCGTTGAATATTAGACTATTCGCATTTCACAATTTTAATATAAATGCATAATTTCGTGGTAAGTGTTCCAATTTCATTTGCAAAACATAATATGTTGAACGGAAAAATAATTCTTCTATGAATTCATAATTGAATGATGGATGATGTCTCAAAGGCCTTTATATTTCTCCCGTGCCTATTCACCATGAGCTCCATCATTCACATGAACAGTGAACAGTACATATTAGCTGAGCCATAAATAACCTCAATAATTTCAGTGAACACCTTGTATGATCCCGGTTTGTGACTTTAATGCAGCAATTTGAGTGTGAATTAACGGGAGATACTGAGTGAATATGTCCTGCATAATATGATGCAGCATTTACTTATTTGAACCTATTTATATTTCAATAGTTTACACACAATGATGAGTTTATTTTCGTCTTTTTTTGATAAATTTGCTGGAAATAATGTGAAAACAATTGGTTACTATAGTGTGTAGATTATCTAATTGTGATAATACTTATTCTGATTTATTCCTCAAAGCACAGCATTTTTGTTGGAAGCAGACTATTTTCTTGACATGATTAGCCTATGATATCCGTTATCGAACATTTGGTGCTATCTGATTATTTTTGGTATAATTTTATTATAGCTTCATTCACACAGTATATTCGTACACGTATGTAATTTTCAGCATGTGATATCGGTAGCCCAAATTAAGCACGCCAACCATAGATATCAGGTGTGCGTCTGTGTGGGATCGAACTTTGGTCCATATGCACGTACGGCGAGACTCCTACCGCTATGCCACCGACATGTACATGTACATGTACGACTTAACCTGGGTATGTTTGAGATTCAACATGTTTTCATGTAGCAACTTGATGTATTACATGTTGTATGTGATTTTCGAAACGAGATACATTGAAGGTGTCAGAAAAAGTCGTCTGAATCATTCCGTCTCTGTGCTTCTGTGGTCAGTGAGTACTCTCGAAGAGAAAAAATACATCGACTGGCCAAATGAGGCCATTGAAAAAAGTTCTGGGACAGCTGTATCTGTGAGAACTCTAAATTCAGACGTAAGTTGAAAATGCAATGTAGATGCTAAAGATCTACTACTAAAATTTACTGGTAAGAAGAGTATGAGATTTAGCGCCATTCTCCAAAATCAATTGGGCTACCTAGAAAACTAAATAGACTGAATGGAATACACTGAATCATGAATAAGCAAACTGCACACTCAACTGAGTATAACACCAGTTTAGAAGACAAAAACAAACAAAATCGTATAATGATAACCAAAAAGAAAGAAACAAACAAAAAAAACAATTAGAAAAGACTAGCGAAAGATCAGCACAGAATCACATTGCACATATTACTCAGTTTAGACAAAATAACCGTGACTGAACTGCCACCTACCATTATTCCATCGAAATCAGAGGAGACTCAGCCTGGAACATGGTGGTATTTTATGCAAAGAAAAGTACATTCAATTGTCCACAGATATTAAAATAAAATGAAGTATCGTTCTAGCTGTAACTTCAACTAGTTTACAGAATTTCATAGAAGTATTCAAATTTCATTTCTAATGTTCTTTATAGTTTATCAGTACCCTAAGACTACTATTTCGTTTACTTCTTTTCTTATTCTTCCTCTGCTTCACCTATAATCTGCGGTATCTTCTGCGTTCAATATTATGAAATTATTCTCATTTAATTATCTGCAGTTGAAGGACGTTTATTTTTTATAGAATTTGTGAATCGTTGAAAGTTCTCTTACATTCTGCTTTACTAGAAGACTAATTAGACAGACTGGAATGTACTGAAAGCTGAATGAGTAAAGCCTGCACAGTCAAGTGAGTATGAAATGGATTTAGAAGAGAAAAGCAAACGCAAATATTTCAACATAATTAGCAAACAAATATAGAAATTAAAAGCAACCTGACAAGATTAGAAATGGTTCACCTCAATATCACATTGCATGCATTACTTAATTAGGACGAAATTAACGTGACAAAACTGAACAAATTTAAATGGGAATGATTTCATAATATTGAACACAAAACATACCGCAGATTATAGGTGAAGCAGAGGAAGAATAAGAAAAGAAGTAAACGAAATAGTAGTCTTAGGGTACTGATAAACTATAAAGAACATTAGAAATGAAATTTGAATACTTCTATGAAATTCTGTAAACTAGTTGAAGTTACAGCTAGAACGTTACTTCATTTTATTTTAATATCTGTGGACAATTGAATGCACTTTTCTTTGCATAAAATACCACCATGTTCCAGGCTGAGTCTCCTCTGATTTCGATGGAATAATGGTAGGTGGCAGGTGAGTAAATCGGATTGTGTGGGTGCATGCATTTTTGGTATCTCACAGTTCAATTTGGAGGAAATAAGGCAGTTAACTAACCTAAATGGTAAGCTGTGATGCTCTGTCATGCTGTCGTGTTCGGTGATATGAGGATGTTGGTGTGGGTGAGGAGTTACGCAAGGAGGGTAAATAGATTGATGCAGTTATGAAACTGCATCGGTCCCAATATTATCACTGTCAACTGAGCTGGAACCTTTTAAAGATGGCTTCTGAATCCATCAGGATTTTCAATATTCCATTTAAACGTTCTATGCTTGCCTAACAGACCAAGTCTTCGTCGTGTTAACGCCTGTGAAACAATCCACGTCGCTATTCACGCTTGTATGATTGATGTCTGAGGAATGGCATGTTTTGGCAAGCAACTATATCTCAGATATCCCTTGTTTTCAACCGATATCAGCTTCTCTATCGGTCCGCTGGAACCTTCGACAATTTTCGCCCCGTTATAGTGATTCTTAAGTTTTATTCATGTGCAGTATTTTCATTTTTCTTCAAACTAACTTAGCCTGCTGACTGTTCGTATAGTCACATACCATATTTATTCTCTCTTTGTCATCATGTCTTGACAATTTCTGCTTTTTGTGAGATCCTACTACCGACTATTACCCTCGAATTTTGCTGATAAGTTCAAAGAATAAATTTATGTTTACATGGATTATTTCTGACTATTTTTATGTTGAATGCTGCTATGATGTCAACACTTTTCACGAAGGAACATTACTTTGTACAAAGTAAAATATTCTCTCCCTCGCAATTCCGATTGTTCGATTGCTAGACGCTGTGTTAGGAGCGACCATTTTAAAGAATATCTTGAGTTTAGTATACATCCCCAAACATTTTATAAGTCTTTGTGTAGATACCATATGAGCCCTTGCGTAACTAGTCACTCACACCAACATCCTCATATCACCGAACACGACAGCATGACAGATCATCACAGCTTACCATTTAGGTTAGTTAACTGCCTTATTTCCTCCAAATTGAACTGTGAGATACCAAAAATGCATGCACCCACACAATCCGATTTACTCACCTGCCACCTACCATTATTCCATCGAAATCAGAGGAGACTCAGCCTGGAACATGGTGGTATTTTATGCAAAGAAAAGTGCATTCAATTGTCCACAGATATTAAAATAAAATGAAGTAACGTTCTAGCTGTAACTTCAACTAGTTTACAGAATTTCATAGAAGTATTCAAATTTCATTTCTAATGTTCTTTATAGTTTATCAGTACCCTAAGACTACTATTTCGTTTACTTCTTTTCTTATTCTTCCTCTGCTTCACCTATAATCTGCGGTATCTTCTGCGTTCAATATTATGAAATTATTCTCATTTAATTATCTGCAGTTGAAGGACGTTTATTTTTTATAGAATTTGTGAATCGTTGAAAGTTCTCTTACATTCTGCTTTACTAGAAGACTAATTAGACAGACTGGAATGTACTGAAAGCTGAATGAGTAAAGCCTGCACAGTCAAGTGAGTATGAAATGGATTTAGAAGAGAAAAGCAAACGCAAATATTTCAACATAATTAGCAAACAAATATAGAAATTAAAAGCAACCTGACAAGATTAGAAATGGTTCACCTCAATATCACATTGCATGCATTACTTAATTAGGACGAAATTAACGTGACAAAACTGAACAAATTTAAATGGGAATGATTTCATAATATTGAACACAAAACATACCGCAGATTATAGGTGAAGCAGAGAAAGACTAAGAAAAGAAGTAAACGAAATAGTAGTCTTAGGTTACTGATAAACTATAAAGAACATTAGAAATGAAATTTGAATACTTCTATGAAATTCTGTATACTAGTTGAAGTTACAGCTAGAACGATACTTCATTTTATTTTAATATCTGTGGACAATTGAATGCACTTTTCTTTGCATAAAATACCACCAAGTTCCAGGCTGAGTATCCTCTGATTTCGATGGAATAATGGTAGGTGGCAGGTGAGTAAATCGGATTGTGTGGGTGCATGCATTTTTGGTATCTCACAGTTCAATTTGGAGGAAATAAGGCAGTTAACTAACCTAAATAGTAAGCTGTGATGCTCTGTCATGCTGTCGTGTTCGGTGATATGAGGATGTTGGTGTGGGTGAGGAGTTACGCAAGGAGGGTAAATAGATTGATGCAGTTGTGAAACTGCATCGGTCCCAATCTTATCACTGTCAACTGAGCTGGAACCTTTTAAAGATGGCTTCTGAATCCATCAGGATTTTCAATATTCCATTTAAACGTTCTATGCTTGCCTAACAGACCAAGTCTTCGTCGTGTTAACGCCTGTGAAACAATCCACGTCGCTATTCACGCTTGTATGATTGATGTCTGAGGAATGGCATGTTTTGGCAAGCAACTATATCTCTAGATATCCCTTGTTTTCAACCGATATCAGCTTCTCTATCGGTCCGCTGGAACCTTCGACAATTTTCGCCCCGTTATAGTGATTCTTTAGATTAATTCATGTGCAGTGTTTTCATTTTTCTTCAGACTAACTTAGCCTGCTGACTGTTCGTATAGTCACATACCATATTTATTCTCTCTTTGTCATCATGTCTTGACAATTTCTGCTTTTTGTGAGATCCTACTACCGACTATTACCCTCGAATTTTGCTGATAAGTTCAAAGAATAAATTTATGTTTACATGGATTATTTCTGACTATTTTTATGTTGAATGCTGCTATGATGTCAACACTTTTCACGAAGGAACATTACTTTGTACAAAGTAAAATATTCTCTCCCTCGCAATTTCGATTGTTCGATTGCTAGACGCTGTGTTAGGAGCGACCATTTTAAAGAATATCTTGAGTTTAGTATACATCCCCAAACATTTTATAAGTCTTTGTGAAGATACCATATGAGCCCTTGCGTAACTAGTCACTCACACCAACATCCTCATATCACCGAACACGACAGCATGACAGATCATCACAGCTTACCATTTAGGTTAGTTAACTGCCTTATTTCCTCCAAATTGAACTGTGAGATACCAAAAATGCATGCACCCACACAATCCAATTTACTCACCTGCCACCTACCATTATTCCATCGAAATCAGAGGAGACTCAGCCTGGAACATGGTGGTATTTTATGCAAAGAAAAGTGCATTCAATTGTCCACAGATATTAAAATAAAATGAAGTAACGTTCTAGCTGTAACTTCAACTAGTTTACAGAATTTCATAGAAGTATTCAAATTTCATTTCTAATGTTCTTTATAGTTTATCAGTACCCTAAGACTACTATTTCGTTTACTTCTTTTCTTATTCTTCCTCTGCTTCACCTATAATCTGCGGTATCTTCTGCGTTCAATATTATGAAATTATTCTCATTTAATTATCTGCAGTTGAAGGACGTTTATTTTTTATAGAATTTGTGAATCGTTGAAAGTACTCTTACATTCTGCTTTACTAGAAGACTAATTAGACAGACTGGAATGTACTGAAAGCTGAATGAGTAAAGCCTGCACAGTCAAGTGAGTATGAAATGGATTTAGAAGAGAAAAGCAAACGCAAATATTTCAACATAATTAGCAAACAAATATAGAAATTAAAAGCAACCTGACAAGATTAGAAATGGTTCACCTCAATATCACATTGCTTGCATTACTTAATTAGGACGAAATTAACGTGACAAAACTGAAGAAAATTAAATGAGAATAATTTCATAATATTGAACACAGAAGATACCGCAGATTATAGGTGAAGCAGAGAAAGACTAAGAAAAGAAGTAAACGAAATAGTAGTTTTAGGTTACTAATAAACTATAAAGAACATTAGAAATGAAATTTGAATACTTCTATGAAATTCTGTATACTAGTTGAAGTTACAGCTAGAACGATACTTCATTTTATTTTAATATCTGTGGACAATTGAATGCACTTTTCTTTGCATAAAATACCACCAAGTTCCAGGCTGAGTATCCTCTGATTTCGATGGAATAATGGTAGGTGGCAGGTGAGTAAATCGGATTGTGTGGGTGCATGCATTTTTTTTATCTCACAGTTCAATTTGGAGGAAATAAGGCAGTTAACTAACCTAAATGGTAAGCTGTGATGCTCTGTCATGCTGTCGTGTTCGGTGATATGAGGATGTTGGTGTGGGTGAGGAGTTACGCAAGGAGGGTAAATAGATTGATGCAGTTGTGAAACTGCATCGGTCCCAATAATATCACTGTCAACTGAGCTGGAACCTTTTAAAGATGGCTTCTGAATCCATCAGGATTTTCAATATTCCACTTCAATGATCTATGCTTGCCTAACAGACCAAGTCTTCGTTGTGTTAACGCCTGTGAAACAATCCGCATCGCTATTCACGCTTGTATGATTGATGTCTGAGGAATGGCATGTTTTGGCAAGCAACTATATCTCAAGATATCCCTTGTTTTCAACCGATATCAGCTTCTCTATCGGTCCGCTGGAACCTTCGACAATTTTCGCCCCGTTATAGTGATTCTTAAGTTTTATTCATGTGCAGTATTTTCATTTTTCTTCAAACTAACTTAGCCTGCTGACTGTTCGTATAGTCACATACCACATTTAATCTCTCTTTGTCATGATGTCTTGACAATTTCTGATTTTTGTGAGATCCTACTAGCGACTATGAGCCTCGAATTTTGCTGATAAGTTCAAAGAATAAATTTATGTTTACATGGATTATTTCTGACTATTTTTATGTTGAATGCTGCTATGATGTCAACACTTTTCACGAAGTAACATTACTTGTTTCAAAGTAAAATATTCTCTCCCTCGCAATTTCGATTGTTCGATTGCTAGACGCTGTGTTAGGAGCGACCATTTTAAAGAATATCTTGAGTTTAGTATACATCCCCAAACATTTTATAAGTCTTTGTGAAGATACCATATGAGCCCTTGCGTAACTAGTCACTCACACCAACATCCTCATATCACCGAACACGACAGCATGACAGATCATCACAGCTTACCATTTAGGTTAGTTAACTGCCTTATTTCCTCCAAATTGAACTGTGAGATACCAAAAATGCATGCACCCACACAATCCAATTTACTCACCTGCCACCTACCATTATTCCATCGAAATCAGAGGAGACTCAGCCTGGAACATGGTGGTATTTTATGCAAAGAAAAGTGCATTCAATTGTCCACAGATATTAAAATAAAATGAAGTATCGTTCTAGCTGTAACTTCAACTAGTTTACAGAATTTCATAGAAGTATTCAAATTTCATTTCTAATGTTCTTTATAGTTTATCAGTACCCTAAGACTACTATTTCGTTTACTTCTTTTCTTATTCTTCCTCTGCTTCACCTATAATCTGCGGTATCTTCTGCGTTCAATATTATGAAATTATTCTCATTTAATTATCTGCAGTTGAAGGACGTTTATTTTTTATAGAATTTGTGAATCGTTGAAAGTTCTCTTACATTCTGCTTTACTAGAAGACTAATTAGACAGACTGGAATGTACTGAAAGCTGAATGAGTAAAGCCTGCACAGTCAAGTGAGTATGAAATGGATTTAGAAGAGAAAAGCAAACGCAAATATTTCAACATAATTAGCAAACAAATAAACAAATTAAAAGCAACCTGACAAGATTAGAAATGGTTCACCTCAATATCACATTGCTTGCATTACTTAATTAGGACAAAATAAACGTAACTTAACTAAAGATAATTAGATGTGAATAATTTCAATAAATTCAACGCAGAAATTACCGCGGAATATAGATGAAGCAGATAAAGACCTAGTAAATAAGTTAAAGAAGAAGAAATCATAGTACTTGTAGTATTGTTAGTAGTAGAATTACTATTAGTTTTGTAATAAATCATGAAAAACATCAGAAAATAAATTTGACTGTTTTTATGAAGTTACATTTAGAATGATGCGTGATTTTATTTTGATACTTGTGGAAAATAGAATGCGTTTCGATCTGCATGAAATATTACCAAGTCCCAAGCTAAGTATCCTCTGATTTCGATGGAATAATGGAAGGTGGCAGTTTAGTCACGGTTATTTTTTCTAAACTGAGTAATATGTGCAATGTGATTCTGTGGTGATCTTTTGCTAGTCTTTTCTAATTGTTTTTTTGTTTGTTTCTTTCTTTTTGGTTATCATTAAACGATTTTGTTTGTTTTTGTCTTCTAAACTGGTGTTATACTCATTTGAGTGTGCAGTTTGCTCATTCATCATTCAGGGCAATCCAGTCAGTCTGATTAGTCCTCTCTTTTTACCAGAGAACTTTCACGAATTCACAAACTATAACTATCTTCTATATGTTTTCCATAAGTCAGACTCTTTAGAAACGAGGAGACCTTCGTGGCGCTTATTCAGGGTATTCAATGAATGACCTCTTTCCGACGAATTCATTGTCTATCTGTACAATCACATGTGAATGGTATTCTTCAAGAAATTATTTCCGGTGTGTGAGTTGAATGAAAGTTGTGAACACATGAAATAATAATAGCAGTATGAAATGCAAATGAAATGGTACTATCATTTATTTCTCTGTCTTCTCACCAGATGCTCACAGCTCAAAGTCACTTATACGTATGTCAACAGAAATAAATCTAAAAAGCTTGCGCAGAGTTCAATTTTGAACATAAATCAATCAGTCAATATACGCATAAAATAGTAATATATACTTATAATAACGCACACTTTGTTCGGATCAATTTCTCTCACACACAATGGAGACTTTCGCCATCACGTAACCAATTGAAAGCCATTGTGAAAATATTCAGTCACCAGGCCAAGGAGAGACTGATAACCGCCTGCTTCTGAACACACACATAAATCGCATGAAAATAATAATCAACTCTTTGATATATACAATATCAGCACAGAGTGAAAGTTGGGATAAAAAGTGGTATGTGACAAATAGAAAAACCAAGCAAACTAAGTTCATTGGTAGATAATTAAACTCACCACCCCTGAATAAAACCTAAGATCACTGTCGGAGGTTCCAGCTGACCGATAGTGAAATTGAATCCACCTGCAAACCTGGGATGTGATGTGATTACATGCCAAAACAATCCTTCCTCAGCCTTTGATAAGACAGGAATGTTTAGCGATATGAACTGCTTCACAGGCCGTCTCTAATAAACAAGAATAGCTTATCAACGTTGAATATTCAAAATCCTGACTGGATTCGGGAGCCTCCTTACAAGAGTTGTTGTTTAGACGGCAGTGAAATGATGACGACCAAATTCAAGCAGTCTACACCTGACTGCATAGATCAAACAGGACATTCAAAGTCTCAAGAGACTGGTGCCACATTGAAGTCATTCTACACTCAGATCTGTTCCAATCCGATGCTTCATGACAAACAAGGTATCCTGACATAACAAACACATATTCTGGCCATCTCATTTGATGCGGTTTCACAAGTGCACAGATTAATTTCCTGCTATTTACGTAACTCCTCATGCACACCAACATCCTCATATCACCAAACAGGACAGAATGACAGAGCATCACAGCTTACCGTTTAGGTTAGTTAACTGCCTTATTTCCTCCAAATTGAACTGTGAGATACCAAAAATGCATGCACCCAAACAATCCGATTTACTCACCTGCCACCTACCATTATTCCATCGAAATCAGAGGATACTCAGCTGGGAACTTGGTGGTATTTTATGCAAAGAAAAGTGCATTCAATTGTCCACAGATATTAAAATGAAATGAAGTATCGTTGTAGCTGTAACTTCAACTAGTATACAGAATTTCATAGAAGTATTCAAATTTCATTTCTTATGTTCTTTATAGTTTATTAGTAACGTAATACTACTATTTCGTTTACTACTTTTCTTATTTTTCTCTTCACCTATAATCTGCGGTATCTTCTGTGTTCAATATTATGAAATTATTCTCATTTAATTATGTTCTCTTATGTCACGTTTATTTTGTCCTAATTAAGTAATGCAAGCAATGTGATACTGTTGCTGCTATATTTTGACTGAACTAGCGTATACACATATCCTAATACTTCCTCGCATTTATATTTGTGCCCTAACGTTGCGATTACTCGACATCCGCAACGTAATTCAAAAGGCACTTGCGAAGGAATACGATAGTGTATTATAGCAGCAATCAACAATGCAAAAATCGAGCGAGTACAAAAGGTTGCAATTGTTAACATGCAAGATTTAGAGTAATAAACAAATCAAAGTACAATTACATAGTGAAAGTATACTGCGATGATGAGTAATAAAACGGGTCACTACAATACTGAGGTGAACCATTTCTAATCTTGTCAGGTTGCTTTTAATTTGTTTATTTGTTTGCTTATTATGTTGAAATATTTGCTTTTGTTTTTCTCTTCTTAATCCATTTCATACTCAGTTGACTGTGCAGGTTTTACTCATTCAGCTTTCAGTACATTCCAGTCTGTCTAATTAGTCTTCTAGTAAAGCAGAATGTAAGAGTACTTTCAACGATTCACAAATTTTATAAAAAATAAACGTCCTTCAACTGCAGATAATTAAATGAGAATAATTTCATAATATTGAACACAGAAGATACCGCAGATTAGAGTTGAGGCAGATAAAGATGAAGAAGAGAAGAAAAAGAAGAAGGAGAAATAATAGTACTTGTATTATTATTAGTAGTAGTATAGGTATTAATAGTAGAAGTATTATTATTTTGTCAATAAACCATGAAAAATATTAGAAAATAAATATCGCTGCTTTTATGAAGTCACAAGTAGAATGATGCGTGATTTATTTTGATAGCTGCGTACAATAGAATGCATTTCTCTTCGCACAAAATGCTATCAGGTTCCAAGCTGAATATCTTCTGATTTCGATGGAATATTGGAAGGTGTCAGGTAGGTGAATTTGATTGTGTTTGTGAATGTGTGTTCCAGATGGAGTTAACCGGACAGTCTATCAAGATGAATAAACTTCAACAACAACTACTCTTTCAGTTGACGTTAAATATGCAGCTGGCATCGCGCAAGATCTTTCACTATTTCTAAAATATTCATTCAATAATAATAATAATAGCTTTATTCCAAACAGTATTTGTGGTACAGGTATGGAATTTTCAGCTTGCATTACAATATTGCATCTAATTACCTCATAAATTTTCATAAGATTTTAAAAATTAAAAAGCAACAAAAAGAAAAGGAAAAAAAGAGAAATAAAAGAAATAAAAAAGAACAGCATTGTATTCACATATTTAAACAATGCACCACAGGATATGAAATATAAAATTAGTGTGTAATAGAATATGTTAGCAAGAATATAATAGTAACAAAGAAAGGATAAAAAAAGCTAATGGGAACTATTATTTAGAGTGTCGCAATAAGGTGATCGTGTCATGCCTAACAGTTTTCTCATCACATAACAGCTGTGCCAGATAAGGTATTGTGGAGATTTTATACTTGGTAGTCCTGGCATATAGCCTCCTATAGTTGCTTCTAGTTCTACCAGATGAAATGCAAGGAGAGAGCTGCGTATAGAGAGGGTGTTCGGGGTCTGACAATATAGAATTCGCTAGTTGCTTACATGACATTATATGTCTGTCCACAATAGTGTTAACCAGTTGGTTTAACGAAATCCCACTTTCCCTACTAACAGCTTTTAGTGCTCTACGCAGCGAAGCAAAGTCTTTCTTAAGTAGTCCAGGAAAGATTAATGAGGAGCAGTAAAGAGGGATAGGTAGAATGCAGGAATTGACAAACTGAGAAAGCAAAGACTGCTTTATACCAGACTGCCTAAACTTCCTAACGTAGAACGTTAAGCGAAACATCTTTCTAGTCACTAGCAAGATGTGAGAGGACCAGGAAAGATCGGAGGAAATACTCAGTCCAAGGTACTTGACATTAGATGTAGTTTCAACCTCTATGCCGTCAATGATAGTGGGACCATGTGAGCTAGCTAGTTGTTGTAGGTCACGTTTTCGTCTGAAAGTGAAATTGACTACCTGACATTTAGACGGATTCAGCTTAGGACCGTTTGAAGAGGACCACTGACTAACTTCCGATAGAAAGTTATTTAATTTGGAACAGTCTGACTGAGAATTGACTGGCATGGAGACAGAGGTCATCAGCATACTTGACAAAAGTGGCTACATCAGAGTGGGGCAAGTCATGTAAGAAAAAAGAAAACAGAAAAGGAGAAAGAACAGCACCTTGAGGAACACCAGCTAAAGTAAGTGAGGTAAAGGAAGACTTTCCATTGTAGTTGGTGTACTGCTTCCTATCAGAAAAGTAGGAATACAACCACTTATTTATCCAGCTCTCACTCTGTGTTGCAGCAAGCTTTCTTAACAAGAGAGACCTAGGTACAGAGTCAAATGCAGATGTGTAATCAAGGAAGTCACACCGAACATATTTGGCTCCTCTATCTACACTAGAGACTATATTATGATATAGAACAACAGCGGCATCTAAGTTACACCTACTATGTTTATAGGCAAACTGGTTGGGGTCATTAAAAGGCTTTAAAGAGGGTTCAAGATTAAGTAAAATAAGTCTTTCCATAACTTTTAAAAAAGATGAGGTAATAGCAATCGGTCGAAACTTAACAGTAGGTCCACTTGTTGATTTAGGTACTGGAACAACCTTGATATTTTTCCATGAGTCAGGAATAATACTTTTAGAAAAAGATTCGTTGAAAAAGTTGGTTATTGAGGAACATAAGATGTCAGCACACTTCTTAAGGATAACGGCAGGAACTCCATCAGGACCAAGGGACTGGGTAGGTTTGAGAGATTGAAGACAATTAAGGACATCATTCGTGTTAAAACATGAGAAGCAGTCATTATTTATACTATTAGATTTGGGAATCATAACATC
Organism: Trichobilharzia szidati; assembly: GCA_944472155.2. Lineage (NCBI taxonomy): Eukaryota > Metazoa > Platyhelminthes > Trematoda > Strigeidida > Schistosomatidae > Trichobilharzia > Trichobilharzia szidati. Next base: position 99,633,944 of record OX235276.1, read on the forward strand.
TGCAGGGATACATATGAAGGATTTATTAAGCATGTCAACATCAACGGAAGTATCATTCATTATTTGCTTACCACCTGTGATTTCCTTTAATAGCTTCCACATATTAGATGAGGATTTACAAGAAAGAAACTTCTGGTTATAGAGAGCATTTAGTCTTTGTAATTCGGCTTTAATTAAAGTGTTCATTCTCTTAACACCAGATTTATTTCTCATTTTGTACAACCTCTCTTTTTCACGGCGAAGCTTTTTGAGTTGAGAAGAGGAGAAGCGGTCGAATTTTAAGAAGATTGTCTCTTTTGGACAACAAACATCAAGACAGAAATTGAGAAACCTTATTTAAACCTTCTTTAACACAGAATGTACAAGCTCCTTTACATTCTTTTAAAATTGTAACTGTTGAACGAAACTCGAAAATGAAGTTCAACACCTTAGACTTTATAATGAACATTTTTTCCCAATTTTCGATGGAATAAACTACTCACTAAATTCAGTGACCACTATGAAAATGATTTGTTCATTCTTTTCAGAAGTGGAGAGATTCTTGTTAGATTTCATCAAAGCGATACAACATTTGTAACGACAGAAGGCAAGAGTCAGGCAACAGATCATTTATTAAGGAAATCAACGCATATTTATATATTTCATGTACATCACTATGGATATTTAAACAAACAAACACAGTCTTCCGATTGGTTGTTTCTCACGTAAAGTTAATCTTTCATCTATTTGTGACTGTTTCTTGAATGTCAAATCCTCTATATGTTAACTGCATCCGCCTACGCAAAGTCTGCTGTGGTCGGTTTTGAATCAATCTTTGTTCACATTTTCTCACGACCAATCTTGGGAACGTAAATATTGACGTAAATTACTGTCTACCAATTTGGCTAGTAGACAGCTCTCACCACACATTCAGCGGAATGCTTTATTTCATTTGTAAATGAGAGATGATTGTTCACTTGATTGTATCGGCTAAGGTTCTCATTAAGTGTAAAATGCATATATCGACAACTATAGCTGGTCATATGACCTCTAAGTACTTCGGGACATGACATAAAGAATAACATTTATAGGTACTGTTATTAAAACATGAAAATAAAACATATTCTTCAGTAATCCAACATGATGCTTGATATTTCATGCGAAATCTTTCCCCGTACAACATCCTGAAACCACACTGACTTTGCAATTCAGAAGCATCACCTAATAAGGAAGTTCTCATCTTGGTTTCACTGTCTTATGGTTGTTCAGGCTGCCATTCATCAAATTATATCACTTATCGTATTAACAGTGATTCATATTATAGTCTGTACAAATAATTCCAACCGCAGTGCGATCAAAATATCGTATATGTAAGAGCACATCGGCCTTATTATTAGCGGCTGGGATCACACCGTTCAAAATAGCATAAATTATACTTGCAAATAATTAATTTGTATTTAATTTAGGGGGTAACAACACTGCATTTATGTGTTCGCAATCCAGGCAGTGTTTTATCCTGTAATTGTTAATCCCTCCATCGACATCATTAAAATATGTAATATGATGTGATGATCTCCGGTTAACTGAAATTTGTCTAATAATTAGTGCGGAAATAAATTTCAGGGAGAAAAACCGTTATTTGTCTGTTTACATTTGATTCACATGTCAATAACATGTCTACTTGCTTAAAAGATACAAAAATACATCCTGTTTCACTTCGGTTGGTTTACTGCAAATAATATGGTCACACAGGTGACAAACACCATTGCAGTTTAACGTTTTTTATTTTAAAAAATTTCACAGTCTCTCTTGAAGTACATTCTCAAAATATGGAAATATTAGTAATATAAACGTGGATACTTTTTTCAAATATTTTTCATTTCTCACTATCAAGTCAGCTACATGATGAGTTTTGCGTTATTCAATTAGTTTAATAGTTCTCATTGTAGCATTAAGAACACAATAATCAGCGAAGAGACTCTTTTCAACGAATTTATTATCAAGCTGTACAATCGTATATATATATATGGTTTTTATAAAAATTATATCCGGCGAGGGAATTAGGTCAAAGGTGTGAATACATGAAATAATAATAGCAGTATGAAATGCAATTAAAATATTTGTGATTATAATCACAGTTTAATGTCAAGTGGCAAAACAATTAATGTCACATACAGAATAATACATAAGGTGCATAGATTTTCGAAGGGAGTACAAAAATAAAGGATTAGTAGGCGAATATAAAATGTTACATAACATGGTGTGAAATTTGATAAGATAGAATTTAATATTCCAAAAATTAAAAATATAAAATATAAAACAGTAGTTCTTGATTTGTTCAAAACAAGTATTGTAGGGCAGAATTAGTAGGGCGAAATTCAACCGTGCAGATGACCTGAGAATCAGGAAGAATATTCACAACAACGTGGAATCCGCATTTTGTTCACTATAATCACCCACCAACAATTCATGACCACAGTTCAAGCTCAGAATACCCACGATTCTCTCAAACTAAGTCACACAGTAAAATAATAGATTATCAATGTATCGTACAACCACAAATAGAAGCATTGAGATTAGAGAGCTAACAAGGAGAAAGACAAATAATAGGCATGAAGTGAACACATGATATGCGAGTGTAAGAATAATGATGCGTAATCCAGGAGGAGAGAGGATTACAACTACAAAGTTCGTTGAAATATCCGAATAAGAATAATTGTTGCAACTAGATTGTTCACGAGGGAACTTCTGAACAACTACTCCGTCACACTGTAGCCTTATGCATCCATTACAAATCCAATAGCCTGTAGAGAATATAAGGGATTAAGAAATTGATCACTTTCGATTTGAAACGTGAAGGTTGATAAAAGTGCAGGTGAGAAATCACACTATCCTTGAGTGAGTTTCTGAATCGTTAGTGCAGGAAATCCAGAATGGGTTTGAAGGAAATCGTTGATTCTAACCTGTATTCGTCCAGTTCTCAAAATGTATTGCAAGTAGAATATCCTTCACGGATTTCTCTATCCTGTATATCACAAATAAATTAGTTGCTTCGCAAACTCAGCCAAGTGTTGAATGATTAGTATTTAGGGATTCAAGTGAGGTTTTTAAAATTGACAGCAATTTCGGCATCGGAAGCATTACGCATATCTGACATGAGTGTTTCATCTTTCTTCCTCTGCACATAACATTATCACAATATTTTAAAAAATCACTGATGAAGCCGTTGACCAGTTTGACACCATGTGTAATGTTTCTCACATCATACAGCTCTTGTGGGACTATCCACAGACGGGTATCAAATGGAAGAGCCTGAAACATAAGACAATGACTCGTGAATTATGTTTGTGTATACGAGACACTGTAGCCTCCAGTGACATCAGTTCTGTCGTGCATGCCACGTCGGATGAATCAACAGTATGATATGAAGAATTGGTTACCATATTCAGCAACAACCCCATTTCTGCATATCTATGAGTCAACTTGACATTTGATATCTCCTTCCTGACTAATTCGCCAACCACTCAGTGATTTCACTAGTAAACCAGGGTTAATAAATTAAGAAAGATACACGACATGCAGAGATGACTTTGCCAATATGAGCATCTCCATTTCTTGAATAATAGTGATCAATTGGAACATCAAGACAATCTAGCATTTGATAGTAAGAAAAGCAACTATATTCCAAATTCATGTCGATTACTCAACCGTTAATATTAAATACATACAAACAAAATTAATTCTAAATATAATTTAGAATACACAGCTAAGTGAATGAATTCATCGGAAACAGACTCTTCGCTGAACGTCCTATTTTCCTTTCATTGGTTCCTGAGTGGCGATTATTCATGAGTCACTCACGATTGACTTCAATTTACCGATAATGACCTGATGTAGTTCTATTTGAAATGCCATCTGGTGAGCAGTTTCAAAGGAATGATGTTCACAGAGATCCTGTCAGTCGGAGTGTAATATGTGCTTCACGATGAATGTTGAAATGCGATTGCAAATAACACATGTGAAAATATACAAGGCGCTTCAATTTTGATTGAGTTAAGCTGTGCGACAAGTGATGTGGATCAGTATGAGAGGGTAGAAACTTTGATTCAGTCAACTGAGCTCCAATTTCCACTGATCTCATCAATAGATTCTACACACTAATTGAGGTCCTATCGCTTCTCTTGGATCTTTCAGCTGATCATGCTGAAAATGGATATTTCTACAAAAATACAGTTTGCCACAGAGCTTTCATTTTCATCATTGCTATAATTAAATTATTTCTGAAGTACAAATAATCAGAAAGAGTTTTAATTATACATAAGACACATATCGCGTGATGTTGACCTCAAATATCACAGATATTTCTTCATTCTGTAAACAATTACGCGTTGCCAAAATCACCTCATTTGTAGGGTGTTCATAATCTTTACTAATCTCTATTCAACTGGCACACTTGTACTGAGCATTGTAAATCATTATTTGGTGTGCGTGAAATAACACAGATATTTCCTCGTTCCGTATACAATAATGCGCCTCCACAATCTTCTATAATCAATATTCAGCCAGCACACTGATTCATGATGGAACACACGTGGATCATTCATCCTACCAGTTTCGGAAGTGAACTATTGTGATTAGGTGGACGAGGACTCTACTATCTAGCACCTAGAGTAAATCAGACATAACATGGCTGTTGTGTTTACCTGGTAGCCACCGAGTTAAATGAACAACGCTTTCCAAACTAATCTCATATTGAGTAACATACCGTGTCCAAGCAATCTCAGTAAGGATCAGAATAACAATTAGAAAAATCAAAATATATTTGTACTTCTTATTATTGATATGTGTGTTCTAGGCTGAGCATCGAGATGGAAGAGCGAATCTCCGTTTCATCATTATCGCTACAGTCCTTTCCAACCAATATTATTGGGAATAATAATAATAATGATAGCCGTTTTATTCGAAACAGTATGGAGTTGACAGCATGTTCTAAAATGCTCCATCCCATTTCCTCGTTACATAGCATATCAGAAATAAGTATAAATACTACGATGTTGATATTATCAGCGATGTGAAAACAAATCGAAAATTAACACTGATATTGACAAGAATAAATTATTGATAGGATGCATCTCAGGTGGCGTTTATTTGTTTTAAGTATTCGCAGAAAATCAGCAGCTTCATGTCTAACATGTCTCTCGTTTCGTCACATGAAACGCAAGTCAAATATTCTCTGAATACATCCAAACCACCAAATATTTATGAAGAAACTCATGACGAAGAAATTGGAACAGGACTATTCTCCTTATGGAAATATGTGGCCTACATGTATACGACTGCACTTGAATGGTGACGCACCTAGTGAGATAATTACTAACTGTTACTGGTTACTTTTCACACAGTTTAAATGCTAGTAAACTACTCGTCATGTTTTCTACACACGCGATGGTGATTCCTCGATGGGAAGATGAAGTACCTAGACTAGCCACTTCCAATTGTATCTACCAATTCAACTGCGTTTTTAGAGAGAGTTATATTGGCCGTTGGTCTAGGAACATCTCGCAGTATGGCTAAGAAAATTGAAGTAAAAAGTATCAACACTTCGATATTAGATGGCCTGGTCCAAATCCTCAACAAAGCCAGCAGTGACGAATCCTTCTCTATCATCTACCGAGTACCAAGTAAATTGCCGAAAACATTCAGCTACTGCATACTCCAAAGGCTATCGCGAGTCTACTTGAACAATCGGTGCTATTATTACTACTGCCTTTGCCTTCAGTGGATACTGTAAATTCATGAATTTGTATCATTAATTTTCATAATTCCCCTGATATTCAGTGTATTGTGAAGTTGATGCTCCTGAACTGTAATCTATTGATATTATTCATTCAATGTTATGCAAGCATTGATATTGTTAATAAGACTGATTCATTCACAATTGTGTATATATACCTGAAGAACCTGATGAAGAGCAGGCTATCGAAAAGAATGAAATGAAAGAAATAATAAATTGTTCTGTATTTTTTATTTTATTTTTTTAATTTTGATTAAAGCTTGATACCACACATTATTTTTGGTACAAGTATGGAATTTTCAGCATGTGATATCGATAGCCCGAATTTAGCAGGCCGACCGTTCATATCAGGTGTGCGTCGATCAATGATTGAACATTGCACCATAAGCATTGTCGGAGAGAGTTCTGACCACTGTGGAATACTGGGAACTGTGTTGATTGTTCACATCATTCCGACTGACTCGTGAAAGTCGTATGGATGAAGTAAGTTTGAGACACCAGAATGGGATGTATTACGGGAAGCACGTTTAAATGATATCTATCAGAGTTTCCCAATTCACCAAATGGTATGACATCGACTCTATGGAATTATTCACTCTTGTCAGCTGGCAAACAAACAGGAAGTTGAATGTAATTGCGGAAATTTGTCTCATAGAATTTTACACGATCTTAATTATATACAGACAGGCAAAAATCACAGTGTTCATTCTGCAGATAGTTATCCCATTGAAAATGACCATCTATCACACGAAGTTGTGATGCTGCGATGATTATGCATTTCAACTCACAAGCACTTCAGGCAATAAAATAGAATATATAATTTTGATTGAATGAAGCTAATCCCAATGGTTTCATATCAATTATAAGTGAACCAAGTATACTGTTCATACTTATGCAATTCTGGTACATTCCTCAATGAATGGGAACCGAAGAAATATCATTTAGAAGGTCAGCCACTGAATGTCTGTTTATTGGAAAGATACCTCAGTCTTGCAATAAAAATCACGCATCACCAATAAAACATTTACTACTACCAAATAATTCGGAGTTCAACAAACGATAAAATAATATAAACACTATTTGTAAATAATATGACTGCCATGGTGAGATTATGAGCCATAAATTGTTATCGAAACATGATCAGAAATCATTGTTGCACACCTGTGATTTTGTAAAGTAAATTTACGAATGTGACACAGTTATACTTATCCTCAATGCATAAATTCTATTGTCACGTCAATGATTTCACCTCTCATCTGTCGAAAATTAGAATTCTGATGATTCGTAAATCTCGCTCTCCTTTGTGGTAGTCATCTAACTTCTTCGATCAGTCTTCCTATCACAAATCAAAAGGGAAATTGAAAGATCTAATTAACTTGGACACTGAGGTAGTACTCAGTTCTGCAACAATTTGTCTATTCCATATGCAGGAAAATGAAGCATAATGACTGGCTTGATGACTTTCATTTGTCTCCTTCGCTCATTTTAATTATTAGATGTTCACCTTCGGTGATATATTATGATCATTCTTCTGCATTACGAGTAGAACAAGGCGCTTCAAAAGTACACCACCATTTTGTGCTTTTATTACATTCATTTTCAGCTTAACCCACGACTACATGCAGACGATGTCCCCAATGTTACCCTTGTATACGCAAATGATCATTTACTAGACGGGTTTTATTCAGGGAGATGGTGTGCGTTGTCATCAACCGGTCTTCGCACTGTGTGTTTGGTCCATCTTCTTTTTTTCAGCCTATTTGTCAAGCAATAGGTTTCTCGATTATTCTGTTCAGAGTTTCTTGGCGCCTACGTTTTCTGGCGATCTCATCTGCCGTATGGAGGGAGACAGTGTGAAGTCCATTCGAAATGCTTTTTGTGAGGCAAAGTGTTTTGTCACAAACACAAAAGAATATTTTAAATTGACTATAAGCATTAAAGTGTTTGGTATTTCGATGCAATTCATTTTTCATTTTGTAAGTTAGGTCAAGGAACTTCTTGGCACTTGTTCATAAGGGAATCACCGTTGGGTTATTTATGTCCTTGATTTTTTTTCCCAGAATCTCTAAGTCACATCTACCACGAATCATTTCGGACGAAAATGGAACATCTCCTTTCAAAATGATTCACTCCATCATATTTTTCTAGATCAAAGAGATTTATTACTTTAATGAATTCCACATTAAACGCAAAACGCTAACATATTAACAGCGTCATCTTATTATTTCTGTATTTTGGATAACTTACAACTCTTCCGAAGAATATGCACGCAATTTTCCAATTTCATCTGAATACAAAGTAAAGTAATAAACTGAAGACTAGAACAAGTGCTCTAAAATTCAAACATGAAATAATTGAGTAATTTTTTTGGACAGAACTTATTTTCCATAGTGGGTAAAATTTATTTTGATGAAGTCTCACAGTGTTATACAGTAATATTTACTGATGAAGTTTCGAGCAAAATTTATTGCTCATGATCATATCCTTCTTGATTTAGTCAGATTTATCCAAAACTACTGTAGAGTTTCCTTTATCAATTTTTGCGTTGACGATGTTTTTATCCTATTAAGACTAATTGGAGCTACTCTTTCCGATTATGTTAAGTTTGATTTTGCTTTGTGCTCGAAACTCTTCTGCTGTCGTCTTATTGAACCTAGTGCTACTTCTGTGTTAGGAATGAAATCCTCTGGTTTCAATGTATTAACTATTACGTTGAAATGATATGATTATGATTAATAAGCTATGCTCCAAACGTCACCAGTAAACATTACAGTATAAAACTGTGAGACTTTATCAAAATAAATTTTACCCATAGTGGAATTATATTCTACCACAGTGCACAAGTTTTCTTCTATTATCAAAACTTATTTTTCTGTGTATGTATAAATATGCAGTTCTTCATGATTACACGTGGTGAAATTACAAATATTCCCTGTATGAATTACTGAAAGTATTATAACGCCAGTAATCACATTATTTCATACCATAGACGTATTGATTACTCTTAGTTCTAGTTCATCGAATCGGTCTACCACACAGATAGATAGATGGATGTCGGTTTATTTTCGATTTATATTTTCTAAATACATTGGGCGAGAAAGTCTTTATTGTCAGTTTATTGGTCCATTTTATGATGCAACATCTGACGGAAAAAAATATTTGCTGTTTACCGGTCATAAATCACCCACAAATGTTACTAAATATGAAGTGCCAGTGAGGTTTTCCTCAAAATGGTGTGAGAATAATAAGCTTAAAATCAACTTGCATCAATACAATTTGCTTTTTTTCCACATACATCCATCAGTGAATTAGGATTCTCATTGGTTAAACAAGTATTATTATTCCTTCTCGTCCGAGGTGGAGCGTAGGGTTTTAATGGCACATCACTATTTTAACCTCTTCTTTGCAGTCATCTCCAGATGGCCACACCACTGTCTATAAACTCTCAACCCATCCTTTTACGTCCTACTTCGTCTATCGTAGGAAAGCCTAAGTTACCGATCGATCCCCTTTCATGTTCCACTCGGCTTATGGGGTGGTTCGCGATGTCACTCAACAGTACCTTCAGCTAGGGTTCGGTCCATGTGAAAACTATTATGCAACTAAATTTTGGAATTCAACTGGTTCCTGATTGATTTTAGTTATGAATAATTAAAATTGTTGTTTGAGTTTGTAGTAACTGCTTAACAACAAAACATTTATGGTCAGATCGCATTAGTGGTGTTTTTGCATCAAATGTAGCAAAATGTGAAACTCACATGCAAACGATTTCTACAAGGTGTTGCGGACCCATCGAAATTTAGTCGTCGATCTGAAGAAAAGCAAATTCAATGTCACTAGCAGGTGAAACGATATTTTTGATACTTTACTTGAAAGCCTCTGATTTAAACTCACATAATCTCGAATTCTGATGTTTGAATGGATTGCACGGTCTGATTCATCATTGAAAAGATTTAAGTTGCCTATTTTCTGAGAATATCAAGGTATTAATGGGCGAATAACTTTAATAAATATAATATTGAATAAGTATTCCACTCAGTGATATTAGGTGGTTGGAGCCAGTTGGCAGAAAGCCTTGGACGAGGGTTTCATGCTTGCTGGTACTCGTCAGCAAGGTGTTTCTGCAAACTAGTGATGCAGTCATGGTGAGTTACCTGGATTGGTGGCCACACTGCAAACCTTACTGATAGAATTCAGTCTGCAGCAAAGTAAAGACTAAATGCATCGCACTGCTTACTGCCTCTTGTCCAATCAAAGTAAGTAATGCACTCATTTGATAACAAGAAGCGTAAACATAACAAGCTGTAGCGACAATGTTGCTTCAAGTTTGCTCATACTAAGAAAGCTTCCTTTCAGTTAGTTCTTTATTCAAGACAGTAATACTACTCCAGAATTTGGCACATAAGTGAAGGGGACATTGTGAGGAAATATAATGATCTTGTAAACTGTGAATATTCTGCAAGACATATTTAAGTTGTGCAAGATGCCGATTTCCAAGTACTTTCATTCATCAACATTAAACGTGGATTGATATGAGGATGTGTAACAAATAGGTGGAGTATCTTGTTGTGTCCATCTAAAGGACGTATTCTGGATAGATTCTGGTGAACAGCAGGATAATGGTGATGAGAACAGTTCTTAAGAAAGGAATTACTTACATGTGGTTGAAATAGCATAAATAACTAATAGTTACGCCAGTCATATACGAGATTTACACTTAATTAAAAATATATCCAGCTTGTACTTTAAGTTTTGCTTCAAAGTTCTACATGTGAATGTTGAATTAAAATGTTTATTCAATAATATTGAAGTTGTTTTACTTTGACCTTAACACTAATTCATCTAAAAAAATTAAAACACACCAATCAATAATGCTACCAACTCAAGTGATATTGATTTTTGTGTTTGTTTGTCTTTGTAGTGGCTGTTAGAAAATTCAGGCCACAAGACCACTGGAATAGAACTTATTCTGATTCGTGATACTGCCTAACTGACTGCCACTGTTATTGAAGAGAATTAGTCCTAACGCCAGGGAATCTTTGAACGTTCCAGTTGAACATTCCTTCATTATAGATGAAGGCAGAGACTGGGAATCAAGAAAAAACAAGTTTTCGCTATTCCATTCACTATTCATATGCGGGTGAATATTTTCTAGCAATGATTTTCTCGTCAAGTTCTTAGACGAAAACATTTAATGTGAAGTGGTGTTGTTTCGAAGTTTATGAATCGTATCTACTAGATAAAAAAGAACGTTTAGACAGTTCTTGGATCAAAAGTTTTGACTCCATGTAATGGATCGCAATGTCTTCTTTGATGTCAGCTTACAATTATGACTGTAATTAAGAGGAATGAACACGACAGTGCAAGTAATATCCCTCTTATTTCAGGAATCATCAGTCGATTAGGTTGCATGATATTTGGCTAACACTTTGAACAACTGGTCGATTTAAAATATTAGTAGTAGTCTTCCCTTCACTCAACCAACAAATGTGTGCATAAAAATATACACATATATGTATACATATATATCCTTATGTATATATATATATATATGTATATAAGGAGAACCGTCAGTTTTATCACACCTAAAAGCTACCTTCTTACAAACGTGTATCTAAAACTCACAACTCCACTACTACTTACTTCTGTCGTAGTTCGAATCTGCATGCATGAGTTTAGAAATATCACTTCAGCCTGATGATTTTTTTAGTATATCTGATCGATTTTTGTGTGTGGAATTAATGGAATTATAAACAAGGTGACTTCGTAAAATACAAATGAATAAGTTTTACTCTTGTAAACCATATAGAGTGAAATATTAAGATTTTAGCTCTCCAGATAGTTTGAGCAAACCTCACAATGAACAGTATACGACTAAGAGCTTCGATTTACACATATCGTAAGAAAACTAGCAGTTCGCCAGAAAAAAATAATGATAACAATAATTATAATACCAATAATAACACCGTCAAGAGAAGAGAGACGGTAAGGAATATTAAGTAAATTAAAATACAACTATGCCATCGATTGAGATCCAAGCTCACAAATGCTTACTTCTCATACCTAGATAAAGGTAGCTTCAGCAAAGGCCAGCGCATCTTTATTGCCTTACTAATTTTTGATTCTTTTTCGATTGACGGTGGTTGTTCGAATTCCAGCCAGCTATACAACAGGCATAATTGAGTGAGTTCAGTCCCTGTATTATTATTTAATTTCATTACTGCGTTTTATTCATCATAATACTCACTTACCTTCAGTGGTATTCTCGAGTATATAATTGGGAATGTTACAATTAGAAGTGTTCTCTGAGCTGGTTGGTTTAGTTGCGAAGCTTTTGTCGTCCTTCCGGACAACATCTTCAGCGCCATATTTAGCACAAAGTGAAATGATTTAAATTTCTTCATGCGTGATGTAATTGCGTCTCCTGGTTACTATCTACACATATGTATTGACCACTTTCTATTGACTAGGATTTTAAACTTTTTGGTCACCTGATTTACTTTTTATTAATTGGTATATTTCATCTATATTAACGTGTTTGTTAATCGCATTTTCTCTTGAGTACCCCGCTTCTAGGAATTCTCTGGCACTTTTCGTGTTTCCTCTGTTCAAGATTTTGACATGATCCCAATCAAACTGATGACCATAGTTGTCTGCATGCATTGATACTAACGAATGCATATCATGTCTTTTCACGGCTGATTTATGTTCTTGGATTCTGATTCGAAGGGGACGCCCTCTTTGGCCGATGTAATACTTGTTAAAGTTCATAAAATTTATTTTGTAGATGGTATTAATTTTATCCTCTTTTTCTGTTGGATCTTTTGGTTTGCATAATATCGAATTAAGCGATTTTACTGGTTTGTGTGCTATATCTATATCTAACGGTTTCAGTATTCTGGCTGTTATTTCAGAGATATTCTCCATGTATGGTAGAATGAATTTTCTTGTGGTCTTTGATGATGGTTTCTTGTTGGTGTTTTGATTCGACTTTAAACACTTTTTGATGAAATTTTGTGGATAACCATTCTTTTTGAAGACCGTTTGTAGGTACTTTTCTTCCATTCTTTTCAGCTCTGGAGTGCTACAATGTGTCTGAACTCTTTTAAACAATGTCTGCATATAGTTTCGTTTGTGAGTAACTGGATTATTGCTAGTATAGTTGAGTGTTTGATCTGTGTGCGTTGATTTTCTATAAACTTGTGTCTCTAAATCTCCTGTGTTGGTTCTCCTGATTAAGACATCTAAAAATGGGATTTTGTTATCTAATTCTTCTTCTCTCGTGAATTTGATGTCTTCAAATATGTTGTTTATTAATTTATGAGTATATTCTAAATCACTTCTCTTAATTATTACAAATGTATCATCAACGTCACGTATCCAGATTTTCGGTTTAATTATAGGTAGAGCTATTAATTCTAATCTTTGCATAACGGCTTCAGCTATTAATCCTGATAGGGGCGATCCCATTGGCGTTCCTTTTATTTGTTCAAATATTTGAGTATTGAACTGGAAGTATGTTGTAAGGCATAATTTTATGAGTTCTATCCAAGTTGATACCTGCGTTTTTGTGTTTTCATCACTATAGAGTAATTGTTGTACAGTTTCTATTGCTAGTTTTGGACTAATTGAAGTATATAATGCTGTGACATCAAAGGATACCATTATTTCATTGTCTTCTACTTGAATGTTTTTGATTTTCTCTAAAAATTGGATTGACGAATTGATAGAATGGTCGCATGATTCTGTTAGGTAATTTAATTTCCTGAAAAGTTCTTTAGATAGATTATATGTTGGTGTTCCTGGAAGCGAAACGATTAGTCGTAAGGGAATATCTGGTTTGTGTAGTTTCGGTCTACCACAGAATCGAGGTAAAATAGGTCCGTTAGATTTCATTCGCCATTGTTCTTGTTCTGGAATTTGTCCTGATTTCGTTAGTTTATTTAACGTTGTTTTGATTTTGTTATCTAATGTTTATATAGGGTTTTTTGTCAACTGTTGATATACATTATTATCTTTGAGTTAATCTTCTGCTTTCTTTATGTAGTCTTCTGTGTCCAGGATTACCGTTGTTCTTCCTTTATCAGCCGGTAGAATAACTATATCTTTTCTTCAAACAACCGGTTCCCTTGATAAATTTCGATAAAGAAAGGAAGACGAAATTTGCAGTATAAAATGATATCATTCTATTTCACAGGTTCTCATCAGCTGCAGACTACCTGAAATTACAATGGTTATATAAATGATAATAACATACTTTAATGTTTGATTAGTAGTAGAGAAGAGATCAAATTGACGCATCCAAAAAAGAATGAAAGCATTACAATTTTAGTTTAAGTTATCATCATCAATTTATACACTTTCAGAGTTGAAAAGAGGGGGTAGGGGTAAGACAGAAAATAGAAAAATTGATTAACAGAAACAGTGTTAGCTTGTAGGTTCACATGGCAACTCCTAAAAACAAAAGCATTTACAGTTTATAAGATTGAGATTTGCTCAGTGAGTTGAGATCACTGATGACTAATCAAAATCAAAATTCAGTTACCAAGGGAGTGAGAGGTTAATCACACTCTCTTTCTGTATGCATAAGTCTGGTTTCAATCGTTTGATTGCGATCGCTTCGGAGTTGCCATGTGAACCTACAAGCTAACACTGTTTCTGTTAATCAATTTTTCTATTTTCTGTCTTACCCCTACCCCCCTCTTTTCAACTCTGAAAGTGTATAAATTGATGATGATAACTTAAACTAAAATTGTAATGCTTTCATTCTTTTTTGGATGCGTCAATTTGATCTCTTCTCTACTACTAATCAAACATTAAAGTATGTTATTATCATTTATATAACCATTGTAATTTCAGGTAGTCTGCAGCTGATGAGAACCTGTGAAATAGAATGATATCATTTTATACTGCAAATTTCGTCTTCCTTTCTTTATCGAAATATATCTTTTCTATTCTTCAGTTTCTTCAATGCATTTTGCTCTTCAGTGCTAAGTTGGGAATTATGTCTTTTCTGTTTGACTATAGTATGATACATTGACGTACTTCTTGTTGTACTTCCTCGTTTAATTTTGATAATTTGAGTGATGATTCTAAGGAAGCACAAAAATCTGTTACTGAAGCGTCACCAGTATTGTAGTTGAGTCCTTTCTGAAGAGGTTCTTCTGCTTTTGATAATGGTTGTTTTGATAGATTTACTACGCAATCATTTAGAGTTTCTTCAGATGGTTGTTTGGATATCTTAGCTAGTTTTCCTTTGAGGGCGACTCGTCTTTGTTCTTTGTGTCGTTCGCATACTATTTTAATGGCAGTATTCGATGTTGACAGATGTTCTGGCGTAAGAGTCTGTTCAACCTTTTCTTTATGGAATCTAATCATATGCTGGTATTTTTTAATCCTATTGTGTGCATCCGTGATCATTAATTTCACCATTTGTTTTCCATGTTGTTTGGCTAATTACCAGCCTAAAGGGCAGTTAATTGGTGGTTTATATTTGACACTAGTTGGAAGAATCTGCTGGCGGAGACATTCATGAAGAAAGAATAGTTGTTCTTCTGTAGAAACTTGCCTTTTAGCAAAGTCTTCCCATTTTCGACAACACAGAAGCGTATCACGCTCGTAAGATTTTGAAATAATAGAGAATGTTACAGTCACCGTTTACCCAGATTGTTAATTTTCTTCCTATTTCCCTCTCGTCGTTACTTCTTTTGTGTTAGAATCATACTACTGAGAACTGAAGAGTTGTAAAACTTGAATTTGTTAATTCCTAGCCATGAAATTAATTCCTATTGTAGTTTATCTCATTCGATGTATTAATAATATATTAGATGTTATAATTATCTCCCTAGAGTAAAACAATATTTGCTGTATATGCTTTAAATATGTACCCTTTACCGTTGAACATTTTTATCCGTATAGATATGATGGAGATTTGTTGCTCAGGTGGATGATTTTGATGTGGTTGTGTTCTCTGAGCTGGATAGTTAATTTGCCAAGCTTTCATCGCTCTACTAGGCAACATCTTCAGCGCATTCTTCAATTTGAGGTGAGCTTTTAGATTTCTCCACGTGTTTGTTAGTCATCTCTCCTGGTGACTGTGAACGCCATGATTAGTTGTTTTTGTGTGTTTTCACACCTTTCAGGCTACTTGATTCGGAACTGATTGCTTCCTTGACTTGAAATTTGACCCTTTGTGTGGGAAGTTTCCTTATTATCAGACCACTCCGCTGTTTTTACTTATTGACGCAAACTAACTACGCTTTTTGATGGTATTTACACACAGACACCTCAGAATTTCACGTTTGTGTACTTTATTTCATTAGGTTTGTTTATTATTTTTTATATATATTACGTTTAATATAGTACCGTCTTTTAGATAAATCCTGTGTTTCCAGATTTTACGCGTCACTTTGTATGTGAATTTATCATTGTGTCATTACCCTCCCGAATTTCCCTTGGAAGATATAAATATACGAAAATTAGAATGTGTTAGGAATTTCATTTCTCAGACGATGCTGAACCTAAAACATACGCAATTACCAGAATTAACAATCATATGTAATCGATTATTCCTGAAATGCACCTACACATAATCACGATTTCAGTTGCAAAATTAGAATGTGAAACCACCATCAATAATCTACGCTGTCTGAGCTAGAGGTAGAAATATGTTCACCAGGAGTAAAAACGTTACCTCATAAGCTGTGTGATCACATATGTGAATAACACAGAGCATTCATAGTTTATATGGAATTATCCAAATTTTTCATAATGTTCTGCTTTACTTTCCCTTGTTTTCCTCCATCATGTGTCAGGAGCGTCATTGTACCTAGTTGCAATGACATCAGATAAGACGAGTGTAATGCCAAATATTGGTCTGAATGTGTGGATTTTCTGAAAATACTGGTGTTAAACACCCATTCTTACCTCGACTTTGTTGTACAGTCCAGTAATGAAGATGTATCTCTATGACTTTTCTACTGATACGTCGGTTAAATCTCATCTACCTTTTATTTGGTGTGTTCAAAAAGCCTAAAAATATCTTTCACTTTGAATACCTTGAATGTCTATTCTGCACAGCTCAACCATACAATTGGTTGAGAAGGGAAGACTGGTTACACCATGTGGAGTGGTGTGGACACACTGTGCATCGAACATTCATGTTGAAAGTGTTAACATCACGATCCATGGGTTTTGTGTAAATTTAAAGTTTCACGGCTCTGTAACCATCACGAACAACAAGCATTTTATGACAGCTTTATCAATTTAGCTGTTATAAATTATCTGTAAATATTATGAATTAAGACTTATATTTAATGAATCTATTATTATTCAGGTGGGAGAAATGAATAAATTCGAGTGGCAAGATTATGCAGCAGTTGCGTGTCTGTGAGTCTGGAGTTCTGTTGTCTTTGAAATAAAAACTAATGGTAGTAGATGACTTTAAATACATTTATATTAACTGCTGATTATTATCTCAAAATTGTAATGTTCAGCCACGGAGAACGAGAGTGATGGACTCAAGTCAGCTAGTGACTTAAATGATAGATTTGATGTCATATGAGTTTCTTTTTACGTATTCGTTATTGTATTAGGATATGTGGTGTATTCAAGGTTGAAAGTCTATCATATCGCATCAGACCTATCTATATACTCTGACTCGAGATGCGGATAAAATTATGTAGAAGAATTATGACTCATATGAATATAGTAGGTGTGCTTATGTTCTTTGAGCTTGGTCATTATGTTGCTAATATTTCAAATATCACCCGGATGACATCTTCATCTTCAAATGCAACTTGAGGTGACAGTTTATAATTCTACATGAAAGATGTGAGTGTCTCTCATGATCACCTAGATGGTGGTTGTTTATTTCAGAGTATTTTTAATCCTTCTAGTCACCTGTATTATTACTAATCATGTCGTTGGACAGATATCTGGGCTTAACACCGGGTGACATGGACTGGATGATAAGTTGTATCTGTGTCAATACGTCTTTGAAGTGAGGACTTATCCGCGTACCAATTCTAGGAGAATGAAGACACTGTATCAAATGTGTTTCTACCAACAACATGAATATTAGCAATGATGACTGAACACAAAAACCTCCAATTCAAGACAAATGTTGAGCTTCGTTTCATTAATCAACATTAGCGGACAAACAGTCAATCAGTCAGACTGAAAATGATTCATCAGATTACTCACTAACAGATACTTAAGAAAAATTTAACAAAATGAACTTAATTGAGAATGTGATTTTAAAATATTAACTGTAACGAAGAAGGTAGTGCACAAATGCAAGGATAACGAGTGCATTAATTTGCAACGTTATGTATTGTATATATATATATATAATTGGGAATATATATATATATTTACTGGAATATATATATATATACTGAGAATAGTTCCGGATTTGTGGAAAATTCCGTTTTACTTATTGCAAACGAATACTCTGAGCAAGATCTAAAACCATCAATGGATGATGACTGTGAAGCTGTGTGTATACGAGCAATCATTTCTGTTCGATACTTCATTCAATTTAGAATAGAATCTCTGCGTGATACGTCTAATCACAGAATTTGATATGGAAACATGCACTAATTGTTTGTAACTTTTACACACATATAAATGTGTCTCAGATTTCTAAGCTCATCAAACCTTGTTTCTATTCCCATTTCAGAGCACTGAATCTGCTGCTTATTTTAATATTGTTTTTCAAAATTCAGAACTACATTATCAGTCGCATTGGTCCTGATAGGAATAATAGGAAGTTTTGGAAAGCATCAATCTTATGATTTGACTTCATCTACTCATGATCATTTCGTGTGTGTTGTGTCAGTTACTTGAAATTCAAAACCCTTCCTGTAATGAGATTTTCAAATGTAAATACTGTGAAGTAAAGGATTTCCAAAGAAACATTTTTGATCCTAACCATAATCTTTTGTGGTGTATACCATTCACCAAAGTAATGTTAAAATGTTGATAATTTAAAACAGAATAAGGAAACAGGTTGCTACCCACTGAAGAAGTACATCAAAATTCTTGATTTCGTGGATATTTTATTTCTCGTTTGAATGTTCATTTAAGGGAATTACTTGACCAGTGTTGGTGTTTTCCAGCTTTCAGAGTTTGACCACATGATTCAAATTTCTGCTGCATTCTAACGGTTACTCAGTACTTCAAAAAAGGCAACATCATTCTCCACGTAGAATGCCATTCCAAAATTAATCATTGTAAGCGTTTTGTAATGAGAAACTTCAAAGCGATTTCTTAAGGCTAGCAAATTTGTGTGATTGAATTGAGTCAGCTAATTTGGAGCTAGACATACTGCATTCGTGCATACCTGTTCTATGGAAGCTTAAACTTCCAATCGTACAGCTAAAATTGTGCAAGTGAATCTGTCAGGAAATATCAGTTACTTACAGCATGTTGAATTGCTATGGCGACGGGAGACAAGAAGCAAGAAATCTGCTTCTCCAATTTGGTGCTGATTGTAACCGTTTTTGAGGCAAAAACAATTGTACTTTTTAAAGTATTTAAAGCAAATTTTGGTGTTATTTCATATGAAATTGAGATTATACATCCGTTTTATGAAGAAAATATTTTATTGCTTTCACCTGTTCAAAATCTTCAAACTGTTTTACCGACAGGTTTTACTGTGGTCAGCTCAAATCATTCTGATGTGTTGTAACTTCAAACAGCCATGTTATATTTTAATTGGCTTCATTATTCTCGAAGACTTCTTGACGATTATCTTCTGCTCCTTTACTAAAAGATTCAAAAAAGGAGTAGCAATTGCAATATTGTGTATTTCAGTGGCTTGCTTTGTGGTTGCTTTATCTACGATTTATGTAGGACGGATAGGTGTAAGTGAATTTTTCCATTTTCACATTTACTCGTGTAATCTCTATTATTGCGATGTGCTTATTTCCCATACAGAATTCCAGTTATTCGCTAGTCTCCATATTCTTGAGGTCAGGCGAGTAAACACTGTTATTTTAGTAGGAATCAGGTTGGAGTGCTTCTCAAGCAATTCAATAATTTCAGTGAAATCGAAAATGAATTTAAAAAAATCATTGATATGGGACGATTGCATCAAATAGTGCTAAGAAAAGTGACTCTGAAGTGTGATATCAAGACAGATTAAGTACTCCCTATTTTGTCAAACTGCGCACCTGAAATTCTTTTCTCTATTACATGCGCATGATGTAGTCCTATTCCATTTAGCAGCATTGATTTTATTCCTCAATTAATACGAGTTGAAATATTGAATCTCAAAGAATTTTTACTCAAATTCTCACTGTTTTTCACTTCAACATATTTCAGCCCATTTCGACTGAGTTGGCCGGCGGCATTTTGAACACTGCAGTTGATTCGGTGTGTAAGCACTAATATCTTCAATTTGTAAGAACGTTTTTTCACTCGGACTTACTGCCAGTTAATTTATTTCAAGAATATTTTAAAAAAAGATTCAGTTCACTAGACTTCATAACGTAGGTAGTGAGTCGGTGGTTCAGCGGTGGAATGCTCACTAACCACACACATAGTCCAGATATTGATTCCTTTCTTTGATGGTAGGCTCAAAAGAGAGTGTAGGTTGGGCGAGCGGCTACCAACCTTACCCCATATAAGTTAAGCATAAGTGCTTCTGAGACTTAAGCGTTAAAGTCTGAACCCCTGTGCTTCACTCAGATAAAAATTTCAAACGTATGATATGGGTGAAATTATTACAACTTGTAGGCCATATTTCAATCTGTATCGACTGGTCACTTCACTCATAATTGTGAATCATGAAATGCTTTCCACTCAGCGAATCAAAAGACTGACGCAAAATTAATTGGAATTTTAAAAATGAATGTTGTCATTTTTGTTCTTGTCTTTTGTTTAGTTAGCTCTGCTTTTAGCCAGCTTCCTCAAATGAACCGGAAATCGGACGACACTCACAATCGTGATTCATTTGCTGTGTTGAAATACATACCATAGTGACGCTGTTTCTGATATAATGTATGACAGCGGACATTTCAAATGTTAAATAAAACTCAATTTTGTGCACCAAATCTTCCACTTTTATTTCCGTTCAGCAAGTTCTTCAGAAGAATACTTCTTTGATTGATTTTTGTGGTTGAATAATACAGATATTACATGGATCCCGACATTTTAAGATTGACAATCACTCTGAGTTTCACAAAGCCTCCCATAAAAGATATTAAGTACCTAATATGTCTAGATTGATATCTGTATATAAGTATTCTGCACACAGTTCAAATATCTGCAAAATAATAATTAGTCTCAGGATGAATTATGTGTAAAATGATACTTTTATGGATATATATTCAAAATGAATGTTTTGTAGGGTGAACATTCTTTCTAGGAACGTAATTAAGGTAAAGAACAATTGAAATTCTGCAAGCTTCAATGCCTATTTGGTCAAGTTACTTCAGAGTAACCTGCAGTGCATCACTAACGTACCGTCACCTACATTGATTTAATAAAGTGTAGACAGCGACATAAATTAAGATAAATTCAAATTCTTTGTTCACTGAGGATCATTTCGAATTCAAACTGACTATTCCAAACTTAAGATCTTCTGGTGGAAACTTCCCGTCCACTTTTGACTACCTTTAGATTTGGTTTTCATGTTATCTGATCGGAGAGAATTTAATGCACGAAATCTCGAAGTTAACAGTGAATCCTTTCACACCTTTCATTTTTCCATATTTGAAGAACACAGTCAAGGTACTCAAATTTGTGGGTACAATTGCGGAACATAAGTCGATGAATTTACGGATAAATTAAGGAATCATTGATACAAAAACACTACATCAAACTAAAACTTGACAACAGTACATGTAAATCAATGTTTCGCGCTCGATTACGTGTCTGTCATTGAAATTGTTTTCCGTTTTGTGTCAGTTCCATAGTGAGTCTATGTTTTTCATCTTCATTAGACCGTTCAGCAAATGTTGTTACAGTTTCCATCAAGTAGATGGATAATAACTGTTTTCTGAATAATCAGTTTGACTTCGCTTTTAATTCACACTGTTTTATGAATGAAATTGAAATTTAAGTGAATTTATCTTTCTACGATGCAATTGGATGACACAACCCTGTGTTTCTTACGAGTTTTTTCTTTTGTTTATGTTTGACATAAAATAAGCTCTGAGGAGGAAACGATCTCATTCATATCCAAGTGAAGTACAAATGCGATCATAACAATTTCAGGTGAACATATATTCACACGAAGGAGACATAAGTCAATTTGATTAAATGCTTCTGATATAATATTTTGAATTAGATATCACGAACAAAATCATTATGAGTGAAAATTATGAGAAAGGCAGGACAACATAAACGGACCATGTTGATATTCAATTGGTGAAAGTATTAAACTGGAAATAAACATGCAGGTGTATGGAATTTCAGTAGTGTTGAGAGAAGCAATGATCAATATACTAGTGACAACACATTAAACAGCTCGGTGTACAGCAGACATTTGAAGACGTTATTATGATGCTTCCGTAAAAAGCTACACACATGATGAGCAAGTAATAATAACAGGTGTTAGATGTTATAATTATCAGTCCATGTTCAGATGCGTTGATATTTTCTTTGAAATATCATTTTTGCCAAATGAATGACAGAATTAAATACAGAATTGTAAACAAAAATATTCATTGATGAAGTACCATTTTACTGATATTCTGATCAATGTTCACAGAAAGATATCAACCGTCAACCCTCATAAACTATGGATTCATGAAGTTCTAATATGTGAGATCATACGATGAATACCGACTTTGACATTCTCAATAATCACACGAAAAAGATAAAAGCGACAAATCATAAGGAGTGAACTACTCTAATGGCGATATAATGGCATCGAAGACCAGTAGTTATATGAGTCAAATAAAAAACCAATCAACTATTTACAGATTTATTCAACTCACTCCTTAGATTTTGATTCGTAGTGCTTTGAAGTTGTGGTGAACTGTTTGAAGATACCTTTGACCGAAGGCTTCAGTTCACTTTGTGAAAAACACCATGTGATAATAACAAATTTATTATAATTACATTACAGTGTTTTTTTCTACCTCGGAATACCACCAAAACACAAAGTAGTTACCGTTGCATGTATATTACTGAAATATACTTAATAATCCAATTTATTTTCACAATGAACAAACATTTCATATCTCTGCTATTTGATGAAAAACTGTGAATCGCAGAACAAGGGAATATAAATACAATCAATAAATAGTGGTTTTAAACAAGTTCAACTTTGTTCGCACATCTACGATAATAACTGTTCAAGTTCACTTGATCACTGTGGTAAAAACAGTCAGCTCGTTGAATGTTCAGCGTGAGAACTGGAGTATCTCTTATTCGCAATCAAGACTACATAAAATCCACATTTGAAATTTTGGAATTGCCCTTTCGTAAACTTATCTTAACCCTTCATCTTATTTGGAAAACATAAATAATGTCTGTTTCGGAACGAAGTTCTACTGCATAATGTGTTTGACGAATAATGCGAATTGATAAATTCTCTTTTAGTTGATTTGTATTTTCATTTGATTGATTATTAAGTAGAGAAATTCAGGGTCTCTGTTGACATGCTGGCTTTTACTTCAAATGTTTTGATGATATCTAGTGATTTTTGTAGTTATTTTGTTTGATGACGACAAGCAGTGGAATCCAGGATGAACACTTCCTATGCAGCACACATAAGCCGGCTCCTATGACACAGAAGGTAATGCTTTGGAGTTTGAAACGATAGTTGCAACGTTCAAATCTTATTGGTAACACAGCGTCATGCTGTGATGTTAGTGAGTAACTATGATAAGTATCAGAATATAAAAAAGGTGAACATAATAACTGAATTGTAGATGGCTTGATTTTAATACGTTTGTGGAAACATATTATTGCATATTTGAACAAATCAGGATAGTATTAGGTTATTCTTGATTATTTCATGGAATATTCTTTACCAGCTACAATCTGCACTATTGAAAAATGTACATGGTAGTATTGATTTGTCCTGATATGTTCCCCCTCACTGGAAATAACCGATAGGAACTATTTGTACTGAGAATTTGAAATGATGCGTGCTGATTAGTTAACAGGACGCGACAAGATATACTATTTTTAGGTTACTAAACGAGTTGCATGTTCCACTCTTATCCATATTTCGTAACACCTTGTCAATAAGAAGTAGTATGCGTTTATATGTGGTTTCAACGGAAGCATAGGTGTTGTTGTTAGCTATTGAAGTTTATCTCGCCTAATGTATGATTGTTTTATTTGATGTATGGCCATATCCTCTTATATTTACACAGTGTCTGTTTTATTTGCTTTATTTACAGACCATTCATTATTGAACGGATTCTATTCAAATCCATTTATCCTTTTAATTGAATTTATATTTTCCCGTCAATTGATTGGACCGAAGCACTCGGTCTTAGTTTGACATGTCGGCTTCTTTTGCAGACGCTTTGACTATGTCTGGGCATGTATTCATAATTTAATTGGCGGGAACATGATCACTCACCGGGTAATGCAGGTACATCCAGTGACGAGTCCCAAATATGACGTAATGTGCATCCTGGAAGCCACAGATAGTCACCATCCACCAATTAAATTCCACTTATTCTCTGTACGTCATTTGCCTTTTCATTTATGACAGTGGATCACGCTAGATACAGCTCTTCTCTGTTTACTAACTGATGCGCAGTGACTGTACATTCGATGACATTTACCCGCAGATACTTCACAATATGAAGTTTGAATGATATATGTCGTTACTAGTGAAACATACACTACCTTGATGGTTGAACATAGAAAATAAATTGAGTTTGTTTCAAACACGTTCACATTCCAGGATGCAGTAATTCCAGACTTCATTCAAAGAATACATTCCGTGTGTTTTCATCTTAACAAGTGTGTCTTTAAAAGGTAGGCATATAATGTACACTGAAATATATGCAATTCTTCACTAATAGCTTCTGACAGAGCAGTCATACGGAACAGCGAAATACTAATCTCATCTTTAGTCTGCAGACATTAGAGTGATTATTCGTAACGTTCAACATTCTTATTCCACGTAATCTGAGTTGACGCACACTCTTCTACTGAGTTCTTGTTTTATTCAGTACAGATATGGGTTTTCATTTCCTTTTGCCGTGATATGATCAATTTCGTAACTTGCGTAATCGGTTTGTCAATATCGGTTATTCAGATTACTTTCTCCATGTTCACTTCAAATAAATTTTATTTTACGTTTCATTTTCTTGACTAAAAATTACCGAAGTCATCAGTACCTTCGGTGATCAATTGCAGAACAGAGAAAAATCGTTGTACGAAAGTGTTTATGTAGTGGAGTCGGGAGCACTACAATTCACAGGCGTATTCTGTAATAATATATTATTTAAATAGTAAATTTTTGAATAAGATAACATCCAAAAGAGAGTAAAGCAGATTCATCAACAGATTTTCGATCGAAGGCAAAAATAACATCTATGAGCCTCAAGTTTTGTGTAGACTAAAACAAACAGTTGAGAAAGTGACAAAAACAGCAATTTTCGACCGGCTGTAAAAATCACTCTTATTCTCGATTACTGTGTAGTTACTACCATCGATTCGTTTAGGAGTAAATGCAATAACCAGGCATCACACATGGTCCGAATTTGTCTGATGAAAGTGGTTCAGCAATGTCCTTACACTGTCTAGTCAGTGTAATGATAGCCTGAGTTCATTATAAATAATATCGCTTCAGTTTTACGAGGTATCAGTCAATAAAGTTAGAGCCAACTGGTCAAGATTTATAAATTGTACGTTAGTTTCTTGAACGCCTCATTTGAGACGTCTGTCCATTGTTTTCTTCAAACTATTCAGGTAACACTTCAATTAAAGGTATATCAATGGTCTGCTGATTTTGTTTGTACAATAATGAAAACAAAATGATAAAGACAGCTAACTAAAATTTCCACATATTCGATCGTTAAGAAGCTGCTTAGTGAGAAGTCGTTAAGAGCAGGGGACAGCAGGTCAGGTGGGGACAGATACTTACCACGAATGAAACTGTCAAGTGGTTGTCTTATATCGTGAATCGGCATAGACTGGCCACTGGATCTAGTCCTAATGGCTCAGTGGTCTACGAGTTTGCCTTATCAACCGAAGGTTATGGGTTAGGACACTGGCGGTTGGTCACAAACCAGGACGAAAACGCTGTCCAGCACTTAAAGGTTTTCCAGTGCTTCTCTAAGCGATGTCAGATCATGATGAAATCCAGTAGACAGGATCCGTCACTTATCTTTTGATATCTGACAACTATAAACATGATTATTTGTCAATACTAAAGTGTTTATTCACTTACATGTGTTGACATACGTTTTGTCTTACACAGAGTGCAGATCAAACCAATCTCCAAAAAATAAACTACGTTAACAAGAGAAACATCTTTTTGTATTCACCTCATCAGTAGAATCAGCCGAGTAAAATTTTGTCTATTGTTTGTTTTAAATGTCGGCCATTTTAATGCTATGGATTTTGAAAATGTTGTGTTGTTGTTTTCGCCCTTTTCTACTTCATTGACCGTCTCCTCCCTTTTTCACTTCGCTTTCAGCTTTTGTGAGTGAAGAAATACCGTGCCTATAAATTTTAAAGATAACATTCAATAATTTTATATCAGACAAAGGCTTTTTAACAGAGTACTGTGGTCTGTCTCAGCGCATTTAAAACTCTTTTATCATGTCCATATTTTGTGTTATCAATAGAAATGTGTTAATCTGATAATTTTTGATAGACTAGAGGTGACGCCCTTATTTTTTGAGATATTATAGTGAGAGACTTTATTTTGTAAAGCGTTTTAGAAATTTCTTATGAGTTTAAACTTTATTTGTCTGAAACTGTCCTATTCAGTAAACATTTAAATCACAATACTCGGAATAGAAACCCTGTTCTAGGATTTTGACAAAGAAAATGTGTTTATCACATTTAGCTCTCAATCGAATCTGATGTTAAAGTGCTATTTTTCTTTTCTTATCATCCATAAGAACATTCTACGTTTGGTATAAATATTCATAAAAATAATTCATGCCCATATTTACTCATTTGGATTAAACAGTCATAAGAATGCTACTGAGTTTAATTTACATCTTATCCACATTAATGATTTACACTGAAAATGCCTCAGGTAAGTTCTACTACTTTTACAATTTGCTTTTTATTGAGTTCAATTTAATTTAAATTCCTTTGTCGTGTTCAAAGAAGTGATGTAGATTTGGGACATAACTTACTGCAAATATAAACAAACACTTCTGATAGGATTATTATTATTTTTCTTTCTTTATGTTTCGAGTGGATCAAAGGGGTTTCAAAAGCACATCTCAAATTTGTCCTATTCTCTGCTGTCCTCTATGGCTGGAAACATGATTGCCCATAGTCGATCATATAAACCTCTCACGATTTCCTTCATTTAACACTCGCGTGACCCACTGGTCGTTTCTCACTAAGTAATTGAGCTCATGTTTTGCAGGCGATGTCGTTCGTCGTCCTATTCAGTGTGTGTCCCATCCGTTTGCATTTTATTCCGGATATCTATTGGGCGATGAGCTTACGATTGGTTTGCTTCAAAAGTTTTTCGATGATGATTCTTTCTCACTGGCCATTTGATCTTCAATGTACAACCAGCAAAGGTAGCAGCTGTTGATAAACTTCAACACTCTGTTGGAAATGACTTTCCTGACGGTGGATTCAAGTTTTCCAGCGATACTGATATTGAAGAACTGACTGACTTAACATTTTTGTTGAAAATGCAGATTTTATTCTTTATACTGAGTAAAGAAGATTTCTCAACTGATTTGAGAGTGATGGAGGTCCTTTTTGCCCTTCCGATTTTGGTTTCGTCGTCGTTATCCTTACCGACTGCCTGTATTTTAAATGATACTCATAGATGTGTGAAGGTCATATCATCTTGGAATTTTCCTCCTTTGATACCCATTAGAAATTACTTTCTTTGATTATTTGGTTATCTACATCATCCGTCTTCTCTACACTCACTTGAAGTCCAGTCTTTACTGTCTGTCTCTTCTGTCAGTCTGATGTTTTTCACCTTTAAGTATTCGAGTTTGAGTTACACTAGAAATTAGTCGTCTGTGAGATCCAGATCTTCTAGAATTTTCTCATCGGACCAATGTATTACTATCCTCTCTCCGCAAACAGCCTGATGCATGAACCAGTCCACCACAATTAGGAATACGATCTGAGATAACAGGCAGTATTGTCTTACTTCTATTTTCACTCCAAATGCTTCGATGCAGATAAGTTAACACGCGGAATTGCCTTAAGTCTGTTGAGTGAATTTGATAATAACCTGCTGCATTCTATAAAGTTACAGCAGTTTACAAAATACTTTACTGTCAACGCCGTCAAAGGACTTTCATAATCGATGATAATGCATAGAGTTTTAATCTGATCAGCATATGGTTCGCCTGTCCTGAGTCCAGTTCATCTTTTGATCTATCCAGGTTGACTCGATGTAGTATTTCACTTGGCACAAAAATGTCAGTGCTTGCAGAGGCGTATGTCACCCTTCTTTGGCAGCTTGAAAAGGTAGCCACTCTTTGACCCAGTCGGTACGCACCTTTTCTTTCTTTCCTTCACATCTTTTGAAATAATGGCGTCA
The DNA here is from genome assembly GCA_944472155.2 of Trichobilharzia szidati. Lineage (NCBI taxonomy): Eukaryota > Metazoa > Platyhelminthes > Trematoda > Strigeidida > Schistosomatidae > Trichobilharzia > Trichobilharzia szidati. Next base: position 99,662,401 of record OX235276.1, read on the forward strand.
TCACATCTGCCGCAGTGTCTGGGTCAGTTTTCAGTGATTTGAAGAGAATTCCGTTTGGTTATTCCCCCTTCCTGTCTGGAATTCAGTAGCTTGATTGCATTAACGACCAGTGTCCACCGGTAGGCAGTTCTGTGCCTACTGTCAGTGATGGTGTTATTTCTGGGCGATTCAAGAATCCTTTGAAGTAAACAGTCCATTGTTTTATTTGTCTATGCTCCTCGATAATTGGGTTCCTTTGAGCAACTTTTATTTGTTTCATCAGCTCGGTTGATCTTCTCCCGGGTATAGATCTAGCGGTTATCTGATATAATGTTCTGAGAACTCTTCTACCTGCAACCTGGTAATTTTGCTGCAGCTGCAGACCGGTGTTTCGCAGAATTGTCTTTTATCTCTCCTGGCACTCTTCTTCACTTCTTTATTGGGTGTGCTGTAGATTTAACGCAGATTCTCCTTCTCTCATCCATCTTTGCACTGGTTAACATTCTGTCAGCTTCCAAGTATCTGTACGCAATCCTTTAGTTTCTAATTCAGTTACTTCCTAATCTCTTTGAAGAAGTAGTACTGTTTTAAAGAATTTTAGCTGGTTATGGTTTTTTATTGATACCACCATAGTGTCTGATAGCCATGATATATTTCATTGACCTCTCATGATGAGACATAAATACAAATTGAAAAATGTATGAATTCAAAATGCATGTATGTATAAAGTTTTCTGTAGTTTGGTTTGTAAGGGTTAGTTATGTTTTTACGGATTGATCACCGATTGATATCAGTTAGAGAACCATTCAATAACCAGAAAGTCCTGGAAAGCTGTTTCATCCTGGTTTTGGAAACATCTGTAGTACGCACCCACTGCAATTTGAACCTAGAACCTTCCAGTTACACGGCAAGCTCGTATACCATTCAGCCACTGGGACCCGATTCAATGGCTCATGAATTCTAACTTCTACCAATTTGTGATTTAGCGCGACCCAAACAAATGTCGCCGGTGGGACATCCATCCTCACAAGAGACATCTGGATGGATCTCACTGGTCACGACTTCTCACTAGAACTCCAGAAATTCCATCCTGTAGCAAGTCACTAGAGAGCATCAGATTAATTTTCTAACGAGACTAAAATAAGAAAAATAATAACGAATTCAAAGTCTTTGTAGCAATGCCAGAGACCTTACGTAGGATTCTCAATGAGTCTGGGGTTAGGGTGGCGTTTAAACCAACCACCTTTCTCAGAAATAAACTTAGCTTTAGGACCCAATGGATCTAATTAAGATAAATATTTGCAAATACGATGTTATAACTTGGAGGTCTATTACATTGTTCAAACAAGTAGACCAGGGTCAACTAGATTATTGGAACATAAAAATTTGGCTAGACCTAGTACAGTTGACCTTATAATTTATATAACCTAGAAAAAAGATCAGCATCTGCGCTCCATTCAATTTCATATAATCACAAAAGAGTTGTGTGGGAAAAAGTGAGAGTGTTACAAATAATTATGGTTAGGTGAAGAGAGGGGTTAACCACTGAGGCTTCGTTTTTCTACTTAAATACGAACACTTGGAATCGTAATGACACACTACCTACACCGGAGCCATGAAAAGTGTCAACAAACAACAAGGGTAATTTAGAGAGACCGAAATAAAGACAATTTAAGAGAAATTGACTGAAATTGATAAAATTATGAGGAACAATTTTTGCTTGAAAGGTCACCCAGTTAGTAATACTGTATCATACTAAAACACTTATACGCCACAAGTCTCTTAAAGGATTATTTGACGAATTCATTTCCTGATCCTCAACAATAACTAGTTGTGAGTTCAGAGAATAAGTGCAATTTATGTCAAATGAATTCGCAGAAGGAGCGCTCATCGAGAAACATTGGTTCTTCTGAAACTTGTGTCAATCAATCCCACTTTGAATAACACTACTAGATAACATTTTCAAAAAACGGATACCTCTTTCGTTTATCACATCGTTTAACCAGTTACTGAAAGCCACAGTCACATATGATACACCAGAGTGCAATGGAATCTCATTTGTAAATTTACAGAAAAAAAATGAAAACGTTAACCTGAAACGTAGCCAAGTCAAATAAGCTCAGCTAAAGGCATGTTATAATGAATTAGTTCCATTTGCAGGTGAAAACAAAACACTACTTTACATTTTAAAAGTGACCTTATGCAAGACGAGAATATTAAGTACACCTACTGAAATATCTAAAAGTATACAAACATCAGCATATTTATCACACTCTTCATTTTAAAAAGGTCAGTTTAATTTTCCCCGACAGATATAGTCAATTATAGATTCTACTATAGGATAACAGTGAATAAAGTAGGGGACATTTTATCCAAGAGGCATTTTATTACAATCAGGAACGCAATTTCTAGGAGTCATAACTATTTGTAATCTTGCATTGGGGAGTGAGCCTATGTATTATATCAGGAATCGACAATATTTCTGTGTGATTCATTTTATCTCGCCATATCTTAACTATATTTTGCATAATCGCACATTTTGAAGTCTCATTTTTCGTGGTGGCTTTAGTCAGATCGGTTACTACCACATAAAATATCAGTGAATTTTAGCATATATCAAAGTTTTTTAAAACGATATAATGATCATTACCTTAAAGCATTTATAGACTTTGTTTGAGATACTGAGATCCCGTGTTAACTGTCTCCAACCACAATCCATGCAGAACAATAGGATTGATATCAGTATTCCCATCAGTTTGGTACAGTTAGCAGTCTGATACAATAAAATTAAAGCCCTGCGATGAACTAAGTTTCATAATGCGATAGAGGATACCTAATTTTTTCACTTTATTCTATGGTATTCCATTTTTTGTCTTATTTCACTTTATGCTGTCACAACCAAAAGCTGTATTTCGCTCAATCAGCCCTAGTTCACTCATCTTAAAAGACACCTTACTACATGTAACCGGACAAATTCACATTTCTCGATGTAAGCATTCCTCCATTCACCTTGTAAATTGCATCTGTTTCTAATGGTTCTGGGAAACAGTATAAGCAGAAATGTATTCCTAGAAATACTTCATCAGACTTTACAAATCCATAATAAAATATTCTTCGCAGACATCTAAAACAAAAATGGTTAATAGAATTAAAGTTCGGTCATATGATAGTAACAGTAACTTCTGGCAACGGGATATTAGAAAATTCATGTGATTGTTGTTTTTTTTTGTTTTATCGATATCTTCAGACATATTTACACAGATTTGAGGTTTAAGATATGCTTATGTAAAAACTATAAGATATCTTTAAATATTTTCGCTCTTCGTGTATCAGTGAAGCTAAGATTCATGTTAAGAAGATTTATTGATCTTCATGATGCTGTTGAACACACAATTATTTAAATATAATCTTCTTTCCATAAAATTTCAATATACACATTATTATGTAAATACTCACCTCATATCAGTATGTCATTGTGAGTTGAGTATACCGTGGTCATTTTTGTGATCTTTTCATTCATTTAACGAATGCTGAAATTGTTAAAAATTGATGTCATTTACAGATCAGTCCTCGAATAGAACGCTCTATTATGAACGTTGTGAAATGACTCTGCGTAACTAAGGTATTTATTAGAATAATTTACATCCCATACAGTATGTTGGAACTATTTATCAAAGAAGGAAGTTGCTGAAAATTTTCCGAATTGTGACAGACTTTATGGAGATTTATCAATCAGTATTGTGGACAATCATTCAGCCTTTCTCAGTGATCGGATGCCATCATAAATAAGCGTGAAGAGAAACTCCACATATCATTAGATTTTAAACATATATTAGCCATGAAAAATCGAAAGCATAAAAATGGTATTCGAACACACTCCGTATCATCAATTCAAGGCATTTTTTTGCATGAAAAGCTCAGTAACCTGCAGTGACACATGAATATTGTGCAATATGAGGACATTATTTTGATATTTTCAACTGATAGCTCTAGACAGTAAGTTGAATTATGTAGAAAACTTTCTATCTGAATTTGAGCTTCTTGAATTTGTCTTACTTATAACAAAAACCTCGAGATCCATGAACGATAAAACATATTATTCAGCCAATTTACTCATCCAATCCCCACTCTAGCATATGATTATTACCATACTGTTGGTTACAATCATAATTATTTTTATCGAAATTATTCGACCTCTAGATTACTTATAGAACATTTGGTTTTGGGAGTATTTCTCAGTCTTACTCCGTCCTCCACAGTCTTCTTTCAGCTGACAACAGCACTGACCACAAGCTTTGATTTCTTCCTAATTTTGTCGTCAACACGTCACACTTGGATATCTAGGTCGTTGATTCCCATTCAGGTTCAACCAGAGGGTCAGATATGTGATGTCATTCAATGGTTATCGAGGAGTATGTTTAGTCCAAGGAAATTTCATTAGCATAAGGAAATATCCGATTTCGGTCAAGTATGTTCATGTCAAAATCTCATTTAGAACTCGAAACCACCTGAAGTGTGTCAGCCGACTAATACTTCAATCCCTTTACATTGTTTAATAAGTCAGTGAATGATAACTGTTCAGAAAATACATTTTATACAATTGGTTCCTTTGATATATTTCGATAAAGAAAGGAAGACGAAATTTGCAGCATGATATCAGTCTAATCAGCAAATTTCGTTTTCCTTTCTTTATCCCAATACATATTATTTGTTGCAGATGGAAAAGGCATAGGACATTAGGTGTATTCGGATGTGTAGAGTAATCAGCCTTCCACCATTATGTTTAATTTAAATATTTCAGTAGATAGTGGGATCAATTTATTTTCAGAAGTCAAGTTTCATAGACACTGTTGATTCACCTGATTTTCCGATTTTGGTATAACGAAACCTACAGCCACTTTTGATGTGTCACATTAAAGGCGTCGGTAAGTAAACAACTAACCAATTTTAATGTAGTTTTCTGATGACTGCCATAATCACATGAATTGAATGACAAAACATCGGTTTCTTCATCCTTCAAAAGCTGGTAGTTTCAGGTTGTTGAAAAGTCTTTAATTGTTTAAGGAAATACATTTCTATTGACTCGTCATTCTAAATGAGCTTAGACAACTAAAAAAAAGTAAAATTTTAATGAGGAAAAAGATACTGCTATTCAGATTGATTTGCATAAGCAAATGTCTTTCTAAAGCGAACTGAACAAATATTTTGCGGCTTTAACAAAGTGTGAAATGCACACTTAATCTCTCAATTTTTTATGAGTAATTATCGTCAAGGTTTTTTTATAGCACTACGAAAGATAACAGATACTGTAATTGTAAAATTACAGTTGATTCTGCTCAAACCAGTGTACATGAAATCTAGATCTCTTCACAATATCCTTAGCTTGAGTCATCCTTGCTCAACAGATCAACAGAGAAATTGACATTTTTTGGACGGATGTTTGAATTTCTACATCAAATCAGTTTTAGACAAAAGATATTGGTTCCTGCCCAACGAGAATTATTTCACTGGTTTTTTACTGCGCCTATAACTGGTGATTGTGCGATAAACTGATGACAAATACATCTTAAAAATGCCAACCAATAACATAAGTCCACACTTATGAGTCATTTCAAGGTGCATGTTCCTATCATTTATAAGTGTGAACGCTTTTTATTTCAAATCATTTTCGAAACGAAAGATTTCCATGATAAAATGGATTTCGTCACACTTCCAGCAATATGAGAGCTCTATCATCCTATCACTATTACACCGACGATGAATTCTTCCTCCGCGTGCAGTTATCGTATCTCTTGTGAGAAGAATATATTCTTGAAAAGTGGAAGGAGTACTTGCTATTTCTATTAGTACAAACTAATTATACGAAATATATTTCAAACACGTGTGATTTACTCACAGTTTACGGAATCAGGATTCGTATTCATCTATAAACATGGATGAGTAATGTGTCCATGGAATGAAATGTTCAAAAACCCATGAGATGGTCTTTAGTTATCGATACAGTCGGATAATACTTATCCCCATATGAAATTTTTTCATTGAGTCTATCTGAAGACCAGATGATAATAGGAAATGATGAATGAGTTTGTGTTACATCTCAGACTATGTTTATTTCCAGAAAATGGGGTGATATATAAAGTGCTGTTGAGTTTATATTTGAAGCACAGGCGAAACGGATGAAGGTGTCAAACCCAGAATCAAGAAGCTGAGACTGAGCTCTATCACTGGGAAATCAGTTGGGAAATCTTCCTCACTCAGCATACAGAACAAGAATGTGATTTTCAACACAAATGTCATGTCAGTGAGTTCTTCATTTCGGGTGTAAAACTTTATTTCAGCATCAAGAGAATGATTTCCTTCAGCTTCTGAAGAATTTGATCAACCACAGCAACTTTATCTGAATTTTTATTGAGGATCAAATGGCCAGTGAGAAAAAGTTATTATTAACGAAGCGATCATGAACTTTTGTGCAAAAATACGTAGGAGAAAATGGGCACGGATAGGAAACACGCGTATCAGGCAGCTGTTACAGTAAAACCCAAATGATAATCGACTGGTGAATAGTCCGAGGGTGACATGGAGGAGATCTCGCGAGGAGGACATGAGAGACTTTAGGCAAATAAACAGGACCGCAGAGAATATGACAAAGCGGAATTGAGTTTTTGAAGCTGAATGATCCATTCGGAACCTAAGGGAACAATAATACTAGTAAGTATATGATGATTTATATTATAGATTTATCTATACCAAATTGAAATTTAGTGTTTTAATGTCACTCTTCAATCAATCCTAAAGTTTTCATGCATTTCCTTCCAGTATGTGCATGTAGGTGCAAAATACCGTCATTTATATGATAATATTAATAATTTGATTTTCTCCGACCCTGACATAGAGCGATATCATCGGAATACCAGTCTAATATTCGAAGATGCAGCTATAATTATGTGTTGTTGAGCCTGTGGTTCCAACGTATTCATGAAATAACCTCACATTTCATGCAGTATGTCTCATGAGACATCTTTATAAACATTGCTGAGTAATTTCTAGGCATGTGATGATAGCTCAGCTGAATTTCATCAACCAATTTTGTGTAAGTAAGCGTCCTGTGTAAGGAAGTTAGATCTTTTCAGCCTTTACATTCATAATATACCGTCCGAGATGAAGTTAGTGAAACCACATTGATGGCCTTGACAAAAGAAAAAAATTCTGCGTGTCTCAGTTTTTTCCAAAAAAAAAGGGTCAACCCATTTTTTTTGATTTTAAAAATTTTAAATTTTTTCGCATTCAGTTTTTATGGGGAAATTTGAAAATCAGTTAAAAAAAAACACTTTTTAAAAAAATTTTCATTTTTTTGCCCCCCCCTAAAAGGCCTTTTTTACTAGTCCAATTATGGGAACCACGAATCCTTGTTAGTTTTTTGTTTCGTTTACTTTACCCATTAAATCATACCTTAATTTTATAAACAACTAAAAAAAATCTGATTAATTCAAAAGTAGGTTTAGAATCTGGTATCATATGGAGATTTGTTAATGAACTAAGAGTTCAATTACTTCACAGGGTTTACTGAACGATTGATTCAGCAGTCTTCACGAAATGATCACATCTGAAATTCAGTTGATTGTGCTTGAAAATGGCATAAGTAAACCAAGGTATATTGATGTGAAGGACAATCAACCTACTAAAATTATGTCCGATCAGCATATTTCTGTAGACCATAGGAATAGTTTATCCTCAAACTGTTGCTCGAATGACAAGTTCTGCAAACAGTTTTCAATTTCTAACTATCTCCTGCTCTCGTCATTTGGTAAAAACAGTTTTTCATTTCATGTATACTCCTTAAACTCTTCACAAATTAAGGGATGATAGCAATAATCTAAGGTGACTGCACTTATGCCACATCGATTCATGATGTACATGTCTTGTATCTAGACATAAAGATATGGGGGAGCTGGTGACAGAAATCTTAGAACAAACCAAACAAATGAAGGATCAGGACTTCAAAAAGGGGCGTGAACACTTAATAAGTAATTGTAGGGTGCTGACTTCAAATTTGTGTTTTCTTGTAACATATACCATGAGGATTTGAAGTACAAAAGGGGACTATCAGAAATGAACACCATTTTACTGCAAATAAACAACTTCATATGCAATTTTTAATATAACCAAATCTATGCTCACCTACTTTTTTTAATGATAAAGATTTAAGTAAGTAGACCTCCAACATCATTCTTGTTTCCTTTAGTTCCTGTAGGAACTTAGGGCTTTAGCAGCACGTTCTCCACTTACGTTTCATCCAGCTCCACGTCTGCCCACATGCTTTCATCTGCCTCTTGCGTGAAGTCCGTCATGTCATTCTCTCATTGATGACCATCTCCCTGCTCCCCATTCGGGTTCATCTCGACCGATGGACTGGCGTGTGATGTCACTTCATGATGGTTTGTCTTCTCAGAGTATTACCAGACCACCTTCACTTTTTCCTGCATGTCTGTTGTACGATTGCTTCCTGCTGGTTTGGTTCACTCCTAGAGATTCATCACTGTTGTTTATCTCTTTTGGCCGGTACCTAACCTTGAATATTGAGTGAAGACATCCGTTGATGAAGATCTGTAGTTTAATCGAAGTGCTCATCGGTACCAAGTCTCTGGTCCGTAAAGTAAGTAGCACTGACTTCGCACTGCTGTTGAAAATCTGCACCTTATTTTTGACACTGTGTACTGCCGACCTCGATACGGACTTTAAAGAAATGAAAGCTTGACTTGCTTTCTCCATCCTCGCTTGATATCCTCATCATTTACGTCCTCCTGTAGTCGACATGATGCTTCCCATGTAGGTAGGTAAGTAGGTAAAGGAAAAGTCTCCTCTTTCAGATTGCTCCACTTTATGCTGATTAATGTCTGCTGTTGTTGCTGTTGCTGCTGGCCAGGAATCCTCATCACCTCTGTTTTCTCTGTGTTCACCTGAAGTCCTCCTTTTGATACTTCTTTTTATCGATAACTTGTTGCTTTTCACTTGCATATATTCCACTTCTTGAGATATATATATCATCTGGGAAATTCAAATTCTCTAAGTTTGTGTTTGTGTCCTTTTTATGTCTGTCTCCTCGCTGCCCGCTATCTGTCGCATTATCCTGTCAACCGCAATCAGGAGAATCATTGAAGAGATAGTAGGCGGCCAAATTGTTCTACTCCTGTCTTCATTTTTAGTGATTCCATGAGTTACCCCTTTTGGATAACTTGTGGAATACCTCTAAATAACCGGATATATACATATATATATATTTATCTGATGATTCTGATTATCACATTGATTGAATTACTTGGTATCATCTTGTGTGTCATTTAGAGGACGGAAATGTGAAGTTGTCAGCCAATATTTTTTTCGAGTGGACTACATCGCTCCTGTTTCACGATTTCGGTTGAGTCCAAATGAGTATAAAACTTTTCAGTGATGGTGAAACACACTATTTCTCAGAGTCGACTTCGAGGTAGTTTGGTATTGATATGGCAGTGTGCACCACCATCACAACATTGATGCAAATTTCTTGAAGTCACAAATCTCATGAAAGCGATCTCACTATGCATACTGAGTGCCACATTATAAGATGCACACGAAAACTGAATTTACTGCAGGTATTCACCATCGCAATGTCTTTATAGGACTGATTTTTGCGTCGATATTTGGTCTGTCAGTTGATTTCGCCCTTTACAAATGCATTCGAAGTTTGAACTTTCTGCAGTCTGAACACAACGTCGTTTTTGCTGGACCAGCCAGTAGAAATTATTTACCTGATTTTGGTCGGTGGTTATTTAGAATGAGGGAAGAGTGTCATCATGAATCCAATCAGTGAAACGCGAACTTTATCACTTTCCACTAATATTTCTGTCGCCACTTTCTATCTTAAAACATCCTCTCTAACAGCGATCCCCATTTCAAATCGGCGAAACTCTAACATGTTTGCTTTCAAAATTACATGGGGTGCACACTGTTCTCACAGTTTTTTCCATAATCCAGTGGGCACTCGGAAAGATTTGTGCATGCCCTCAAAAGGATTATGCAAACAGGAGATGTGAGATGATCATACTACGATGCTGTCCAGAACATCCTGTTTATGTTTACACTAACGTCACCAGAAATGCTACCAATTAACTAAATTTTAACAGAAACACCAATGAGAAGGAAGCTACCTACAGTAAATGACGTTTCAACACCTAACCCACACTCCTGCATGAGAACATCTGCTTTTGCTAGAGATCAAAGAACAAGACACATCAAATATATAAGAGTGGTTATTCGCAGACGTGGTAATCTCATGTGCGATGTCTCAGTCAGGAGAAAGACCTGGACATGACGTAAAATTGTTCATCTTGTTCATCTGCCAACAATGAGAAAAAAATGAATGGTTTCCCACTAGATATACTCGGGATAGAAGTTAAAAGAAGCTGGAAGCCTATGGATATACCATTGTAACAATGAATGTTTTTATCGACATCGGTCAGTAGATCGCAGGAAACAGACAGAGCGCCTCCATGTTGACTGTGGATAATCCAATAACAAGAAGGAGGAAAGTGATATGGGAATCTTTTGTCATTCTGTCAGGTGCTTTTATCTTCTTTTCAAAACACGTCAGTATTATCATTACTGGTATTTAGGACTAGTTGACATACCCCCTCTCTCGTTCTTTGTGTAATCTTTTCATCCGAAATCATCACCGTTTTACAAGTCGTGCGATTTATTACCGAGCAAATCAATTTAAATAAAATATGATGAGGCTACTGAAGATGCTGAAAATGACAATTCTGGAAGTGCATTTGCTTTTTCAAGAATGAGTGTATTCAAAATCAGGATTTCTGACTTATTCGAAGCATGAATTATTTTTTTATCAGCCAGTCAAATTTACTCAAAATGTTTTTGATTTTGCTTTTAATATATTCATATATTAATAGTGTTGACTTAATTTAAAGACGATAACATCAAATGATAAAGAAATTTAGAGAGAAGGCACAAATGATTGACATGACAGATCGATGGAGCTTTCACAGAGGGTTTACAGTTTGACAACTAAACATCCCAAAAATATTATTACTAATTGAATTTTAGAGAAATTATATTGTAAACAGAACAGTTATATTGCAGAATTTCATGAAATTTCCCCTAAATTTATGAATCTGAAACCTGACCTTTTTCAAATATTCCAAATATATTTATCTGTCTTTCAGAGGGTAATGAAAGTGAGTTTAAAACAATGTTACTCTGTTGTGATCAGTTGCTGTTCCTCAATGACATTCACCGAAATTATTCTGAAGGCAGGCTAATCAATTTTTCACACGAGATTCATTCAGTCTTCATTTAATTCATGCGGACACAGTCATTACTTGGATCAGATTAATTTACTGAAAAAATAATAAACACTAATTTTTTTTCTGAAACTTTGTTTAATACATCATTGAGAATATAAGAGTTCTCCTGATAAAAAAATCATAATAATTAAGCACAACAGATTCTTGATATACCATCGTGTTAACTAGTATCAATTTTACTGGTAACTGTAATTTGCTACCTTGAAGTGTTCGTGAAGATGCCAGCAGTATCAAAGAACTAAACTGGAAAATGTCTGATATATTTAGCCTCAAATGATTTGGCTAGAGAATATATTATATATATTGGATATAAAGTCTAGTCAAGGGGAATAAATACCCAGACAGTATGAAATCAAGAGAGGTCAGTTGGAGTTAACTGGAATTCAAATAAAAATTCAAATCTCCGGAATCGTAATGAAGAATAAATACAAAACCTAAAGGTTTTCAATAAAGGGAAATCCTGTTTTGATGTGCGCTATCGAACTTGTTCACCCTAATCCGAACGTACAAGTCAGTCATCAGGGGCTTTTGAATATTTTTTTATAAATAGTGTCAATAATCCCCTAGGATTCGAGACTGCGTTATATTATCTTGAAGACTACCACTATTAGAAAATCAAGTTATTTTGTTTCATCATTTATGACTGTATTGCTAAGTCATGTCAATATGTAGTGAAGTGTGTTCGTTTCTTTTATTTAAACAGTTACCCCAGGTAAGTTTGTATAATCCAATTGATAATAATTTAGCTGAGATTTAAAGCATAGATTTCATTGCAGTATTCTGTGCATACATATTTCATTACTGAGACAATATGACAACCAATGAAGTGTTAGCCAAACTGTTAAATTTGGTCTAATAATTAGAAAAGAAAAAAACTTCTGAATCTCATTATGACTTAGAAAATTCGATGATTCTCCGCAATAAAGTCACTGTTCGATAAATCATTAGCTTTTGAATCATCCTGAAAACTCTTCTATTAATTGTGAAAATTTTATAACTAACTTTCATGAGGCATTTGCACAAAGAAGGTACTGATTTCTTTGGTCACTTACATTTACATACATTTCAATTTGAATGAAAAGCAAGGTTTTAAGAGGTCACGGTGACCTTTGAAACTCATAAACACTGAGAATGTGTTCAACCAGGGACGTAACATGATACACTTATTGACTGATCAACAGATTCCTTGTATTAATCTAATATATACGCAGGGGAATCATTAATATTCATTATTTATTTCATACACTAGCATAATCATTGATTTCACGCATCTGCGTGATTATTGATTTAAATTACTGAATTCCCCAAGGTCGTTAATATTTTTAAAATGTGACATTGATTTTTCTAATTGTATAAATACGGAGTTGTTGTTTAACATTTTCGACTGTTGTTTGAGACAGTAAAAGCTCTCATATCAACGTCCAGTCTTCTCTTTTATTTGTCTTGCGTGCCCGGCGGTATTATTGTTGTTGTTGTCGATGTGCGATTAGGACAGATTAGCCAGCGCATTAGTTAGATTCGCTCGTAGTCTACAAGGTCCTCATACTCACATACATAACAAATTTGGCGACGGGTTTGCTGAAGATGGACCCACTGCGTTTAGAGAAACTAATGGAACAGCAGCTAAAATTGATGGAAATGCTTGCTGGTCTACAGATATCACGCTCTGCCGATTCATCTACAGCCAACGACAGCATTGGTAGCAGCATCTCAGAATTTGTTTATGATCCAGATGCGAACGTCACTTTTGACACTTGGTTTCGCAGATATGAAGACCTATTTCGAGTAGACTTTGCGGATAAAGATGATGCCTGGAAAGTACGGCTTCTACTTCGTAAATTGGGAGCAGATGAGCTAGATAAATATTGCAACTTAATTCTCCCACAGAAGCCCAGCGAAAGATCATTCGATGAACTTGTCCATACCCTTCGTCATCAGTTCGGTGGTCAGAGATCTTTATTCAACATTCGATATCATTGCATGAAACTAATGTTGAACGAAAATGATGACATCCATACTCAGTTGGGTATAGTCAATCGCACGTGTGAACGTTTCAAATTGAAATCGCTTTCAGAAGACCAGTTCAAGGTGTTGATTTTCATTTGTGGTTTGCAGTCTCCCAAATTTGCTGATATACGCACACGTCTATTAAATCGTCTGGAACAAGATCCACGGATGACTTTGAAAGACGTCGGTGAAGAATATCAGCGTTTAATCAACATTCATAACGATACCGCCTTGGTGCAGTCTGGCAGCCAAAATGCAGCAGAAGTGCATGCGGTGCATCCAGTACCGTCGACATCAACCCGCTCATCCTCAGCATAAACCACCATCAGCCTGCTGGCACTGTGGCTCCTGGCATTTTGCAAACTTGTGCCCATTCAAACAGCATAAATGCCGTCGATGCCATACTGTTGGTCACAAAGATGGCTACTGCAAACGCAACAACCGACCCAGATCTCGGAATTACAATAATATCAAAGAAATTATGGCAGAAGTTGGGATGCCCTGCCATAGAGAAGACTAATCAGATAGCAATTAGTGCATGTGGCGGAAGACTTCGATTGAATGGAGAAATTAAATGCAGCGTTGGGTTTCGCGATAGTCATTTCGTCGGCACATGCTACATCAACAACTCAAACCTTGACCTCTTGGGTTTAGACTGGTTCGAGAAGCTGCACCTGTCAGAGATTCCGTTAAGCAGTGTATGCCATAAGATAGAAAGTATTGAACCCTCAACAAGAAAGCCAGAAATCAGAGACAGATATATTAAACCTAAGCCCATTAGAAAGAATGACGTGATTAATGAAAAACCAACTTCGAATCGTCACAGTGAGTATGGCTGCGCCAAAAGTGCTTCGATGTCTGGTAGCAACAAAGTAGCAACTGTTAGCTCCCGTAAGACGGGCTCTGCTCAAAAACTGAAAGTGATGTCTGTCATGGCAGCCAAAGATCCGCCACCGAGAGCATGGCCCACGTCAAAACCATGGTCCCGCTACATGGTGCGAAAGGCCGAAGGCTTGATAGAATGTCGACATGAACTTGATATTTTAAATGTGACATTGATTTTTCTAATTGTATAAATACGATTAATAATCACAGGTCACTACCTCTAGAAGTGCAAATGATTATATCTTACTTATTCCTAAAGAGTCGTTATAAGATGGCCAAAAGACCTTCACCTGCCACTTGCAATGCTAAGTGCTGGAGGAGAAGAAGAGGCTTGTTAATTACAGTGACGCATATCTACAATTTCCAATTTATGTGACAATAAATCAGCCTTTCATCATTCATTCTCTAAATGTGATCAATTTTGTCACATTCTCACTGCGCACATACAAAACTGAATTGAATTTATGTAATGTAAATTAACTGAAATTTCTTAGAATTATACTTTCAGCTGTAAAAAAGCATTTCTCATACTCTGTTATCAATCTAAACATTTTGTATTCCATCAGAAATGATTAGAAAAATGGAAACCCATTAATTTATCTGAACTAAAATCTTTCGTTATCTAATTAATGACAACTCATAAAATCTCGGATTACATTGTTTTTTATCAAGAAAATATTTGCAGTCCACCGTTAAGCAAGCTAAATGCAGCTGCAAACATCTGATGCCAAATAATGAATGAGAAAAGAAACATTCAATTCGCTTAAGGTTTTGTATTATTTTATTTCTTCATTTAAACCAGTTTTCATAGAAACGGCATGTTTGTGCTTTTGTTTAGAAGATATGAGTACGTTTCAGTTTTAAACATGCTGATACTGAAATTTGTTACTTACTGCATGACAATTCAATCAGTGTAGATTACTATTTCCTAAAGGTCCTCAGAATGCTTTAATTATTTGAATATTATATACGAATTTTCATTTATAAAATGATACAGATGGTGATGAAATATACGAATGCAATACTTTTAGTTTAATATTATCGATCAAAAGTTAATTAGCTACATTTCTCAATATAGGACAGGCTATTGAATAAGTTACGTCATTTCTTTACTGATTTCTATGAAAAATGTCCTATATTTTGGTGGATTGATGTGCATAACCAACCCCATGAATAACATGTTGCCTAAATTAGTGAAATTGATGCAATCACCAACTTCATAGACAATTTGTAGCATTTAAAAATAGGGTTGAAACATATTCATGGAAAAAGAACGTGCTAAGCATTTCCTATTTACCACGCAAATCAATTAACTAGGTACGCATTATGGTCAAATATCAAAAGTCAACGGATACGCCTTTATTCTTCATACCGACTCAGAAGTCCACAGTTGCTGTGATACATTGTCCATGCAGCATTGATTAACATATTCAGGTTTTTAGAATGCTTTATACCAGTGATTTAACCAAATAAGTCACGAGATACCTTATTTTTCTATTTACTTTTTTAATTCAAATGCCTTCTGTTCTCAGGTGATATAAGTAAGAAGGATAACAGCGAATATCTGAGGAAAATCTGCTTTCGAACAATTCGGAGAATTGAAACAAAACGTCGAAAAAGTGCTAATAAAATGCTTTCAAAATGATTCATACACAACACTTAATTGTCAACTGAATCACATCATTGTCCGAAGTCATAATCATAAGTGAAAATGTTCAACAAATCTTGAAAACCATTAAATAATTATTGTTGCTGGTAGTGAAACTGATAAATTCCTCAAATAATTACACTAAATCACAGTAGAGAATACATTTACTTATAGTTAACACAATTTTGAAGCTTCTCAACTATGCAAACCGCATGACATTCCTATGAAAATTTCTAACAGTTTGGGTTTCGTCCACAATACTTGTTAATTACCTACTGAATGAAAAACGAATTTCTCTACTGTGGAATGTGTTGCAGGCCTTATTTTCTGGTAGCAAGTAAAGGTTCTACCATTGCGATAATAAGTACGTTGAGAAATCTCGTTCACATGCTTATTTGATCACTGTGGTCTTTACAGTTAAAAACTGTAAGTCATATATTACTTCACTATATTGTTCTTATTTCAGTAGCTTTAAGACTCGCTGAGACCAACTACCTTTTCCAGCAACTATGTTATTTGTTATTATGTTTTCTGAGATGTTTTTGGCACAGATATCTACTATGGACAGCTTTTAAGTCAACTTAACTCAATAAGACACAATTCGAGTGATTATCGTACATGTTATACTTCTATATACCTTGACGGATATACGAAATAAATCTTTTCACGGCTGCTTTTCAATAAAGTCTGACATCAGTTTTCACCACATTTTGTCGTCATGAATTTTATTGCCGCATTACTACTTATCTCTCCATCTTGTATGTAACTTTGAAGATTTCGATTATGAGGGCATAATTTATGGAAATATACAGTTTGCGATTCCCAGTCATTTGTTGCATTTACTTAATGCAACTATTAGCCATATACATTTGACAGCAGTGTGGTTGATAGCATCAAAGTTTAAAAATGAACGAATAAGCGGTTATCATAACTGTAAAGGTTAAAATCTTACCCTCATATGAGTGTTTATATAACACAGAGTGTCCGTAATTGTGAGTAGAATGTGGTATATATGCACATCTATGAAGGCAGAGGGGCTACCTACTATCTCATAATGTCTCATGGCACATTGAGAAGCTTTGCTTGAAATGTGTGAGGCAGTATGATTGTAGCCATAAGGATAAAGGTAACAAAACAAATACAGATAATGTTTACAGGAATCCAGTATCACCTGGAAAGAAGGCTGTTCTAGTTTGTTTTAAAGAGTAGAGCTCAAAAGGTGACTTGGCGAACTTTTTAAAAGGCATAAATTGAGTTTATTAACCCTGATTGGAACTGTTTCAGCTGTGATCGGCTATCGAGTGTGTACAAACTTAGAGAGCTGAGGTTGTATCCCAAGTAGAATGATAAAGGCTCCATATTCACTGGATATGCTGATGTTGAACTCCCTCCAGATTGAGTCTCCATTTGTATCTTCTAACCACATTCAAAAGCGTACTCTATCTACTCGTTTCCTTCTTTCCCTCACCCAAAATATAAATAAATTTCTTTGGATAACTGTGCAGTCGGGGATAATAAAAACGGTGGATACATTTATTTTTTCACGAAGTTTCAATGTGAAGTAAGAGCTTGACTGTGCCATATCTTCTGTGAATATTCTTCCTTTGATAGATAAAGGTGAGCTGATAATTTTGTGAAATCCTTTTTCAGTGAAACAGTGCATGACACTATCAAGATACAGGCTCCAGCACTGTTCAAAAAAAGATAATTAGTCGACATAAGTTTGAAATTATATAAACTTAGTAATGAGGAGACTCTATTGAGTGAGGCTGAGGGTACCACCTGCAGATAAAAACATCAGTGTATGGAGCAAGATTCCCGAAGATCACCTGGAGATTTACATCTACCCTAAATTATCTAATCCATCAGTGGATATCGAGATATGTGTACAGAACTAAAGATGAAGAGTTTTTTCATGAAAAGAAAAGTGTTTATTAGAAAACAAATGTTGAATATTATGGTTATATGTATACCTCGGAATCAGAAATTCACAACTTCCGTTTTCGAATATATCTGTTTCTAATATTCTATCTTTCCTTGAACTGTATGATTCACTGAACTTGTGTCCCCAAGTTTTCAAAAACAGTAGTTGTTAATTCAGGTATTTAGAAAGATATGCATAATAAATTTTTTCTGCCCAATGCATTTAAATTCCGGAACTAAATATTATTTGCTGAAGGTGGAGAAGAATTCTAGCAGTGTCTTGTGGAATATAATTCCGGCAAGAAATTGTTCTCGTAACGTCATCGACTTATTAAAACTGTGTCACACTCTTGCATATCCAATAAGCCCACATAATATGCAGTTAACTAAGTTTGGACGGTTTTGATTTCGGAAATTACATATTAGACGACGAATTCATTACCGATTTATTCAGAAAAACTTAGTGAGTGGGAAGTTTTGAGATTTTATAAACTCCAGAATCAATCAAGTGCTATGAAAAAGAAATAAGAATTTATAGTAAGGTAGAGTAAAAGAGTCTCAGTTGACTTGGGAAGCAGAAATTTTATGGGAGTCAAACAATTTTATCCTCATTGTGTCTTTGAAAGCCGAATTAATGCTTGTGAATAAGTGTTCTTACAGTATAATTGCTTAATCACTGACACAGATTGATATGTCTTTTATGCAAGAAAGTTAGCACTGTGTCTATGAGTTTTCATTTGAATTGTTAACGACACACACACTACGAACAAAGGTGAAATATTTTGTTATTTCATCAACAGGCCACGTAGAAATCTGTGCGTATCAAATGAGATGTTGATCAGAACTTATCAATCCTTCACCTGCCATTATCACTTGTTTTTCAATGAATTAAGCAAGGCAACATTTAGCTATTAATTGACGAGTCAATGAGTCCATCGTTGCCAACATTTTACTGCGCGATTCGACCGCAGTATCAATAAAGATCACATATGATAATGTCTACTGGTAAGTCGAAGCATTCGATGTCAGAATTATATTCAAAAGTAAATGACACTGGGACCCTTTAGTTAAATCCGAAGAATGTAACTTTTCTCATGCATTAGGATGGATGGTTATTCAAAAAATATATAATTCTGAGCATAAAAGGAATTCGTTAACTCAGAAATTTCAGAGATTATTATCCCTTTGTTAACGGATTTCTGCCTATTATCACAGGCATATTTACACCAAAATGAAGTTACGCTCCGCAGTGACTTGTTACACTTCCTTTAGGTATTCATCTTTCTGTACCTTTAGGTAATGACTTTGTTTGTCTGCATAATTCATATCATTTATCATTTCAGTTGGGTATTGTAAGTTATTTAGGAACCTTGTTCTGCTTTGACTGGGTTTCATTCAGATATATTCAACTAGAATTAAGGATGCGTTTGATAACTGACTATCCAGTGTATGTTTCAAAGTAAATTTACATTTAATCCAGGTAATTGATTATTATGTGCATGTAAATGATCGCAGGTGGGACAGACAACCTGTGTGAAAAATCTACTGTGTATTTCGCGAAATAAATCACTTTTTATCGTGTATATTTCAAACTTGAGGAAATTAACGAATAGTAATTAGCCTCCTTTAGAAATTTGTTCAGATTATTAGGTTTAATTCCGTGTGTTTACTTGGCTTCAATAGTTACAGATTACTGACAAACGTCATCTTAAAAATACCCAACAGTTCGACTGTGAAATTTAGCAAGTAGATCAAAATATGGAAGACCATGACAATGCTAAAGAAAACAATAATGTGTTATTTTATACAACGATCGTGAGTTAATTCTTTAAAGTATTGAACGGCTAATTCTAAACAACTGATTCAGGAATTTCCTCTTAATTTATAGAGAAACTCTTGCAATATACTTTAAAATCAAACAGGAATAGGAGACATAAACAGTCGGTCCTATGAAGTTTGTCGGTAGAAGACAGTCTTATTTTCGGAAAAATAACCCATTATCGGTGACTATTCTTTGAACCATATATTTCCAGATAGATAACGTTAAACAGGAATGATAGCAAAAGTGTTACAAGGATTTCAGTAACTATAATTTTTTCAGGACACCTTACATTGTATTGACAGAAGGAGGTTTCCTTCCACTGACGCATAAATTCCAAATTTCAAATGATCATTCAGATAAATGAAACGTCATTTATGTCGGAGTAAATCCTGCAAGAACAATTAAGGAAAACAAATACGGTCACCTCTCTTACATAATAATTTGTTTACTAGATGTCACACAGTTATACATTAGTATTTAATGGACGACAACGTGAACACAGTTCATTGTTCATACTCATATCAATATCACTTGTCTCCTACCTGAATTTACAACTTGAGAATTCATCATATACTTTGAGTAGTCTGATAACATAGAACATCGACATAATCATTGATGTGAAGAAAGAGAATCCTGATTCACTAGATACCTTACTTATTGAATAAGGTGAAAACTATTGTCAGACACCGTATTCTTTGCATTTTTACAGAGTTCCGTTAACTAACTTGCACCACTAATCGAAAATTGTTCGAAAATAAAGTGCAGCAAATAGCTGAATTAGGTTAATTTTTTCTCCAAAGACGAAAATATAAAAGCAGCACCAAAAAGTGAGTAGTAGTTAGAATTTATTCCTATAACTACTGTTAGCCTACTGAAAAGCTGATTCTGTCTATTGATTATGAAATTAGTTGAGAAAAACTGCTGAAAAATTAAATTTGTGTGACGTTCACGAGTTAGGGGAATCGCATATTGTGAATGAATTGGCTTTATATTCTGTCTATTTTATATTCCTAAATATACAGTTGATTAATTTGCTATCTGACTCGTTATGAGCAAAGAAATTATGATAAGCGACTGTGGATGTATGAAAAAAGCCCGTGAAATAATGATAATTCCATCCAGATAGTCCAGTTGTCATATTTTCCTCCATATTTAGGAGGGTTGCAGATGGGCTTCTCATATAATGTGTATCAGTTTTCAATTCTGCGTGTATTGAAATGCGTCGAAGTCACTTTTTCAAGGTATATTTTCTGTACCTGTGTTGAGAAAGAACGGATAAGATTCTTTTTTCTCTCGATGGGGATAAAACTGTATAAATTGGACAGCTGTCCTATCAGTGTCGATTTATCGTAAATGAATCTTCTCGAGGACCCGTCAGCTTTCCTTCTGAGTAAAACATTAAAGAATAATATATTTCTTTCATTTTCATTTCCTGAGGTGAACCGGATAGCAGGATGACTGCCATTGAATACTTTCATGATGCCATCCAAATCACGGTTGTTTTCTCATATAATCAACATGTCATCCACGTATCTTTTGTAGAAGTTAGGCCTTATTGTAGCATATGTGAAAGTACTAATCTCTAAAGTAGCCAACAAGAAATCTACCCTCTACGGATCAAATAGCGAACCTACAGCTTCGCCATCTGTTCGTCTATAAGTATTCCATCTTTCTGTATTGACGTATGAAAGCCTTCAGGTATGATGTGGGCATCACTATTTGCACACTCTAAATGTCAATGCAATTGCAAATGAAGCATGCTATTTCGTGTAATGGAACATTAGTGAATGGCGAGTAATCATCAAGTGATAGCATGCTTTCCTCACTTACACTAACATCATTCATGCAATTGTCAAATTCAGAATTATCATACAAAGAATACCTTCAAACTTGCCTTCCTAATGGTTACAAGTGTCCTGTCATCCACTTTGTGACATACTGATACGGTTGACCTGTCATATGTAAAATGAGACTAAGTGATTCAGGTATCGGCGCTACTGTGGTGTCGTCATTTTTGTCTTGTTGATCAAACTTTTCAGTATTTTTAGTCAACTGAACGATATAGAATTTTTAGCCATATGATGATATGAACATTTAAAAGAGACTCAAATTATTCGAGATGCAATAAAAGATGTATTTTTGAGGATGTTTTAGGAGAATTGCAGCTGGTTCAGTGGGCTTTAGTAAATTCTACAATCTGGAATTGGCATTACGACGTCTGTTTATTTCATAGCCACAGTAAGGTAGTCTCCAAATTGTTAACGAACCCCTGATGAAAGTTGGTTAAGCAGACATACTATTCGTGTAATTTTCCATTCTGAATCATAAATCCTGGATAGATTTTATAAAACTTACATTGGCAAGAAATGAAATTGGTTTTCTAGAGGAGTATCCTGAAAAAGTATAGTTGAGGGTTTCGCATCGTCACCATTATTATCCCAACCACATATCGGGATCTCCCCACCGTCTAGTTGCAAAATAACCGCAGAAAGTCTCTAACTTGCCAGACAAAAAAAATTTTAGATACTCTGTTAAAAACAGCGGAAGTCACTAACTGTATTTCAAACGTGAGAATCTGTGACAAACGCATGTTATCATTTGACTTACAGTCTCTCTTCACAAGCTTTTTACAATGAAGAGATGATATATTTTCCATGGAAGTAATTGGAACACAAGAACTTGAATATTATAGTGCCGACTTTGAGGTTAAAAGAACTTTTACTTGGTTACACTTTGAATATTTAATTCAGAATTAGTGGTATTATTTACAGACAGCCATATCACCTGTAGTTCCTCTAGTTGCGAGTTTTTTCATGGCAAGCTTGGAAAATGGTCTAATAAAATCAACGACGGATAGTTTTTCTTGTACATATGAACATTGATGATACTTTTTATCACATGTGAAAACATTTTAACTAAGTAATGTCTTCCACGTTTTAAATAGCTGTCTCTCATACACTTAATTTACAAATGAATTGTAAACCGGAAAGAAAACCTCTTACCTGGGCATTCGATTAATAAATAAACCCTGACTGGGCTATGAACAGGTCATTATGTAAAAAACTTACGTGAGACGACCTGTTGAGTATCTTTATTTTAAACAGAAGCTATGGATTTCCCTTATGACCAAGATCAAAAGAATCTATAACCCTGAATCAGTTGATGAAGAGAGTCACTATTTTGAGGAAGACAACATTTGGTAATAGATTACGCCACACCGTATAGGTGAACACGTAGAGCCCGAAACAACTAAAAAAACCGCGTTTCTATGACAAAGAAGATGCAATGCATGAATGCAACATTCAAAGTTGACCCGCTGGCAGACACCCTAAAGAAGAGAATGCCTACCGCCTTGAAAAGAACATTTTTCTTTCACACTTCTATTAGTATTCTCATGCAGCCCATTGTTCTTCAACAAGTTCCAGGGTTCGCATTCCACCACATCTGTGGGTATCAATTACTTCACTTATTAATATAGAGCGATGTGATTTGATGCGTGTTTTGTCTGAGACAGGCAATGATCCTTATCCTGTCTGGCTGCATAAAGGTTTGCAACATTTTTTTACTAATATATCACTTCTTTAAGAGACAGGTGGTAAGTGAAAGTTTAGATACAATTCTGTTATTTCTAAAAAACAAAGTCAAAGCCAATTAATCTTTCTTCGTTATGAAATTAGTCTTGAAGAAGTCCTGAAAATTTAATTTTGTGTGACGTGTAAAAATAGAGAATTGTATATTCTAAATAAGTTGGCTTGTGTTCTTATGGTTATTACCCCTCTAAATTAAAAGTTTAATAACTTTTTATCCGACATGACTTGAGCATCCGAGAGAAATCTTACTATCTTATGTTGTTTTACATATTATTAAAATGCGTCAAGTGAAGCGCGTGTTTATATCTATTTTTCTTCGAAGATGTTGACCACCATACAATGCATTCGTGAATACATAAGAAATAGGTTACAAAACACACGAAATTATCTGCTTTCGATAATACGAAGACAGTGAAAAGCAGTACTAAGTTAACCAAGATCATTAGGGATCAAAATCAAAGTAATAATGAAAGAGTAGAAGAATAAAAGAATTTAATAAAGTAATGGTGATTCTATGCAGAAAGTATTAGACAAGACTTTTAGATAACTTTAAACACTATCGGTGTCAAATGTCTTGAAATCAAGTTGAAGACGTTTATGATTATAAATGTATGTATGGGCTGACAGTCAGAGAATCGAATGTAGAGGGATAGTTGGCATAACGTCAGGAGTACAATTGCTTTGAAGTCTTTTATAACCGGAGCAGGAAATCGAAAATTATGTGAACCAGTGTGCGTGTTATTAAAATATATGTTTGAAACCAAAGTTATTGTGTTTGTAGTTTCGTATGGAAATCTGGAGCCATTTATTTGAAGCCCTATGCTATAAACAAATATTGATGGCATTTTAGTTGCTGCAGGTGAGTTGTTGATTATTTCTCTGCAGGCATTTTTCATATTCATTCCAAAGATTATCGACAGTTTTTCATTTTGACTAATCATGCGCCCAATGACAAAAGTTCTTCAGACTATTAGAATTAACTGAACCCTATTCAGCTCAAGCAACGGTTTATCTCATGGTAACTCTTCCAGGAGAGAATGTGTGAACATTCTAATAATGATAGGTAATAACTCCAAGAAAATGTTAACATCAAGAAAGTAAAGTGAAGTCGGCTGACATTTTTGATAATGTATCTGAAGTTTGTAATCAAATCCTCTTCGATTTTATTCCGTCAGACTAGGAATTCGCATGTTGGACGATTGTTCTTGTTTTTAAGGTTACGTTTTCTGAGCCATATTCTTCATAAAGGTTCACGGAGATATGGGTAAACTAAGGTGAGAAAGAAAAAGATAAAAAGTAAATCAAAGGCAATATCATCTATCAGTGCGTCACAGATAGTTACCAGATATATTTTCACTTATTAGTTTGCAGAAATTCAATTGTTCAGAGCTTGAGCTTAGTTGCAGAAAACTAGATGTAATTGAGTTAAGGTTCCAGCTCCTGTCAAAAATGTGTTTGCTATATTTAGCGTTTTATTGACATATCCTCCGAAAATTGCAATAGAGTTTTATGATTTGGGCTACAAAGAATCTCAAAATGCCTAATCCTCCAATTATACCTGTATACAATTGCTCTCATTATACACCAAAAGCGTGAAGTAGTTCTAAATAAATCCTTTATTATTTCGCCTTTATTATAATACTACTGAATCTCGACAGTGTGGACTCTGATTCTAATCAACACTAGTGAGATTATGACATTAACTGAACATCAAATATCTAAAGCAATTCATGAATTCAACAGAACTAATTCGTAAGTGGACTATTTTTCTCTTATACAAATTAAAATTCATCTCTCAAAGCAATCTAATCTCGATATCAGAATACGCAGTTTAGTGTAACAAGTTCTGAGGTATTTTATCATGAAAAGAAAATTGTGAAAAGGTTATTTCTAAGCTGTTCATCTGAGAGTCAACTCCTCAACTATTGAGAAAACCTCACAGGACGTCTTTTTTTCTATTATATCCAATGAAAATTGCAGTCTGAAAACAGTTTTGACAAATAAATTGATTCTGAGTCATTTTTGCTGTTAGCTGTGTATGATTATAATCATCCATTTTCTCACTGAAAAACATTCTACAAGAGACAAGATTACTGAACATAACAGGATCACTGTCCACCTAAAGGAAACTGAAACACATGACGTAATTACCACAGATATAACTCATGACCAAATATTGTTTACGATAGTATCCAGACAAAATTAGTTACCATCTGACTGAAGTTTATAATCAAGCTTGCGGATAAAATATCACTGCTGCAGTTAATGTAAACTGTAACCAAAGAATTTCACTGAGCGTTTCCTCTACAACTTCAGAAATAAATTGAGTAAATAGTATTTTTTATCAATCTATCAAAAAAGTGAAGACAGATTTACAGAAGTTAGCAGTAGGATATCTGCTTGCGATTCAGATAAAAGGCCAATGGAAGAAAAATTATATGTGATACAGAGTGAAACTGAGCGCATCTCCTCGACGAGGTTAAGTGAATTAGATTCGATAGCTGTCAAATACAGAAGCACAGGTTAAGTTACGTTGAATTTGGCTAAATTAATCCGTCTTACGTCCCGATGTTACCAGTTGAAAATGTTCAAAACTGCAATCAAAACACAAATCAAACGATTTTCACAATCTCTATGAAAGTCAGTCGAAGATGAGTACACTTAATCATCTGGAATTTATTTCAAAGATTCGAAGAAGGAAAACAGCAAGACAATCACAACAGTCAGCTCACAGAAGCTACGGAATGACTAAAATAAGCCAAATGAAACAAGCAAAACAATGTGTTTCACTTTTATCTAGGTGAGTAATGATCCTGCTGTGTTCAGTAATCCCGTCTCATATAGAATGTTTTCAATGAGTAAGATGATGGTTATAATTATTCACAGCTCACGTTTAGAAAAGTCACATTGTGAGAAATAGCTTTCTAGAGTAAAAAACAAATTGTCAAAATAGATGTGCTGATTTACTAGTGAATTTTAGCGCAAATACTTCAGATGTCCATATGTTACGCCGAATATTCCAAACTATTGTCTTAACACAACGTCAAAGTAGCTAAAAGTATTAGAGTGGCAGATCTTACTAGACAATAATCACTTACAGATGTTTGAGGAAATCGCAGCTGACATATTCGTGAATTCAGTATGAGCACACTCACGGTTGAATGAATAAAAGTTTCTCTCGCAGTGCACTTTAATTTACTCATCAATTAGATTGCGACTGTGGATTTCGCCAGCTTATTAGGTCTAACTGCTGTTGTGGCGAGTGCTATTGACACGATTTATCAGTGGTAGATAAAGAGTCGTTCATTGGCATAAAGTCATCAAATAACAGGGAGATACATTTGTTGTCAGAGAAGGCAAATGGTACGGCGTTGTGGAGGTACATGGGAGACGCGAAAGGAACACAAAGAAAAACAATATGCGGGCCAGAATAAGTACAAAAAGAAGATCTGTGCAAATGGCGCGTTGAACATCAGGTGTACATAATTCGGCTGAACAGAGATATCAATTTACAAATAAACATTTATTTACAAAGTCTTTCGACTTTTGCTGTTACACTGTTGACTCATTTTAGTCACATTAATTTTAAAAAATACATTAAGTTTGACTTCATATTTCAAGTTTTGTTCAACGGCGGCCTGCTTACATCCCACAATTATCTTCATTGCAATCCAACAGAATGCATAGCATTTCCTCTATTTTCACTTTTTAGCTGTTGAATTATATGTGAATGTACTCATGTACATTTTAAATTGGCTTTCAACCCTCTGCTGTGGAGTTTCCGAAGACGACAGAAAAAAACATTGAAGATTATCTTATATCGTGTCAATATTTCCTGTAGAATAAAGCAATTATTATCACTGTTTTTCTGTAGTATGCTGCAAAACGACTTTCTATAAGGCGAATAATTTTCGAATTTATGTTCAGTGGGAAGGAACTCATTGTAAGAAAGGCATTTAAAGGTGAATTGCCGAAATCACTGGTTTTCGCTCTGGTGAATACTATTTAGCATCGATGAACTCACCTGGTACCGAATCTGGCACCAACATTCAACAAATTGACAGCATCGAGTACCACACTCAAACAACACGGAAATGTGCTTATATATAATAAGGTACAATTTATAATAAAATCTATTTAACTCGAAACATTCCATAATACAAATTTCGCAACATGTATGAGAGTTCTATTTGTCAAGTTCTGCAATTACTTTGCACATTTAGTTTGGCTTTCATCATTCGTCGCCTTCGTTCCACTCTTGCCTAAGTCTTAACCAGATTGAATTGTTTTGCATTAATTTAGAGAACACAAGTAAACCTATATTTTTAATACTTATACATAGTAGTACATATACTAAAAAAATAACACAAGAGGAATGATACAATCATTGTCAGTTACCCGTTATAAAGCAAAGCACAAAATGTGCTGTGTATCTCACTCTGATTTTATGCACTTACTCACAATTTTAATTGAACAGTTGCTCTCAGAATCATTGTTTACAAGGAAAAACATCTCCAATGGACCGATAAATGCTCCATGCTACTTTGAATGCCACTTCATTTAATTGTTCAGCGAGTCTAGTATAAACGTACACTGCATCATCACGATGTACAGTGAATTGCAAACACTATTAAACTTTTTATTTATTCAACAGAGAAATTTCGTAAGTGGACTAATTTTAAATTATACAGATAAACATTCACCTCGCAGAGAAGTCCAATCTTGATGGCAGAATAAGCAGTATATTATAACACATTCTGTGGTATTGTGCCATGAAAAGAATTTTGAGAGTGTTATTTCCAAGTTATTCATCTGAAAGTCAACGTCTTAACTATTGACGAAACCTCACAGGACGTCGCGCTTTCTGTCATTATCAACATAAATTGGAGTCTGAAATTAGTTATGACAGATTAGTTGATAGTGACTCAACGATGTTATCACCCACTGTTATACATGATGGGTAATATTCGTTTGACAAAATTATAATTACTTTTATATATATGTTTATACTCTTATTGAAATGCAGAGTGAATAAAGTCAGCTTCAAAATCATAATGCCTCTCTAAAATTCATCCGGTTAAATTATAATAACTGTTTGTTTGGCATGTCTACCTACCAGTGAATATCGTTTGCGGTAGATCTGTTTCTCTGAAGAGGGAGTTAGGAGGTTAGGAGAGGGTTCTTATTTATTTTCTATCTAAGAGATAATCAGTTCATCTAATAAGGACGAAACATACTAAACACTTTTTTCATTCACTCAAATAATTGTTGATATCAACATCTATCCATACTCTTTATCAACCAAGTGAAGGAATGTAAGTCAGTGTTAGATCAGTTGACCAATATTCGTCCATATACTCCGTATCATCTTAATTTGCAGACAGAATAAGTAACGGTTTGTTTAACTGTCTAATAACCTTTCTTTTTTTTTTATCCTTCACGTTCCCCAGTGGAACATAGGGCTTCAAGCTAGTGGCTTGAAGTTTCTGTAGCAGTATTTATTTTACAGGATGGGGTTGCTAGCCTCATGCTTAACCTTTCCTCTTTACCGGCTTTTCATTGCTGGTTTAGCGAGGTAAAGGAGTGCGTTGGCCGGGGTTCGAACCCCGGACCATGTGCATGGTCGGCGAGCGTCCTAACCGCTATGCCACCGACGCACAATAACCTTTCAGCCAAATGAAATATTTGAGGAAAATTATTGTATTCTAACGAATCAACACAAAACTTATTATGTTATTAACCTAAGTACGAAACACTTTACTTGCAATAAAGTCTGTTCGCTCATGTAAACTCCGTGAAACACAACTCAACCTAATCAGTTTCAGGCCAGTTTATTCCTGTAATCATATAGAAGGCATATCAATTATCATCATTCAGGGGGACTGTGAAGAATACTGTGAGCAATGACAAAACTTAAACTGCTATTATTATTGCCGTAATGACGAGCAGGTTCGCAGAAATGTCGTGAAATCGGTTGAACACAATACTGTGTATCAGCTAAAACCTGTTGGTATGTCGCCATGAGCTCAGTCGCTAGAAAGTCATTGCTGTTTCACTTCCAGGTATTAAGGACTGTATCAAATATGTGTAGCAGCTTATAAATGTTGTCAGTTGGAATCTCATTTGTCTTGTCTCACAAATTATATTTCAGTAAAGGAGAGCCTGCCTAAGACAAGTGAGTAAATTTTATTTGTTTTGAGATAGACAAAATACATCAACCGATAAGAAAGAAACCCCACACACAAAGGGTCAAAGTTCAAGTCAAAGAAACAATGAATTACAATACAAATAACCTGGAAGGTGTGAAAATACACAAAAACAACCAATCAAGTACAAGGTCACCAGGAGAGATGATTAATAAACTCGTGGAGAAATCTGAAAGCCCACTTCAAATTGAAGTATGCGCTGAAGATGTCGCCTAGTAGGGCGATGAAAGCTTCGCAAATTAACTATCCAGCTCAGAGAACACAACCATATCAAAATCATCCACCTGAGCTACAAATCTTTTCTATCATATTTATTTGTTTTGTTTTAACATTTCGCCTACACAAATATGCTAGTCAGAGGAGACTAAAATTGTCTCAGACGGTTTTTCTACTCAACTATTATTTATTTGAAGCAGTTACAGCATGGAGTTGTCAGCGGAAGAATTTGAAGTGAGATGACATTATGAGACTTCCGCCAGGGGTTTGGTGAAGAGTTTGTATTTATCGCTATTTTTTTCTTCCTTCACGCTTCCCAGTGGAATATAGGGCTTCAAGCTAGTGGCTTAAAATTTCTGCTGCAGTGTTTATTTTTACAGGATGAAGTTGCTGGCCTCATGCCCAACCTTTCCTTTAAACCACCTTTATTTCTGGCTCAGCGAGGTAAGGGAGTGCGTCGGCCGGAGATCGGACCCCGGGCCATGTGCATGGTCGGTGAGCGTTTTAACCGCTATGCAACCGACGCTGTAGATACGTGAGTATTGAAACATGAGTCAGTAAAGTAGCTACGTTGTATGAGTCAACAAAGGTTAGTCTAAGATATAACATTAAACATTATTGTGAGTTGAATGACGATCAGCTGATCAGTGTGGAACGAGTAACAAAATTCGTTTCGTGATAAAACATCATGGAAAAAACATCAACACGTGATAATAAACGTGAAATTGATAAGTCATAAAAATAATGAAACATAACTTTCAAATTCAATTCAAGTTTTGTATTCACATGCATAAGCTGAAGCTTGGTCTTCATCACAAAAGCGTGAGCGAATGAATCTCTCCAGGAATAGATAAAGACGCTTCATGTTATTTTGTCAACCAAATGTAAATTTTACTTAAAATAAGAGAATCTGGCGACAAAGCTTACACTATTTAAGGAAGCACGTTTTGTATGTGTCGTAGGAAAGAAAGTTCTATCTTCTGCTTGGAATGGACAATGCTGCGCAATATTTGGAGATCGTGTTTCCTGATTTTAATCTCCAGACAAAAACATTTAAAAAACAAAACTTCCATTCGCTAATATGTTGTCTTATTTCGTTCGATTTCCACTATCTCAACTCGCGAAAATGTCACCAAGACTGATGATGGAAATTATACGATAAAATATCGAAATTCGGAGAGTGTCCATCAACTATGTTTGCAGGTTAGACTGTAAATCAGTGGATATAGTTCACAGAAATGAGTCCTATCACAATAATGACAGTGATATTTTCTAGATAGAATACTCATTTATTTGTCTGTTTATATTTCGGATATTTCATTTTTTGAACGCAAATCCTGAAAATAAAACATCCAGTGATGAATATCTTCTGTGCCTTCAAAGTAAGGTGAAGTCATTTACTTAGAGGTAGCTTCATTGGTTTGTCCTAATTTATTCAGTGTAAAACCAGATGTGAACCACATGTTGCTTATGCCCATCAACAAGAAAAATATTTATAAGTGACGTATTGTCACGTTTTGTCTACAATTTTTGCACAGCAAGCACGACTGACAGGGAAAATAGTACCTAGCAAATAATCAACCATACCAAATAAAGAAAAACAATGAAAAGTAATTATATTGCTATAGGTCAAATTCTTCATGGACAATCGATGTTTATTTATTTCCTCTTCATGTGGCTTTTCCAATGTTCTTCAGAGTCCTACAAACTCTATTAGTTGTTTACAGATTTATATTAACTGCCTAATTTTGAGCGTTTAAAATCTACTAGTATTTCAAACCCGTAGGTACCGTTACACTTCCAAATGGAGAGAGTAAGTATCAGTTGAACACACGTTTGATTTTTCTCTCTGTGTATTGAGATTTCTTAAAATATTTTATTCTTCAATGTAAACCCAGGGAATTCGAATTTCACGCTTGCATTATAATTAGTAATTTATGCGCGAAATCTTGATACTGTGATATTTTGTGATGTAGCTTTTATTTTCTGTTCGAAATGTGTCACACAGTGATTTAATCTTCCGATTGTTACTACGTAAATTGGGTCCTGCAGAATATAAAAGGTACTGCAACCTAATTTCACCCCAAAAACCACGTGACAAGTGTTTCGATGACACAATAAAGCTGTTGAGTGAACATTTTGGAGACCACTCCTCATTATTCAGCATACGATATCTTTGCCTCAAGCTGACAATGAATGAAAAATGATGATTTTCTTGCTCACGTTGGCACAGTTAACCGAGAATGTGAAAGATTTCGACTCAGGTCCTTAACAGATGATCAGCCTTGATTCTCATATGCAGTCTTCAATCTCCTCGTTTCCCAGATATTTTAACACGACTGCTCAATCAGCTAGAGCAAAATCCCAAGTTAACTCTACATGATATAGCTGATGAATATCAACGGCTCATTAATTTGCAGAAAGATACGCACCTGGTCGAATCACCAACTTCGAGAAGCTCTGACATTCGTGCATTACGAAAGAGCAAAAATCTCTCTTCATCATCCAGTCCTGACCTACTTTCTCCTAATGTTCCGCATACCCCTACACATACTCGTCCAACCTCACAAAATACTGCAAAGAAGACCCCACCATCACCATGCTGGCATTGTGGCGCATGGCACTTTGTAAAGTCATGTCCATACAAAAATCGTCGTTGCCACAAATGTAACACAATCGGTCATAAAGCCGGATTTTGTCAGCCACGCCAACCCAGATGCCATAAGCAAACGAAAGCTCGATCAACTGTTAGTCCTAAAGCTCCAAGAAGATCAATGAGTCTACTCGCAACCTGTCAAGTCACAATACCTGGTATGCGGAAATATATTGATCTTCAGATAAATGGTCACAATACACGACTGCAGTTGGATACTGCCTCTGACATTACGGTTATATCAGAGAAACTTTGGAAGGATATTGGCAGACCACCTATCACAAACACTGCGCAGACTGCTGTCAGCGACTGTGGTGGGAGTCTTAAACTAACTGGCGAACTCGAATGCTCCGTGTCTTTCCGCAATATCAAATTCACAGTAATCTGTTACGTCACCCAGAGTGATTTAAATCTTTTGTGACTTGATTAGTTTGATCGGTTGCATCTCGCTAATGTCACACTTAATTCTGTATGCAATACAGTCAACAAGAATAAAAATCCAGCCAACTCCTTTTCTGATTTATGCAAGCTATTTGCACCTGTTTTTCAACCTGGTTTAGGTCACTGCACCTCGATGCAAGCTACCTTTCGCGTATTACCAGACGCAAAACCAGTTTTTCACCCAAAGAGACCAGTCCCATATGCATCCGTAGCAAAAGTTGACGAAGAATTGGAGAAACTACAACATCAAGGAGTATTAGCGCCAGTCACTTACTCGGCATGGGCAGCACCCATAGTAGTTTTCAGGAAAACAAATGGGTCCCCATGTATTTGCGCTGATTTTTCTACTGAGTTAAATGCTGCACTGGAACAACACCACTATCCTCTACCTAGCCTGGATGATTTATTCACTGTTTTAAATGGTGGCTCTTATTTTGCAAATCTGCATTTTGCTGACGCATATCTACAAGTTGAAGTGGCCCCAGAAGGCCGAGAACTCCTTGCTATTAATACACATCGCGGTCAGTTTCAATACAACAGATTACCTTTCGGAGTTAAAACTGACCCAGCTATTTTCCAACAGCCGATGGATACTATCTTGGCTGGTATTCCGAGTGTTGCCGTCTATCTTGATGATGACGAACTTTACAGCAGGACAGAAGCTGTTTTGTCACGCATGCAGAATAATGGTTTACGACTACGTTCAGAGAAGTGTCAGTTCTCCTTGAGATCTTTTAAATATCTTGGATTTATATTTGATGCTTCCGGTAGACGTCCAAATCCTCACACTATACGTGATATAAAAGATGTGCCTTCTTTATGCTCTTTCTTGGGATTAATTAGCTATTACTTTGCATTTCTCCCTGCGTTACATAATGTTCGACATCCTCTCAATCAACTACTCGAAAAAACTGCAACCTGGAAATGGTCCGAAGCTTGCAGATCAGCTTTTGAAAAATTGAAGGCTATGTTAATGTCTGAATTACTTCTGACACATTATAATCCAACACCTCCAATTAAAGTTGCAGCGAACACTTCAGCAAGCGAAGTGGGAGCTGTCATTTTACATGTCTTCCCAGATGGCTCACAAAAAGCAATAATGCATGCATCTTGAACACTAACTGCTGCAGAGAAGAAATATGGTCAAATTGAAAAAGAAGACTTAGCTTTAGTCTTCGCCGTACGGCGTTTCCATAAAATGATCTACGGCCGCCAATTTACTTTGCTGACAGATCATAAACCGTTAATTTCCATTTTCGGATCAAAATAAGGTATTCCTGTACATGCAGCTAACCGGCTACAACGTTGGGCGATAATATGACTTGGATACGATTTTGATAATAAATACAACCAAACTAACGAATTTGGTCAAGCCGACCCTCTATCTCGTTTAATTAGTGACTATCCTACATCAAGTGAAGATATGGTAATTGCATCGATTGTCACAAAGGACTATGCAGTCCATCTCATCGTTCGATCTCTACCAGTAACTTTTGCCAAAATACAACGAGCCACAACCACCGATGCCACCTTACGACGTGCTACACAGTATATATCCTGTTATTGACCAAAGATTAAATATGGTGGAGACCTGAAACACCTGTTTGCTCGTCGTGATTCCTTATGTGTTGTAAAAGATTGCCTAATGTTTGGAGAACGCGTAGTGATACCTGAAGCACTACGAAATAAACTTCTAAAATAGTTCCACATGGGACATCCTGGTATTCCGCGGATGAAATATATTGCTCGCAGATACGCATACTGGCCTAATATGGATAAACATATTATTGATTTTGTTCAACGATGTTCAAAATGTCAACAAACTGCAAAACTACCCCACCAGCTACCCCCCGTACCGTGGCCACCAGCAGACCATCCCTGGTCCAGAATTAATATTGATTTTGCTGGCCCTATAAATGGTGCATATTATTTAGTGGTTGTAGACGCTTTTTTGAAATGGCCAGAAGTTATACCAGTGGTTTCGCCGACAACGTCCTTGACTCTCAAAGCTCTCACGGATATATTCTCCCATCATGGTCTGCCTCAAACCATAGTCACAGACAATGGTTCGCAGTTTTCTTCTCATCATTTTCAGCAATTCTGTACTCAAAATTCTATCGAGCATTTGTTCACACCGCCGTATCATCCCCAATCAAACGGCCAAGCGGAACAATTTTTTGACACCTTGAAGAGAGCTTTAATCAAAGCAGAGGGAGAAAAGATACCATTTGACATCATCCAAAAATTCTTGATGGTGTACCGTACAACGGCGAATGAGTCAATACCTAACAAGAAATCGCCCGCAGAAATTCTTTACGGACGCAAACTAAGAACGATCCACAACTCCATGTTACCACCGGTACCCAAACGTGCCAACGCATCAGTTCGGAACGAGAAAAAAATTTGATGTTGGTGACGCTGTATATGTCCGCGACTATCAAACAGGACATAAACCTTGGAATAAAGGTTCGATCGCAGCAAAACTTGGTCGAGTTATGTACGACGTGAATGTTGGCAATGATTAATGGACCCATCATTACAATCAGTTGTGTACTAGAAGCTCAAGTATCCTTACCAGTACAAAGTCATCTCTACCTCTGGATATACTCTTAGATACTTTTAACTTACCTACAACCGACAAGACAGAAAAGCAAGATTACGCAACTCAGACAACTCCGGACAAAGCGAAAGGCGCGTACCTAACAATAAGACGAAGCAACAGACGTCGACAGCAAACTCAACGGTTTCAGACAAACCCGAAGAAAGCACGCTACTAATCATCAATCTTCTCAAAAGGGGAGGTGATAAGTAGTCACTTGATGTCTGCTTTGTGTTGACAGTCTGATATATTTTGCTATGTGTATATTGATCGACATTCCGTTATAACTCACTATGTGCTATGTCTGTCCATTAACTGAATAAACAATATATGACCATTTTGTCACATGACATTACAACCAATCAGAATCCAATGATGGTAAGAAAAACTACTATCTATCTTATTGGTTCATGTGTAGTAGTCATTTTCATCTATACTCTTGTATTGTACACTTTACTGACTCATTCTCTTCTTCAATCTCACGCCTTTCGTACTGTTTGGTACTCTCACTCACACTTTGTGTGACAGTTACTTCCCTTGTGGAAAATACACGTATCATCGTGAACGTGCTGGTCTTCTGATTTGCCTTCTTCCCTTCAGGACTTATTACTACTCAGCAGTACCACTATGAACGTTATCGTCTGTTTTATCTCATTAGCGTATATTTACACTCGGTCACACCCTAATATCGGCAACAACCCCATAACTTATTGACGATGAGTGCAAAACAATTGCACAAAATGCTTCCAACAATTTCCAAGGAACCGAATTCACATTTCCATTCTAATGGTGTTAGTGGATTAGGCTACTAAGAGAAAACGATTTCTCAATAATACTTGTTGCGACAAAACCAACATCGCCATAATTAAGCCAGAGTAAAATAAACGTTTGAAGTCAACTTCAGAGTTGGTTATATAAAGCTGGCATTTTTCAAAGAATTATCAACTGGGCAGACTGAAAGGTTCAGTACTGAGAAAGCTACACCAAACAATTTAAATGGCTCATAAGAACAGAAAAATATGAAACCGAACAAATAGCCTAACTGATGCCTCAAAAAATATATCATTATGATGCCATCCAAAGTTAATGATACTGTCACATAAGCATCTATTGGAAAAACCAAGAAACATCATCACTTATACAGAAGTTTAGACTATTTAACTAATAGACTTTCTTCATTTAAACATCTTGCATGAGATTTCTGCTCATAACCATGATAATGTAGTCTGTGTTGCGGATCAACGAACAATCAAAGTCATTGGAATCAGTGTTAAGCTGCTTGAGAAGTAAGCGATGCCATCAACTCCACAGACTTCAAAAATGTCATGGCGCGAAATAAACTCAACTCATCAGCTGTTTTAAGCTCAATATGGAGGAAGTTTCGAAACAGCACAACTGACAGAGAAAACATAGTTTTACACATAATCAACCATACCAAATAAAGAAACATAGTGAAAATAATCATATTGCAATAGGTCAAATTCTTCATGGACAATCGATGTTTATTTATTTCCTCTTCATGTGGCTTTTCCAATATTCTTCAGTATCCTTCAAAATCTATTAGTCGTTTTACAGTTTTTATCTTAACTGCCTAAGTTTGAGCGTTTAAAATCTACTAGTCTTTCAAAATATTTTATAACAGCAAATTTTATTCAATTACCTTAAAACTTGTAGGTACCGTCAATCTTCCAAATGGAAAGAGTAAGTTTCGTTTGAACACACGTTAGATTTTTCTCTCTGTTAATTGAGATTTCTTCAAAAATATTTTATTCTTCGATGTGAAAACAGAGAATATGAATTTCACGCTTGCATTATAATTAGTAATCTTGATACTGTGATATTTTGTGAAATAGCTTTTATTTTTCTGTTCGAAATGTGTCACACAGTGATTTAACCTTCCATTTCGTGATATTTTCAGTTGAAAATTTGTGATAAATAACCCCCTTATATGAGATGATACATTTCGCGACTCCACAAACTTGCACAAAATCAGAGGACACTCAGCTTGCAGCTTGTTAGTATTTTATGCAAAGAAAAGTGCGTTCAACTGTCCGCAGTTATTAAAATAAAAACAGGTGTCTTTCTTGCTGTAACTTCAAATAGTCTACAGAATTTTAAAAAAATCATTCAAATTTATTTTTCAATGTTCTTCAACTACACTACCTAATACTAAAATATTATTATATGATGTTTATTTCCCTTTCCACTTCTTGATATTTTTTCGCATTTAAAAAATAAATTATTTTGTGTGCTTTCCTGATTTTTGCTGTTGATGACTTTATAATTTTATTTATTTATTTAATTATTAATTATTCTTTAATATTTTTTTTGAAAATAATCTTTAAATGGTTGATAAAATTAGATGCAAATATTGTAGACTTGTGCTGAAAATTCCACACTAAACCATTATTACTGTTTCTGGAATAAAGCAAATAATTATTATTTTATTTTATAATAAAATTAATATGCACATATCCTTTTCTTCTTTACTTCGTCTTTATCTGCTTGACCTATATTCTGTGGTATCTTCCGTTTTGAATATTATAAAAATATTCTCATCTAATTATCTTTAGTTAAGTCACGTTTATTTTGCCTAAATTAAGTAATGTAAGCAGTGTGATGCTGAGATGAAGCTTTGCTACTCTTCTACACTTGATTTTTCTTTCTTTGTTAGCTTGCTTGTTGTGCTGATATTTTTGCGTTTCTTTTTCTCTTGTGAATCCATTTCATACTCAGTTGAGTGCTTAGTTTGCCCATTCAGCATTCAGTGCATTCTGGTCAGTCTAATTTGTCCTCTCTTGTAAGGCAGAATGTAAGAGTACTTTCACCAATTCACATTATCGCCATCTGAAATCTGCTTTACATCAGAAACACTGTTGAGAGTTTAGAAGACTTTCGTCGCGCTTATTGTAACCCACGAATCGACTGTTTCCGACGAATTCATTATCCATCTGTACATTCTTTTGTATGTGGTTTTCTTGAAGAGATTATGTCCTGGACGAGAATCGAATCAAAGTTGTGAATATATCAAATAATAATAGCAGTATTAAATGCAAATACAATCTTTGTGATTGCTGTCGTAGTTGAATGTCAAGTGACAAGACAATTAATATCATATATCGAGTTATTCATGAATTGTTTATTGATTTCAT
Source organism: Trichobilharzia szidati (assembly GCA_944472155.2). NCBI lineage: Eukaryota > Metazoa > Platyhelminthes > Trematoda > Strigeidida > Schistosomatidae > Trichobilharzia > Trichobilharzia szidati. The sequence continues at coordinate 99,700,879 of OX235276.1, forward strand.
TGTGGATATAACGCAGAATGAGAATTCTTCATTTCTTGTAAGTTACAATTGACTTCTCTGTACTGCAGAAGCCCTCACAATATGCCTCGATATGGCGGAGTTGTGTGGTCAAATGAAATCATTCCAACCTCTACGAGACAATGAGCCTAGTTTTGTAAGTTACTACACCCTCCAATTTTAAATTGTTTCGTTCACTGTGTCTGTGATTTCTCCCTCTTTGTCTTCATTCAATTCATCCCATTTTTCTGTTATAAGAACATTTATTTTAAGTTTGTTTCCATGCTCTACCTGATCACATTTGTAATGCATTTAGAATAAATATTTTAAAATTTTATTTTAATCCTGTGCATGTGTTGTAATCTACAAGATCTCGGCTTTGGTATGGTTCCTAAATTCAACACTTATAAATAATCGGTTTCGTTTGCACCGCCTGAATTCTTTCATGCTTTTCTCTTACCTTTTTGTTTTTCTCGACAAATATTGCAAAATATCCACTCTCAGTGAGGACAAGTATGAGTAACCCTATTTCCCCATTGATTGAATCGCTGGAAACTATCCTACATATTCTTGGGTTGAAAGAGTGAATAAAATTTCTGTTTCTTTTCAAAAGGACCTAGATATAAAAATTTGTGGACTCACCATTCCACATCCGTTTCCTGTGCGTCGGTGGTACAGGGGTTAGTTCTTGAGCCGACCATGCACATGGTCCGGGGTTCGATCCCCTGCCGGCGCACACCCGATAACTATGGTCGGCTTGAATTTGAGCTACCGACATGAGTTGTTCCTTCAATGTGGTTGCAGATACATGCCTCGCTGACTGACTAGTGAGTGCCAAGTGGCGCGAAACCTAGATCAAGTAGGGCTTACTGTAGCTGATTGCCTCCATTTGTCAACAATTCAAAGTGCCACCTAGAATGCTGGCTGGCCACATTGCAAACTTGGCTTGTAGAATTCAGTCTGCAGTAAACAGAGGACTAGACAAATCACAGAAGTCACTGACTAGTGTCCAGTTGAATTATTCAGTTTATGATTTGATAGTGTGGAAAATTCCCATATTATGAATTAAAAGTCAATCTGGACGAAGGATATTCTTTTCAATAATTTCTCTTCAGGTTCTTACAATTATAAAATATAATATTTGTTGTCGTTACAATAAAGGCCATTTATGCGGCAGAATAACGTAGAATAACAGATTGGTTATGGGGTGTCAAAATAAATAGTCGTATTTGTGTGACAAACGTGCTAGGCTGAATTCGATTACAAAATATTGTAAAACGGGAGACAATAGTGATTAATCATAATAGATTTGTAGAGTGAGGGGTAGGAAAATTGACAAGTCAGTTCAAGGTTATAAAAGGTGTCAGGTGAGTGGCTGGTACAAAGTGGTCTGTGTTAAATAGGAGATAGTAAGACTGCAATGGGAGGTTCATAATGAGATAACGAATATATGAAATTAAACAGGTGGAGGCATAAATTGAGAAAAGAGATAATATCACTAATAATAAGTCCGGATAGTATAAACGAAAAAAAAATTCGATAGTATTGAATGTTTGCATGAAGGGCATAGATTATGACGAATAATAATAATAATTGTAATAATAAGCATAGGAAAAAAGGCCAAGACGGTTAAGGGGAAGGAGCACTCTGGGTGAGAATGTATCTGCCGCATAACTGGCCTTTATTGTAACGACAACAAATATTTTATTTTATATTTGTAAGAACCTGAAGAGAAATTACTGAAAAGAATATTCAGTTTATGTACAGAAAAGTTTTAACAGAATTGCAAATTTTACATGATGTCAGTTGACACGAAGTCCCGAACTTAGTGAACAGTGCTCAGAAAATTACGCTTATATAGTTTCTATACAGGGAGTTTAAACGAAATCAGTGTTTGCATACAATGGCAAAGGAGTTACGTAATAGACGCGAGAGATGCGTAAGATGATGAGTGACTTATAAATTAGGTAAAAGTGTACTGAGTTCAACTCAAATCACAGAAACAAAAGGCAAGCAGAATTATGCTATATTATGATAGATAGACTTGACTAGTCTTCCAATAAACTGGTAACTGCAATTATTTTGTTCATACGGTTTTGTGTTTCGTCCTGCCGCGTGACACTGATTTTGATTCTCACTCACTAAGCTGAACTCACTATTAAGTTTCCAGATCTACTGAATTGTTTCATCTATGTTATAACTCTATTTTACCATTCACTCTCAATCTCCTCAACTTCCCATCATAATATGTATAAATTCACTCTGTTATTCCATCCTGTATTTTACTACAATCCATCTTTGTTTCCAAGCGAAATGTGAAATATGCCTGCCTCTTGTTTAATTATGATATAAATAGAAAGCTCAACTTTTAACATTCAAAAGCCCGTCTACTTACATCCTTATTGGAATTAAGTTGGCTTTACTTTCCTTCTATAACCCAAAGTCACAACGGAGAAAGGCGTGTTTTGACAGGATTCTGTAGCTTATAATTCGATCTTGTTTATGATGTCGGTAGTTGAAAGGAGAATCCACTGAATAAAACGATCTGCTATTATCCTGCATATATGTTCGCTCTTCCTTTGCTCAAATGAAAAGGAAAGTACGGTGAATCAGAAGGATTATGGAATCACACAATGGACATCTTCAAATGACAAGATCAGCTGCTCTCAATAGATCTAAAACACTTAAATTCAAAAATTCAACAAATTATTGTAGGAGAAATAAGCTGTCAAGATAAGTGAAGGTGCAAAGTGAAACAGCATCAACCATTGACATAACAATAATGAAGGTGTAGAACGTGGTGACAATTTGAGAGAAGGGGATTCCGAATTAGATACGTGCATCGCAAATATGACACAGTGATGAAGCAGTATTCATAACTGGATGACGAGGTTTCGAGCTCAAATTATTGCCACTTGTAATCGTATCAATTTCGACTGATAGCACATTGGACACGCACACTCCTCTGCAATAAAATTCCCACTGTCACGTTACTCTCAACGAATATGAATGGCGACGTAACAGTTCCAGTAACAGTGGCAGTCCTACAGTCGAATCATAAATCCCTTCACGGAGAAACGCCAAATATAATGGTAGATATCCCCGTTATTGTTATTATTCCAATGAGTGCTGAGTGGAATGCACGGCATAAGCAACACAACCTCATTAGTGATCATAATCAATGATCATCAGTCCACAGATAAAAGAAACGCACCACAGTTGCCTCATATATACCGCACCACTGGTATGGTGGAATGGATGTCTGGATTACCAATCCACGTCGTCTCACACGATCTGATATTTTGCAGCATCTTCATCGAAATATTCTCCAAATTCGTTTTTGTGGAGAACGCTTTTCACTCCGTCTGCATCTAACTATTTCTAGTTTAGAAGTAATTTTGCACAATGAGAGTTCTTCAGCCAGGATATTGTGTTGAGTGTTGAGGAGCAGTGAAATTGGTGGTTGAACCAGTCGGATTCATTTCCTGCACCGTGCTACTGATTTCGTACACGCATTACATATGAGACACTGCCTTCATTTAATCATTCGCTTCTGGCTGCACTTCCTTGTCTTGTTGTATATGCCTATCTTGGTCCTCATCATTCGCCATGTTTGTGTTTGAATGAATTCGCGAATGAATACCTTTGAAGAGACAGTCGACGATGGTTTGTGTTCATCGACTCTGTCAAAATTCCTCTTGACTCCTATGGGTATGTGGATGCAGTGCTAACTGATTTGTACTGAGAGAAAGACAGATTTCAACAAAACAGATTTTCAAATAACACTTCTCTGATCACATCTAAGGCATGACAAATTAGCTTTCGTGAATTTTTCGTATCATGTTGTTTGAGGATAAAATGGTTTACAATCGCCTGTAGTTCTATGTATGAAAGTCGTGTGGAGAATTGCTTATGAAGAGAGTGTTCTCATTCTGACACGACTGTATTCTCCAATTCTTCTTATGAGTTCAGGTGTCTGTTTACTATGATATTAGTGAGTTGACTTTGCGAAAACTCACATGTCCTACCAACAGATCTCAATGCTGACCACCACCAAGAAGAGCCTTTCGTTGCCACACCAGTGATGTTTAAGTGGGTTTTAGAAGGACTGAGAAGAATTGACGAACTTTGAAATGAGATTGTCTTGCCGTGACTGCACGTGACCATTTATTCAAAAGATGGTATATTTGTGGTTTATTTCCGTACGACATGTTTGCCTTATTCTCTAGCACTGTTGAATATTTCGCCAGTTACTCTCCTGAGACTTTCTATCTAGTTGAGCTTTCACTCCGGGATGGTCAATTATGCGTATGCTTTCAGATCAAATTCACCTTGCTTGACAGGTGATGACAATCAGTGTACTCATGAAGTCGTCTTTCATCTTGATTCTGCTTCAGAAATTGTGTATATTAGTAGTTGCACAGTGACATGTTCTCTCATTGGGATAATGTGTCAGTCTGAAATTTCCTCAGATATCAATAGCTTCAATATTCATTTTGAGATGATGTGTTTCTGCACTGCAGTGACATACATAAAGTGCTCAACAGGAGTTTGATGCATTTCAAGTAGAGAAACTGTTCGAATAATCGTCAGTATTCTGAAACTTCTGCGCAGTATAATGACTGTTGTTTACATTTCTTCTGTTGAATTCAAGGTTATCCGTGGAGTAAACAGGGCATCATATATATGTTTGTCGAAAGCGATAGTAAGTACGTTTAGAATTCATATAGTTTGAATTTATCAATTGACATGAGAATTTATGATGACAATAGTGTAAAAATAACGATATTCTTACATTGCTCGCTGCAGTTATGAAATTCCACGATGACTGATGGACAGCTGTTGGCATGACTGCGGTAATCTTTTTTTTCTTCTCACCATATTAGGTAGAGAGAGCATTATATTCAATAGTATTCTAACCATGCTAGGATTTCTATACTGCATCGAACAATAACTGTGTGAAACAAGCCAACGGCAATTTTCACTTGCATTATTATTATTATTACCTGAGCTGTTATCATTATTATGATTATTTCCATTTTATATGCTGCATGTTTTTGAAATTACCTCGGATGTAAATGTGTAAAATCGTCTGTGTGATTAATTTTATTTATAATTTGAGAAAATTAGATGCAAGATATTATGATGAGTGCTGAAAATTCCATTCTGTATCACAAGAACTGTTTTTGGAATAGAGTATATCATTATTATTATTATTATAATTTTGGAGTAACATACTCAATTCGACCCGAGTTAGTGAGCCTATAATTTTGATATCATGTTTGTTAACTGTTTTGACAGTGATACTACTGCAACAGTTTATTTTGCTGTTATTTTCTTGCCATCCTTTCTGTTGTAAATATAGATATACTTGTGCTGGTGTTGTCCTGATTGCTTTATTCCATGTTTTCATGATTTTAAGAGGAGCAGCACAGAAAGTCGATCCTATGTAAACTATATATGAATGTACTAATCCCCTTCGCAGGCGTGAGCCTAATAACCTATCCCTGTAAACGAAGCTTCTTCAAAATCTTCATCACGCTTTGTCTCCTCGCGACAAAAGAAAATGTCTTTGTGAAGAGATGAGACGTCCGTACGATGTCCGTGACTTGTAGTAATGACCAAATTGAAAACGCAGGATTTGTGAAGAATACGGCTGTATGTTAAACACGAAATAATGAAGTGTAATATAAAAACTTCAATTTGTCTGGCGTCTGTCAATGAATGCCATCCAAAACAAAATGACTTAATCCTGATTTCGCTGTGTTCACACCACATTGATTTCACTTTGCTCGTTAATGGAAGTGCATTCAGCAGACATTTCAGCATATCTACATAAAATTGTGTGCGTGTTCTTATTCATTTGTATCAAACAGGTGTCAGCGACGAAGAGGATAACTGTTATATCTCAGTTATTTTTCTGAATTATTGGCAGTCATCTGGTCACCTTTTGGATTGCAAATGTTGTCGAAACGTGTTTCACGTGATTTACGTCCATTTGATCGGTGGTCATCTCCTCAGAAGATATTGAATCGATAGCATTCCAATTGAAGTCCTTGACAGGTAAATTTCTGAATCTTTATCTCTGCCAACAAAACAACAGATCTGATTGCATCTTCCACAGGATTCATGTGTATGAAAAACAGAAGGGACAATTTGTGCCATGAAAGCTCTCTCTCCTCTCAAAAGTATCTCAAGCACACTCTATCTACTACAGAGACACAGTCTGACAACTGCCACCTGATGACCAATCTCACATTATCACAAACGCAACGACGACAGCTCACTGCGAAATCCCCCACCACGAATTAAAATATTAACCACACTCGAGCACAACGAGCAGTTGAATGAAGTTTGAATTCATGAAGAGGAAGCCGTGTAGCACATTTGTAATTTATTTAATTTCATTCAAAATGAAATATTTACGAAAGCTTCTACAGTCTACATGTATTCAGTGTTACGCTGACGCTGACATGCATCCTGGTACTTGTCTTCAATTTTCTGTATGAGAGTGAATTCAATCAGCAATGTTATTGGATGAAATATTTCTGGTGAAACAATCAAGAAAGACGTATACTGGAGAGGAGGATGATTGTTGGCGAACCATGTGCTTATTCATACAATCCGAGAATTCGGAATATTTTAAGTGAATGATGATTTCCACATCCATCACTGGTCCGTGTACATGAGTTTCTACATTTCAATAATTCAATATGAGCCATGTGATTTTACCACCTTGCTTGCATAGCCTCAGTGTGACATTTTTGAAAAGTGTTTCTGTATCCTCACACACAACGACGATACCAAATATTTAGGACTGCCACGATATTATTCATTAGGGGTTAGGACACGCTAACCCACAACGCTTCTCATGATGCTATCACCATTCAATTGAAGGATATCATCAAGATGATCAGATGAACTTCACTCGTGATACTTTGATGGTGGAATAAGCGTGGTGTATGCTATTGAATAGACATTGAACGTGGCGTATTGTGCTTCGTGACTTCCGAAAGAGTGTTGAATAGCGTCGCGAAATGAAGGGTTTCAGTAAGGGAATCTAAGAAGAATGCAAAAGGGACCAAAAGAAACAGAAACTGAAAGACATATTCAATGACGATTTCAGCACAATTATAGCAGAGTATAATTTTGCTTTTATATATCAGGGTAAACTTTCCTTGTGAATATCTTGATGACCGAGCTTCTGAATACTTCTCGGCTGTGGTGTAGGTAGTCAACCAGTTGATTCGTTGAACAGGCGATTTCCTCATTTTGTGTGGAATGAGATTTCTAAATGTAGCTATAACATCATAAAATCCGTTACATGGATTGTTAATTCGCCTTCACCATGAATAGCCAGTAACACTGATGAAAACTGGAATGTCATTTGGCGACGAATAATACCCATTTCGAAGCATTCTCAATAGACAGTCACTGTTTATTGCAATGTGTCCAATTACATAAACTCCAGCTTCCACTTGTATTCATTGTGAGTAAGTGGTTGTGGTGTACAAAACCACTTGGGAATTACAACAAATAAGTACGGAATTTCCATCATCATTTTCACGGCGTGAATTCTTGTGATAACGAAAAGGACGACTTTCATGAGTTAGTCTGTCCTTAGGATTTGATTTGTTTCAAGTTTGGTCACAGATTGATATCTGTTGGATGCAGCTGTCCTCCAGTGATTTGCCTTCCCTCTCATTGTGAAGAAATGAGTGCTTGTACTGCAACTGTCACTGAACTAAATAAGACTGAATGACAACGGAGAGACAGAGAGAGGGAAATTGGCGTGTGTTGCTTACGCCGTGCATTCCACTCAGCACTCATTGGAATAATAACAATAACGGGGATATCTACCATTATATTTGGCGTTTCTCCGTGAAGGGATTTATGATTCGACTGTAGAACTGCCACTGTTACTGGAACTGTTACGTCGCCATTCATATTCGTTGAGAGTAACGTGACAGTGGGAATTTTATTGCAGAGGAGTGTGCGTGTCCAATGTGCTATCAGTCGAAATTGATACGATTACAAGTGGCAATAATTTGAGCTCGAAACCTCGTCATCCAGTTATGAATACTGCTTCATCACTGTGTCATATTTGCGATGCACGTATCTAATTCGGAATCCCCTTCTCTCAAATTGTCACCACGTTCTACACCTTCATTATTGTTATGTCAATGGTTGATGCTGTTTCACTTTGCACCTTCACTTATCTTGACAGCTTATTTCTCCTACAATAATTTGTTGAATTTTTGAATTTAAGTGTTTTAGATCTATTGAGAGCAGCTGATCTTGTCATTTGAAGATGTCCATTGTGTGATTCCATAATCCTTCTGATTCACCGTACTTTCCTTTTCATTTGAGCAAAGGAAGAGCGAACATATATGCAGGATAATAGCAGATCGTTTTATTCAGTGGATTCTCCTTTCAACTACCGACATCATAAACAAGATCGAATTATAAGCTACAGAATCCTGTCAAAACACGCCTTTCTCCGTTGTGACTTTGGGTTATAGAAGGAAAGTAAAGCCAACTTAATTCCAATAATGATGCAAGTAGACGGGCTTTTGAATGTTAAAAGTTGAGCTTTCTATTTATATCATAATTAAACAAGAGGCAGGCATATTTCACATTTCGCTTGGAAACAAAGATGGATTGTAGTAAAATACAGGATGGAATAACAGAGTGAATTTATACATATTATGATGGGAAGTTGAGGAGATTGAGAGTGAATGGTAAAATAGAGTTATAACATAGATGAAACAATTCAGTAGATCTGGAAACTTAATAGTGAGTTCAGCTTAGTGAGTGAGAATCAAAATCAGTGTCACGCGGCAGGACGAAACACAAAACCGTATGAACAAAATAATTGCAGTTACCAGTTTATTGGAAGACTATCTATCCTATCTATCATGTCTATCTATCCTAATAAATTTTGTCAGTAATAACAATCATAATAATAACAATAATAATGACGGCTTTACTCTCGACACTATCTTAACACATCATACAGAAGTTTTAGAGTATTTGAGCTGCAAACGGTCTACTCTTCGTAGCGGATCTTCAAGGGAAATCATATTCGACAGAGCATCGTTTGACGCTGTGATGTTCTGTCTGAAGCCTTGTCCGAATGGCTACGCTGTTTTTGCTCATTTCTACTGAGAAGTGCTCTGTTTTACGCCGAACGAAAATTCTTTTCGAGTTCCAACTCAAAAATGAATGTTGACAAACTACACATCTCTAGCGTATACACAGATGGTTCGAGTCCAAACAAATATCTACCTCAATTTCGTCGACAGCGTTGACAGTGAAGTAAATTGGAAGTTATTTCAACTCTTCACGGTGTAGTCAACCTATATGACACTGACACGGGTCATGTGGCGGTCCACAGCGAAAATCTCAATGTTGCGGTTCAAGTGATTACAGGAGTAGGACAATGCTGTCTGCCTATAATCACTGGTGATATTCGTGATTGTGGTGGACTGGATTATTCGCCAGACTGTGTGTAGGGAGCGAGAAGACAGAGATATTCTTCACCGATGGAAGACTCCAGGAGATTTGTGTTTTGTGTCACACTCTGACTCAAAGACCTACAGGCGGAATCCAGTGAGCCTGCTGAAGAGGCAAGCAGTGAAATCGAAACTCCAGGTGGACAAAGAGGAAATAAAAGTGGTGAAGATCAACAGTCAGTAACAACAGCGATATCAACAACAACCAACACCAGTGACTATCAACAGGAGAGATTTGACAGAGGTTCTTTCTTTGTCTTGTCTAGAAATCATCTTCTTAACTACAGGCGATTGGCATGAAGGACGACGTCGAAACAGCAGTGTGAAAGTCAAGACCGACATTCATCACTCTGAAATCTTTGTAGAATTTTCGTTAACTACGCTGCGAAAACAACAAGACTCGGACTTTCAGCACGAGTGTTAAGTCAGTCAGCCACTTCTTCTGTGTGGGTCGGAAACACGGCCGGTGTGTCACAAAAAGCATTTCAAACAGGCTACTGTGGCAAACATTTATTAGGAGCTGCCCATTCCCTGGTGACAAATAAGATTTGTATGATCTCAGCAGGAGATGGAGAATTCTTCAAATTATGCCACTGTTCTTCAGATGAGAATTTAATGGCTTAACAAATCGCAGTGAGCCATTCATTCACTCTGTGTCATGTGTACTCATATCTCCTGTGATTTGAGGAAGTGTGATGCTTCCTATCCATCTCGCAGCGGCTCGTCATTAGAAAAGTGTTAGTGAGGTCTGGATTGTTTACCGCACGCCAAATCACAAGATTCCGTTGATTGTGTTGTAGACTGAGGATTTATTTCTGCCTGTCTTACATCTGCGTCATTGCGTCGCCTGAGAACAATTGAATGAGAAAAGATACTGGCGATAGTGAGAAACATTTCCAATCCAATACGTTAAGTTCAAATACCTCAATACTAGTGCATGTTCACAATCAGTCAGCCTCTACCTTGAGAAACTGTCACTCTTGTGTACTCACTTCCTCCTCTTCCGTATCTCTCTCATTTAATTAATCCGGGACAGCTTGACAATGACTTTGTGTCATAGTGAAGCACATTGAAAGCTGTCATCAGAGTGTGTGACCCTCCAATACCTGAACGCGCTATAATTTGTTACGAGCAGGCACCCGAATTCATGTGAGAAACTGGTGAATATCCTCTTGTCAGAATCAGAGCTCCCTCCTCATTCACAACTCGCTCATCATATCTCATCAGGTGGGACTGCAACCAACCAACTGCAATAGACTCTATCATCAGACGACATAATGTAATAGCTCGACGAAGATTAAGGTGACTGGCATTTCATGTGAGAGAAGAGAGACGTGTTAGGCATGAAGATGTGGATTTTCTGCGAATACTTAAAACAAATGAGCGTCACCTTATGTGCTTTCTATCGAAAATGTATTCTCGTTAATATGTGGGTAAATTTTTGATATTTCTTTACACACAGATGGCTATGATTACTTCCATATCGTGCTCATCTCTTAATTCAATAATAATAATAATAATCACAAAAATAGTTTGTTTTATTCCCAAACAGTGCTAACGATACAGTATACAATTCTAAGCATTTGGAACAATCTTGCATCTGATTTTATCGAATAACAAAATAATAATGATAATATTGGTAGCTGAGATTGTCAGTTAATTGAGACATTCTCACCTTCGGTTACAAATAGAAGATAGTGAGTGAACGAGCCGATTATTTTACTAACAACGAAGTAATTCATCGGTTTCGCAGTTAACATTCTCTCTATCGCATAGAACGCTGGTTGGCCAAAGATGTCATTTTTGAACTCGTAGACAGCGTAGTACGAGCATATGATCCTCAGTACTGATTTCTGGTTCTCTCAGATGAGATGGCAGTGGAGAGTTGAGAATAGAGGAGGTGTTGAGTGTGAAAACACGCGTTCCGATATCTATTAACCAATGCAGTAATAAGCTGACTAAGATGTACACCACTGGCTCTGGTGAAAACCGCCGATATCCTTTGCAATATGTCGAAGTCTTTCGAGAGTATGTAGTCGATGAGAGACTAAGGAGTAGGAGGAGTAAATCACTATGGGTAAGTAACAAGATTTGAAAAACTGTAAAAGTAGAGGCGGAGTGATTCCAGATTGTCTTAGCTTCTTAATGTAGCAGCTTCGACGAAACATTTGCTTGAAGATCGATAACATATGGAATGACAATTAAGGTCAGTAGATAGAACGATAGCCGAGCCCTTTCCTGTTCGACTCAGTTTCTCTCACAGTCGCGTCTACGCAACGAGTATCATGTGCACTAAGCAGTCGTTGTAGACTCCGTTTATGTGTAAAGGAGAAGTCACTAGTTTATCTCTGCCAGTCTTACTCCCGCGTCGCTGTGATAAATGGTAACAAGTTGAGCAGAATACAGACAGGCAATATTGAGAAACATTTCTAATTTAATACGTCAGCTTCCAATCCACGAAGAATATCGCATGTTCAAAATCCATCAGCCTCACTCTTATATACTTACTTCTCATTCCTCTACATGGCTTCCCACTCCTCGTTCACAATTCTCCGAACACATCTCATCAGGTAGGAATGCAACCATTTGTAATAGACTCTATCTTCAGACGACATAATAACAAAAACTTGACGAAGGCATATTTGACTGGCGTTTCATATCTCAGACGAAAGACGTGTTGGACATGAAGCTGGTGATTTTCTACTAATAATTTCAACAAATAAACGCCACCTCATATCATTTCTTTATCATGAATATACATTGTTGGCAATCGGAACGTCGTAGGAATTACACTAACCTTTAATAAGTAATGTAACGAGTAAATGGGATGGAACATTCTAGAACATGCTGTCAACTACATACTGTTTGGAATAAATCGGTTATTATTATTATCAATAATATCAGTTGAAACAAAATGTAGAGATAAATATGAAACGGAGATGTGCTCTTGAATCTCGATGTTCCACCTGAAACAAATTTGAATATTATAAAAGGGGATTTATATTCGTACTTTTGAAATTACTTTTACTAATGATAATAATACTGGGGTTTCCAGGACGCTTGTGGATGACACCACGCAACCGTTGTGTTATTCGATATGAGATTAGTTTGAAAAGTGTTCTCCACGCAACTTGGCGTCTACCAGCGAAACACTACACCCATGGTTTATGTCATTTATTCTACGTACTAGATATCGGAGTTCTCGTCCAACTAATCACAATAAATCATTTGTAAAAGTGCTCTAATGAATGATACACGTGAGTTTCATCAGGAACCAGTAAGTTAGGGGAATATTGATTGTAGAAGCTTGTGCAGAAGCATAATGATTTACAGAATGAAGAGATATTTGTGTTATTCAGGGTCAACATCATACGTTGTATATTTCCTGTATAATTATTATTATTTCTAATTATTTTGATTTAGAAATGATATAATGATGACAATGGTGAAAATAACAGCTCTTTTTCAAACAGTAATTTTAATAAATGCTTAGTAAAAGTGTGTTAGTTGAATAGTTCTTAGTAAATATTATGAATAACCTTCAAATGAGGTGATTTTAGTAACGCGTAATTAATTACAGTAGGAAGAAATATTTGCGTTATTCAGCATCAACATCACACGTTGTGTTTCTTATGAGTCTGTACGTGTATTTCTGAGTATTTCACTTCAGAAATAATTTAATTATAGTAATGATGAAAACGAAAGCTCTATTGGAACCTGCAATTTGGCCAACAAATATCCAATTTCAGCATGATCACCTCGGGGAGTCAAGAGAAGCGATAGTAATTTATCTATAGTGTATAGGTTGTAACGGTGAGATCAATGTAAATTGTAGTTTAATTCATTGAATCAGTTTTTCTGCTCCCTCTCTCATGCTAATCCACATCACTTGTTTCATCTGAGCCAACTAACCTCAATCACTGTACAGCACTGTGTGATTTATCAAAATGGAATCTTATCTATAATAAAGTATTGTCCATTGTTGGCAGTGGTTTTCTGCAGAACTCTTCTTCATTTTTGAGTTCTGCGTTTTTCGTGGGTGCAAAGTATTACATAACTGATACTTTCCTTGCTTTTGGATTGAATCTGGCTGTCATTTTCCTGTGGGAGATTGCTTCTTGTTGCATCAGGGCCTTCATTACTGTTAGTGACATCATGGTAGCCACTCACTGCCTCAGTGTGCTCACGGTTGTCTTGTGGGTGTGCGGAGTGGACAAACGACTCTCCCGTTGACAATTTGGTGAGGCCACTCCCGTTCCATCTGCTTCCTCATATCCCCAGTAATTGAATTCCATATCTTTTCATCTCGTTTGAAATCTGGGCAGCTTTGCCAGTCTCGTACATGGTGCGGACCTTCAATGTTCCCATAGAGTTTCTTTTGTTTTCTGGCGATGAAACTCATCGCACTGAAGTTTCTGTAGGAACTTTGTTTACAGACTGGGTTTGCTAGCCTCACGCCTGAGAAGTGTGTTGTTACATGAATACATAGTTTGCAGAGGAGCGACGTTTTATGTTTCTCCCCTTCGAATCAGGAAAACAAGGACTAAAGCAATCAGAACAACACCAGTTACAAGAAAAGAAAATATTCTCAACAGGAAGGTCAGCGACGACAACAACAACAGAAGAACCCATAGTTGCAGCATCACTGTCAAATACAGTTGACAAAAATGATATGGAAACCACAGAGTCACTGACTTGGGTCAACTTGAGCATGTAAATCAGACAATATATATATATACAATTAAAGATATTAGTTAGTGTTAAGCAGTCACAATATGCCGAACAGTTAGTCTTCGGTATTATCAATCAGCCAGATTATATCCACAGATTCAGTGTTCAAAGGTGAACTAAGTACAATGAATCCCACAACTTCCTGGTGAGAAAGCACCAGAGAAATGATAGTTTTATGAAACTAAGCAAACGTAGCGCACTAATCGAAAAGCGCTTCAAGGGTTATTTTTCTCAGTTGCAGATTAGTAAGGCTAACTCAAATCTTCGTGAAGTCGGATGACTTCTCAACTGTGATCTTCCCCGGTGTATTGCGAGTTTCCTTTCTTCATGTGGACACCATCACATGAATTCTGCTTACTATTTGGATTGAGGTGATTCTGCAGATCGATAGATTTCAATACACCTATCAGATTGCTCCGATCAATTATATGACTCACCCGATATCATGAGACGTTGTTTCACACACCAATCACAACACTCACAGTCATCCACAAATGAACGATGAAATCGTGATTATTGTAATCAACCAATTACAACAATAATTGTGACTGCTTCCTGTGGTATAAATAAGGGAACGGAAAGTCAGTTTTCATAAGAAGATGGTCCACTTCGCATACAGCCACATAGCCTTCTTCACCCTGTTGGCACTTACAGCCATAAATTCAGGTAAGCACTTTCTTCAAAAGATGGTACATTTGTTCCTTAATCCTTACGAAAGGTTCGCCTTATTCACTAGAACTGCTAAATATTTCGCCGGCTACTCTCACGGGCTATTCTCACAAGTTAAGCTTTGGCTGAGGAATGGTCGCTGTCGCGTACGCTTTCATATCAAATTCATCTTGCCTGATACATGGTAAAGAGCAGTGTAATAGCGAAGGCGTCTGTTCTCCTGACTCTGATTCAGAAACTGTGTATATCAACAGTTGCACAGTGACATGTTCTCTCATTTGGATAATGTGTCAGTCTAGAATTTCCTAAGATTTAAACAGCTTGAATACACATTTTGAGATGATGTGTTTCTGCCCTGCAATGACATACATAAGGCGGTCGACAGCAGTTTGATGTATTTTAAGTCGACAAATTGTTCTGATAATTTTCAGTATTCTGAAACTCCTCCTATCTATTATAATTGACGGTTGCATTTCTTCATTTCGTTTCAAGGCGAGTCGACGAGTAAAGATGCAATTTCAGCGAGACTTGCTAAAATCAAGGGTAAGTACGTTTCAAATAAATATCACTTGAGTTTGTCAATCGACTTGATATAAGAATACAACTTCTGCACTGTGGTAGAGTATAGTTTCATTATGGGTGAAACTTATTTTGACATAGTCTCACAGTGTTATACGGTAATATTCACTGATGAGGTTTTGTGCACAATTTACTACTCGTCATATCCATATCAAGGTATTCACTTAACTTTCTATCTTCGTTTACACAATTCCATTATTTTTCATCGCTTGACTTGATTGGTAGTAGTATTTTCCATATTCCGGTTTGAGTGATGCGTCATTTTGTATTGCACTGTTGAGTGCAGATTCTATGAGCAAGGATTCAGTAACCAACCTCTCTTCACCTACATACATAACTTTTTAGAATTTTAACTCACTCCCACCCTACTGTGTGGTCGTGCGTTGTTAATGCATGCAGTGCAATTGCTGAACTGTTTTCTAAGCTACTTATCTTCGTGGATTGGTTCAACCATTCTAACGTTAACTAAATTCTTATGTTCCGCCAAACTGACTACTCCCGATCCACTAGTTTGACCCATGTAGTTGATCTCACAGTGATTGCAAGGTATTTCGTAAATATGTTATTCTGTCTAATTGGGTCAACCAACAGTGTCCTTCAACCTACATAACTTGTCCTACCTAAGTGAAGTTGAAGGTTTGAATGCCACCACCCTAATTCCAGCTTTTTTAAAAATCCTCTCAGACTTGACTGCCTCAACTGTCATTACTTCAGACTTCTTCAATGAAACGATTTCCAGTGTGCCTTATTCACTTGCATTCAATGTTCTTACTTAACATATGACAATTCATTCAAAATATTCTCGTTTCCCTACAGGAGAAATACCCGGAATCATTACGGCTATACAAAATTCAGAAGTGAAAGTGAAAAATGCTACAGGTATTTAAAACTTAAAGATTTATTGTTGATAATATTTTTACGCTGACAAAACCTACTTCGAATTATTCTTTCGAAATTATCACCAATGATGACATCAAAATGTCAACCATTCTATCTAGTGTGTAACAGATAATTATGACATTTTAATACATGTCTCCAGAAGCTGTAACCACTAGACCCTTTTCACTTTTCTGTTTTCCTAGACATCATTCTCAAAAAAAAACCACACTTACAAGGAGACATGAAAAAGTGTAAGCAAGTCAAATTTATTGAAATGATGGACTACCTATTTTAGTTACGGACTGCCTGGAATATGCATACAAGTACTATTGGGGATTCAAGGCATTTAATAGTACGTTGTGGCAATTTTTCAATTAAAATATCATTTTATTTACGCAATGTGTTCACTAAATTGAGTTTTCATCTGATAAATGAGAAGTTAGTTTCGTGATTCAATCACAGTTGTTGATGTGCTCTCTCACCGATCATTTCAATACTGAACGTCTATTCGACAGTGGTGTGATGAACGTTAGCAAGTTTTCTAACTAAAAATTGATCAGATCTGCCGAATATGCTTACTTCTGTCTATCTCTCTCAGATACGCTTAACTTTTTTCCCGAAGGTAAGCTAAATATTTTGAATTATTTCTGTACTTACCGTCATAATTATTTCTTGTCAATATTCTGACTAACAATCTTCATCTGGCCTATATTCGCACTTCACCATCTCAACTATTGTTATTTTAGTCCTGACTTTTATTTACTGACTTGAAACAAAGATGAATAATTTCCTCATGCACCGATGAAGATGACGAAGTGGTTGACGATTCATCAGAATTTCGGTTGTGTTTGCGTTTAACATGCATAAATTTGTATGAGCACTATACTGAGAAAACAATAGACATGGATTGATACGTGTGAAACTAATTTACTTACAGACCCTCATAAGAAATTAGTCGATGCGAAAAACTGTATCCAACAAGAAACCTTGGAATATAAAAGTAAGTAGGATTTTATTACGCTAACCAGTCTGAATTGTTTCGTCTGTGTGGAGTAACGATTTTTGAAATGAAAGTCTCCACGCATCTTTTGTAACTTTGAGTGAATAATCAAACTGTGTTTTACTCCCACCCACCCATGAACAGAGATTAAAGAGGCGTTCCACCCAAAGAAATGTTACGGGTATTCATTTGCAACGACCTACGGAGGTATTCATTTGTTCCTTTTTTACATTCTTGATGAACAACATTTTCGCATACACCCACGATGGGGGTGCATTTTCACATGTCACAATACCTTCGTCATCATGATTTGAATTCATGAACATCCATCGCTTATTATGCGCTAGTCAATGATGAGGATTTTCCAAGAGTCAGAAAATAATGTGTGAAGTAGAATGAACAAGTTTAGTGTTCTGGATGGTAGTCAGTCGTTTAAAAACGGCAGTTGTGATTTTGAGTAGAAACACACACACTGGAAGACAATTTGTTGAACGTGAAACACTGAATGAGTACCACAAAAGTGATATTATGACTGCAGTTTGGACATGTTTTATTCTTAACTTCATGCAAGTGGATGAGTTTGTGAAGTAGTCAATTGCTTGTGTCTGTGTGCAAAACAGAACATTCAGCGTTATTTCATGACATGTATGATCCTGTGAAGTGTGTTCTCATAGGTATTCATTCCCCCCCCTTGATTTATTTATCAGATATAACACGATTCATGTCAGCAGAATTTCAATTATACAATCACAAGCACATGCTTACTATTAAAATTTGTGAGTTCATTTTCTCTGTATGATTAAACTCCACAATCAACAATTTCTATGCAAAAACAATATAAAGGCAGTGCTGTGATTGTGAGAATAGTCAATCCCTGTCCTATATTAGTTAGTTATCAGAAGAACTCAGTAATAGACCACAATCCCTTTCGCTGGTCAATTCAAATACTTCACAATCTGTTTTATCATTACTAGATGGGAAAATTCTGAACGAAAACCTATTGAAGGGGTTGTGAGGTGAGATTTATTTTGCATTATATTTCCACATTTTATCATACGAAGGTTTGTTAATGCGGTTTTGACTCAAATTTGAAGCGAACGAAGTGTGATAGTGTAGGATGATGAGTGAGGAGAGCACAACACTGGATTCGGATATTCACTGCAACATTCAGATAATATTTTTCACCATAGACCATCATTTCGCTGTCCAGCTCAAATATTGATTCATGAATGTGTGGTTCAAATTACACTGCATAATACTCGTGTTTAATCGATTGATGAAAGCATCATGAGTGGTGTTGTAAGTAACCGTGTGCACATTTCAAAAATGTCACTGAGGCTATGCAATCAAGCTGGTGAAATTCACACGACCCATAGTGAATTATTGAATTTAACAACTCAAATACACCGACAAATGATAGAAATGGAAATCATCACTCACTTAAAATATCTTGAATTCTCAGATTCTATGAATAAGTACACAGTTCACCAACATTCATCCTCCTTTTCACGATTATTCTTTCTTCATTATTTTAACCACTAGTATTTCTCTCAATAATATTGCTAACTGGTTTTATTCTCACACAGGAAATTGAGGAGAAGTTCCACGATGAATTTCAAATGTTGGCGTAACACTGAATACATGTAGACTGTAGTAGCTTTCGTAAATATTTCATTTTTAATTTAAATTAAATAAATCACTTTTCTGCTACACCGCTTTCTCTTCGTGAATTCAAACTCCATTCATGTTAGGCACTAATTCCAATACCTAGCATAGTCATGACAGTTATCCGCCTGATCACTGATATCACTTAGATACCACTGAATGAGGACATTCTGGGTGATACCTAAATATGGTGAAATGTCTGCAGAATGCACTTCCATAAACCAGTGTGTAAAGAGCAAAGCTGACTCGTTGTGGTGTGAACACAGCGAAGCATGAACATTATAGGTTACACAGGGACAATGCCAAGTAAAAAGGATGCAGTGAGCACACACCACATATAAACGATTGTACACCTTGATAATAGATTCTTTGAAAGAGTCTCTTCGGTGAATCAATGGAACCATGTATAAATTTGTGATTGTACAGCTGTGAAAATGAACTACTGGTCTTCTCTCTATAAATGAAGAACACATCGTGATAAAATTGTTTCTCGGTTACCATCCTGGTCGAGAGAGAAGTATCTGGCTACGTACACTACGTGATTCCGAAATCCTGAAAGAAATCGCCTACACACTGCGTCAATTGAGTTACGCGTGACTACTGAAAGGAACATTTCTCCATACGGATTGAAAATAGAAGGTGGCGAATGCATTCGTAATTCAGAAATAGAATAAAAGTCTCAATGTGTAGTAACTTAAATGAAACCATCAACGGGGATACTACGGGTGTCAACTCTAAGATTTTATGAAGGCGTATTGTCAGCCTTATCTGGGTAGTTCAATCAGATGTGTGTCATATTGGTGCTGCCAGTTGAGCTTGTTGGTCGCCCCCAATCATTCTGAGATTTCACAAAACACTGGTATAGTGGAATGGATATCTAGAATTTTCTTCAAAATATTCCGCAGATTCGTCATTGTGGAGGACGCTTTTCACTCGGACTACATCTTCAAAGAGAGCAAAGACATTAGCGCAACCAAGTAGCAACAAAGAACGTCTGTGGTAATCGTCATAAGGATGAGTGGAATTAGTTCATTTGAGATGGAAATGACTTTTCACTAAAATCACAATGATCGTCGTCATCGGTGTACAGAACTCAAAATCGATTCGCTTAAGCAACTGAATTTCGTCTTCATTCAATCATGTCGTTGATATTCTTAAGTGTGAGTATGAACAGTGGAAGTGTAGATAATTTCAGATAGAAGCCATCTCCCTCAATAGTGATCATAATCAATGATCATCAGCCCACACATAAAAATAACGCACGACAGTTGCTTCTTATCGTACGATAAAAGAATTTACACAGGACGGAATTATTTGTGTGATTTCAGGTGAAGTTCATGCGTTGTTTGTTTGATGAGAATATGTCAGTGTTAATAATTATTTCTATTTAAATCTCATTCTGCACAATGAGAGTTCTTAAGTGAGGATATTGTGTAGAGTGTTGAGGAGCAGTGAAATTGGTGGTTGAACCAGTCGGGTTAATTTCCTGTACCGTGCTAGTGATTTCGTACACGCATTACATATGAGACACTGCCTTCATTCAATCATTCGCTTCTGGCTGCACGTCCTTGTCTTGTTGTCTATGCCTACCTTCGTCCTCATAATTCGCCATTTTTCTGTTTGAATGAATTCGCGAATGAATAGCTTTGAAGAGACGGTCAAGACAGTCATCTTATTACGCAAATGTATAAAAATAACAATAATTTACTTTATTCCAAAAACAGTACTTGTGATACAGAATGGAATTTTCAGCATTCATCACAATATCTTGCATCTAATTTCCTCAAAATATAAATAAATTGAATCACACAGAAAATTTTCCACATTTACAATCGAGGTAATTTCAAAAACATGCAGCATATAAAATGCAGATAATATTAATGATAACAGCTAAGGTAATAATAATAATACAAGTGAAAATTGCTGTTGGATTGTTTCACACAGTATTGTTTGATGCGGTATAGAAATCCTAGCATGGTTAGAATACTATTGAATATAATGTTCTCTCTACGTGATATGGTGAGGGGAAAAACAACGATTACATCAGTCATAGAGATAAGTTGATGTTTGCAATTATGAGAGTAAATCAAAGAAGCAACAGGATCATAAATAATATAATAAAATAATAAAAGTAAAACTTGAAGGTATATAAGGATGGATAGATGTTTATTTAACAGATGAAAAAAGGTTAGTTAATTCTTGCCTGACATTATATTCATCATATGAAACACGTGCCAAGTATGGTATCATAGATTATTTATACTCAGACATGCGAGCATACAGCTTTCTGAAGTTACTTCTTGTTCTACCTGAGGAGATACAAGCTGAAAGCTGAGGGTGAAGTGGATGCTCCGATTCAGACAAAATCTCTTTACCAAATTCATTGGACGAAGTCAAGTGCCTATCGACAACGACGTTAACTATGTGGTCCACTGGGACACCACTCACCCTACTGACTGACAGTCTTCAGCATTCTACGAATTGTGACATAGTCCTTTTTAAGCAAACCAGGAAAGAACAAGCAGGGTGAACAATGAAGACGAATAGGTAGGATACAAGATATCAGTTAGTGTTAAACTGTCACAAAATGCCAAACAGTTTTCAAAAATCAAATAAATAAACAATTAATTGCTAAAAGCATGGGACTTGAATCATCTTATACATAGCACACCTTAGAGAAAAGTTATCACATTGTTCTGAATAATGCTTTATAACCCATCCATTAGACGGCTTTGAAAATTTTTTTAGATTGAATCCTGTTAAGGACTCAATGGCCTTTGAACAGAACTTTACAATATATTTGATGATATAAATGCGGTTAAAATGAGTACATTCAAAACGTGTTACTTAGTTAAGTCCTAAGCATATTCATACCTCAATTTGCTTAGATAATTTAGTATATAAATTGTGGAACTTTTTGGCAATCAGCGGAATTAAAACGAAGACAGGTGGATTGGTATTTTACTTTTTTGTTGAAGTCAATCGAAAACAGGAAACTTATGGGTGGAATTCAGTCAACGCTGTGGGAACTTCTTAACAATATGAGAGGTGAATATCACTAATTCAGTTTAAGAAGACCTCGATCGGAGTAATGTGCAACAGACAATCCAAAATTTGTCATGAT
>OX235276.1:99723535-99739222 GCA_944472155.2 Trichobilharzia szidati
GACGCACACCCGATATCTATGGTCGGCCTGTAAAATTTGGGCTACCGATATCCATGCTGAAAATTCCACACTTCTACCAAAAGTACTGTGTGGAATCAAGCTGTAAAACGAAAAAAAAAAAAACGAAAAAAAAAGTGTGCTCGTGGTTCATCTGGGTGACCAGTACGTATTATTGAATGTCCATTTAATACATCTGATAGTTCACTTCTTCTTCCTTCGTGAACACCATCCCGGTCTATAAAACTTCTTTTCACTTCTTTTGCTAGCTGGTCAGCCTTCGAAAACTGTGTGGACATTCCGTGTCCAAATAGTTATTTTTTTCTTTAGTTGAAAGAAAACACTTAGTCTGATTTTCTTGGTTCATTCCTTTACTAGCCTGTGTCATGTAGTCTCTTCAACGAAGCATAACTTCACTTCTGATATTTCCGCTGTTATTTGATAGCTCTAAAGCTGCTCAGTTGATGTTCCAGAGCAGAATGGCTTACTCTTTTCTTATCCTTAAAACCTGCTCGTAAACGATTTAACCAGTAAATTTGGTGGAGTTTTCAAATATTTCCCTTGTTTCTCGTATCGTCCAGCTGCCTCCTTATATAATCGATTACATCATCCCATTTATTTAACGCATCTTGTTAGACTAGTATAGTAATCAGGTTCTAGGTTAAGTGAATGTCTCCTGACAATAGTCAGTATCTGCCTCTTCTCAAGCATCGAAGCACTGCGTATAGATATTCATCTTGGATTCACATAAGGAATGTTTCATAAGAACCACATGAAATCCCCAAGATATTTTGAAGCCAAGAAAAAACCAGAATATTGAGAAGTATCTAATCATGTGTAAATTTATTCTCGTAGCCCATAGAAACAAACTGATTTTGAACATAGATATACGGCTACAAAGATTGAAATCTAAAATGGACTTCAACACGAAACGTCATTAGGCGTGTCAATATGTCGCAATTAACAAAATCTCTCATATTGTGAAATCTGGTTCAATAACACTTTGATAAAACTATTAATACCGTTAAGTGGAGAAACGTCATTAAAACAGCAATGCAGTTTTATCTTTCATCATTCATTGAAAAATATAAGTCATTTTCTAATAAGAGGTCACCTATGCTTTTGCACATCATTCAGAATGTTGTTAACAGAGTTCGCTTTTTACTAGTTTTCCCTTAATTCGCCTGTTTTCAACTATAAACGACATTTAGGTTGATCCGTGTTCTACTTGATACTCAGTGTTATTTTGAACGCATTCCAGTAATTGAGAATTTTAATCATGTGGGAATAAGGGCTTTCAAAACATAATGCTAACCTGGTTACCATCTGACCTTGGTGGCCTGCTAAAATCTTGGGCTAACAAATACCTTATGCATTACAAATCATATTGCATCCAAATGCTCATTTCCAATTTCGTTTTAAATAAATAAATCTTATTCAAATATGACCTCTAATCAAATTATTTATTCTTGTGAGTATTTAGTATGCTTAAAACCTACTGACCTACGATTCCATAAAAAAGACAAAAAGAGCATCATGCCGGGTGGCAAAGAGCCTTTAAAAATACTCTCATTCATTTTATTACTGTTCCAGCAATTATGAGTACTGATTGTTGCTCCCTGCTAGCTAAAATTAACTGTCTTCAATCACTTGTGTCTTCCATTATATATCGTAATTCTGAGATCATATCACTTCAAGAAACATGGCTACATGACCTATGTGATGACAATCTAGTGTATCTAAATGATTTCGAATTATTCAGACAAGATCGGTGTAGTTCCAGGAAGAAACGCGGTGGCGGTGTCGCCATCTTCATCAATTCACAATGATGTACATATATTAATGTATGTTTCAAATTCACTAGTGACAATATTGACTGCCTCACCGTTAACTGTCAACCTAAAAATTTGTCAAAATATAACTATGTATACGTCTCAAGCATTTATATTGCTGATGGATGCAATTCCACAGAATTGTCTTTATTTGTGGATGAATTTACCTCCCTTGCTACCACTTCCTTCGGAAACTCCTTGTCTATAGTTACTGAAGACTTTTATTCTAGTGACCACAGCTTCCTTATTTCACTTGGACATGAAAACATTGTCAACTTCCCTACTCGACTGGATAATACTCTTCATCTCGTGTTTACAAATGACACAGGAATATTCAAAGCTTGTCAAAGAGCCCCACTACTTAGTTCTGATCACTGTATCATAAGATTACTGCTCAAATATATGGAAAGCAGCATAAAAGAGTCTTCTTATACTTTAGAAAGAAAACACAACGCATATGCTATTCTCATGACAAAATACATAATGTATGGACCATGTATAAAGATACTGACTGGGGCTTGTTTACTGAACAAGCTCCTGATAACATAATTACTAACATAACACATTATCCTTATTTCTGTCTTGATGTTTGTTGTTGAAAAGAGACAATCTTCTTAAAACTCAACAGTTTCTCCTCTTCTCAACTCAAAAAGCTTCGCCGTGAAAAAAAGGTTGTACCATATGAAAAACAAATCTGCTGTTAAGAGAATGAACACTTTGATTAAGGCTGAATTACGAAGATTAAAATTCTCTCTAAAACCAGAAGTTTCTTTCATGTAAATCTTCATCTAATATGTGGAAGTTATTAGAGGTGGCAAGCAAATAATGAATGATACTTCTGTCGATGTTGGTATGCTTAATAAATCCTTCATATGTATCCATGCAGATGTTATGATTCCTAACTCAAATAGTGTAAAAATAATAACTGTTTCTCATGCTTTATTACGAATGATGTTCTTCAGTGTCTTCAATCTCTCAAACCTAGTCAGTCCCTTGGTCCTGGTGGTGTTCCTCCTGTTTTACTTTAGAAGTGTGCTAACATCTTATGTTCCCCATTAACCAACGTTTTCAACGAATCTTTTTCCAAAAGTATTGTACCTGACTCATGGAAAAATATCAAGTTTGTTTCAGTGCCTAAATCAATAAGTGGACCTACTGTTAAGTTTAGACCCATTGCTATTACCTCATCTTTTTTGAAAGTTATGGAAAGACTTATTTTACTTAATCTTGAACCCTCTTAAAGCCTGTCAATTACCCCAACCAGTTTGCTTATAAACATACTAGGTGTAACTTAGATGCCTCTATTGTCTTATATTATAGTATAGTCTCTATTTCAGATAGAGGAGCTAAATATGTTTGGTGCGCCTTCCTTGATTACACATCTGCATTTGACTCTGTACCTAGATCTCTGTTGCTAAGTAAGCTTGCTGGAACACAGGCTGAGACCTGGACAAATAAATGATTGCATTCCTATTTTTCCGATAGGAAGCACTACATCGTCTACAATGGAAAGTCCTCCACTACCTCACTTACTTTAGGTGGTGTTCCTCAAGGTGCTGTTCTTTCTCCTTTTCTGTTTCCTTTTTCTTACATGACTTGCCCCATTCTGATGTAGCCACTTTTGTCAAGTATGCTGATGACCTCTCTGTCTCCATGAATGTCAACTCTCAGTCAGATTGTTCCAAATTAAATGACTTTCTCTCGAAAATTAGTCAGTGGTTCTCTTCAAACGGTCCTTAGCTAAATTCGTCTGAATGTCAGGTAGTCAATTTCAATTTCAGACGAAAACGTGACCTACAACAACTAGCTAGCTCACATGGCCCCACTATCATTGACGGCATAGAAGTTGAAATTACATCTAACGTCAAGTACCTTGGACTGAGTATTTCCTCCAATCTTTCCTGGTCCTCTGACATCTTGCTAGTAACTAGAAAGATGTTTCGCTTAACGTTCTACGTTAGGAAGTTAAGGCAGTCTGGTATAAAGCAGTCTTTGCTTTCTCAGTTTGTCAATTCCTGGACTACTTAAGAAAGGCTTTGCTTTGCTTAGAAGAGCACTAAAAGCCGTTAGTAGGGCGAGTGGGATATCGTTAAACCAACTGGTTAATACTACTGTGGATAGACATATAATGTCATGTAGCAAACTAGCGAATACTATATTGTCAGACCCTGAGCATCATATCTATACGCAGCTCTCTCCTTGCATTTGATCCGGTAGAACTAGAAGCAGCTACATGGGGCTATATGCTAGGACTACTAAGTACAAAATCTCCAGGATACCTAATCTGGCACAGCTGTTTTGTGATGAGAAATCCGTTAGGTATGACAAGATCAACTTACTGCGGCACTCTAACAATTATTCCCATTAGTTTCGATTTTCCTTCCTTTGTTACTATTATATTGTTGTTCACATCCTCTATTACACACTGAATTTATATTTCATATCCTGTGGTGCATTGTTTAAAAATGTAAACGCAACGCTGTTGTTTTTTATATTTTGGTTGTTGCTTTTTGATAAATGAGCTAATTAGATGCAATATTGTAATGCGCGCTGAAAATTCCGTACGTGTACCACGAATACTCTTTGAAATAAAGCTGTTATTATTATTATTATTATTTACATGGCATGTAAAATTAGGCCTTTAATTCCGTCATTCGCAGTCTGTTATATGTCTTCATCTCATGGATGATGACTTTGCTGTATTCGAATGACGCATAATGTGTCTTAGAATTTCCATTGAATATATTATGTTGTACACTGTGGTTAGCGAAATAACCTGTGGACAACCAACCCACTATTTATCAATCCCAGCTTGAGTAGAACTTCACAAGCCATCTTTGCAATTGTAATTTATGGAAATCGGCGTAACAAAAACTGGAAAATGTCAAGTTGATGGAATTTCTTTGTGCGTATGTGTAACTTTTAGTCGCTGGCAATTAACTACACTTTTCCTCATTGACTACTCGATATACTTCGTCCGACAAAACAATAACCCTCGAGTTGTGCGCAAGTGGTCAGCCTTTTTGTTATAATTAGCTACTTCACATTCTACTAAATAGACAGAAAATACCGACTGGAACAAGATCTTACGAAAGAAAATATTATATTTAATTAAACAAAGAAGAAAGAAGAAAACAATGTATTTACTTCCCAAATATTGTTTGAATTCCTTCGGAATTCAATTCATTTTCCTGCAGCTGAAACAAAATGAAACCAGAAACAGAGTAAAAGTGAGTTGAAAATGGACACGTATCTTGTACAGCAGAAAGTATTATTGACAGTTTCCATCTAACTGACAATAACACTAATCCTAAGGCAATACTTCCAGTGCATATTGAAACACAGATTAGGTGTGTACATTATCTGCTTGATTCCAAGTTACAATTCCCCTCACAGGAAATGAGCTATGCAGAGTACCATCTGAATTTAAGATCTTCTCAACAGTTGTTACATCCCTGATATTGGGTGCAGCCTTCAGCTGTGATCATGCGGCTGGTCAGCCAGCCATTATGTGCCTATTCACTGATGAGTAATCGAGAAATGCGAGTGAAGAGAATTTCATTGTTACTTGTTTCTCAAGGATTCATCCAGCTGATTTCAGCTAACCACGAAATCCATCTTCAAGTTCATATCCACTTGTGCAGTAAGTTAGTAATTTAAAACACACTGAGGATCTAAGTAGCAACTTACTTCAATAAAACTGCTTGGCATCTTCCTTCATTTCAGCCAGGAGCAACTTTATTCTATCTTCTAGGGTTTGAACTAGGCAGTTGTAAATCATTTCAATATTCCAACTTACACTTGAAAAATTCAATCCTCTTCATTTCCAATAGTTTTATTTTCTCACCTAATTCCTCTAAAACAAAGAATAGATTGTCAGTGACGCATTAGTACCATTTTTAATGTTACGTTGCAACAATATGAAATGAAAATTCCCATTCAGTCATAGAAAAGAAAAGGCGTTCAGCAAAGAGTTACTCTTTTCGGCGATATCATTCTCAAGCTGTACAAACCGCAAATTTATAGTAATTTTTTTTTTCTTGGCAACAAAAGGAATATTTCCAAAGATGCAATTGGTAATTTTTTTTTGACAACAAATTACGTAATTTAGAAGGCGTTAATCGGTTAGAAACTAAAATAAAGTTACAAAAGTAGGTTGTGTGACGTAATCTAATTGCTAGGGTTCAATGAAAAAATGAATGAGAGTCAAGTTAATAATCTGAGTAGAATTCACTTGAAAATGGGTGAGAGTTAAGTTGATAAGCTGAGTAGAATTCACTTAAAAAAAAAAAACAAACGAAAATGGAGTTAGCAACAGTCGTCATGAGGGTAGAGATTTAATAGAGGGTGGGGGTAGAAAATAATGCAATTAAGAAACACACAAACAAAGAAGAAAGAGGTAAGACAAAATTACGTATTTGATGTTGAGATAGATTAGGACCATTGTAGATTTAGTGACTGAATAAACTCCTTTTGTATGCAGAGTTCAGGATTCAATATGTGAATTGCCATTGCTTCTGCAGTTTGAAGAAGTTTAATTCGTACTCTTTTGGCAAGGTTCCCACGTATTGTGTAGATAACTGAGAAGTTGCTTTGTGGGTTTGCTTGGTGTCCGGATTCGATTAAGTGTTCTAGGATAGAGCTGTGGCGGGAGGATCTTCTTTCTCCTTTATAAAACCATGAAGGTAAGTGTTCGCTGATTCGTTTGGATAGCAAACGCTGTGAATGATATCGCCGAAAAGAGTAACTCTTTGCTGAACGCCTTTTCTTTTCTATGACTGAATGGGAATTTTCAAATTACTGAAACGTTGCAAGGACCCAGTGACGGTGAAAGAGCTGGACCGTTTCCTGCGTTACTCCGTCAAGCTTGCAGTTGCGAAGGCAGAGATCCAGTTCTTGAGAGAATGTTTAGATCGGCACGAATATCCAAAGATGTACTGGAAGTCCCTCAGACGAAACCACATCCATCCGAATACCAGAACGCTCAGGCGACACACACTAAACAACATTGACTCCATCCAATCACGTGTCCCTGAACTAGAACGAAATATTGACTTACGAGCTCACGCAGTCCACGATTTAGAACAAGAACTACGCCAATCGTTCGAAGAATATGTCGAAGAAGTTGCACAGAAACAATGTGAGAATGTCAAGTCAAACCTTATTAAAAGCCTGAAGCCGACGAGCGACCCTGAAAGTCCATTCCCAAGCAATCCAGAAATATACGTATTTAACCTCTCAAACATTGAGCTGTCAAAACTTCAACTAGAAGCACTGTCCCTCGGTCCAAAGTTCTGCACAAAACCATCGAAAATCCATAAACTTCAAACCCAAGTTCAGTTCGAAAACTTGATAAACCAAACATATGATCTATCACCAACTTCCGAAGAGAACCTGCAACAGTTCAGGTCGGTAGTCCTCAACAGCTGCCATAAATTTATGAATACCAAACCAAATGGAAAGTCAATACTGACCAAAAAACACTATAAAGAGCTCAAGGAATTAATAAACAACAAAGAGATTATTTTGTTATCCCCGGATAAAGGTGGGGGAATCGTAGTCATGAATCGTGAAGACTACGTAAGTAAAATGCTGACCATCCTATCCGACGAATCTAAATTCATAAAACCAGCAAACGAAAAGAACATGACGGAACAAACTGAACAAAAACTAACTAACCTCCTCCGAAAACTGAAGACTGAATCATTCATCGATCCTGAAACCTTCGAATCGTTGAAACCATCGGGCTCAAATATACCCCGGCTATATGGATTACCAAAAGTGCACAAGAAAGACGTACCTCTCCGACCCATCCTTGATATGACTAATTCACCTTATAACAGTACCGCACAATGGCTAGTAGACATACTAGAACCAGTCAGAAAGCAAATCTCCCGCCACTCACTTCGAGACTCCTTCGATTTTGTCGATTCCATCGAAAACGTCAGCGTTTCCAATCAAACCATGTTCTCACTAGATGTAGTATCACTGTTTACAAACGTCCCACTAACCGAAACAATATGCTTCATATGTGAATATATTGATTCAAAGGAGATGAACATTGGTATACCCACGGACTATTTGAAGGAACTCCTATTAAGATGCACTCTAAACGTCCAATTCACTTTCAATAATGAAATATATAGACAAAAAGATGGTATAGCTATGGGCTCACCACTCGGCCCGCTGCTTGCAGATATTTTCATGTCAAAGCTAGAAAATACACACCTGAAGAAGACAATAGATAACTTCGGGTTCTACAAGAGATACCTGGACGATACTTTTATTATCGCCAATAATGAAGAAAATTTGGAGAACATATTGGACTTCTTCAACAGTTGCCATCCAGCAATCCAGTTCACACTAGAGAAGGAGTCCAACGCAACAATATCTTTTCTGGACGTGCAACTAGCAAGACGTGAACAAGATGGGACACTCAAAAGATCCATTCACAGAAAACCGACATGGAATGGACAACTCATCAGCTTCTACAGTTGGGTGCCTCTATATACAAAACGAAATCTAATCCGCTGACTGACTCACAGAATCCACAACATTTGCAGTCCGGAAACCATAGAAGAGGAGCTGAAGACCCTGAAAAGAATCCTCCTTGAAAACGGCTACCCGGAACGTTCAATCACAAAAGCCATGAAGCCCAAAACACAAAAGCCGTCCATGCTTACTGCTCCCAAGAAACTTCTCTATTTGAATCTACAATTCAACGGAGATTCTTCAGCAGAAATACTGAGAAATCGCCTGTGCCGCTCACTGAAGAAAACCTTCTTCGCAGCTGAACTCAGACTAACTTTCTCTACGAAACCAATGATTCGCACGAACGTGAAGGACAAGCTTCCACTGGGGGCCTCATCAATGTGCATCTACCAATTCACCTGCTCATGTGGAGCAAGGTATGTCGGCCGTACCCAGCGTTTGCTATCCAAACGAATCAGCGAACACTTACCTTCATGGTTTTATAAAGGAGAAAGAAGATCCTCCCGCCACAGCTCTATCCTAGAACACTTAATCGAATCCGGACACCAAGCAAACCCACAAAGCAACTTCTCAGTTATCTACACAATACGTGGGAACCTTGCCAAAAGAGTACGAATTAAACTTCTTCAAACTGCAGAAGCAATGGCAATTCACATATTGAATCCTGAACTCTGCATACAAAAGAAGTTTATTCAGTCACTAAATCTACAATGGTCCTAATCTATCTCAACATCAAATACGTAATTTTGTCTTACCTCTTTCTTCTTTGTTTGTGTGTTTCTTAATTGCATTATTTTCTACCCCCACCCTCTATTAAATCTCTACCCTCATGACGACTGTTGCTAACTCCATTTTCGTTTGTTTTTTTTTTTTAAGTGAATTCTACTCAGCTTATCAACTTAACTCTCACCCATTTTCAAGTGAATTCTACTCAGATTATTAACTTGACTCTCATTCATTTTTTCATTGAACCCTAGCAATTAGATTACGTCACACAACCTACTTTTGTAACTTTATTTTAGTTTCTAACCGATTAACGCCTTCTAAATTACGTAATTTGTTGTCAAAAAATTACCAATTGCATCTTTGGAAATATTCCTTTTGTTGCCAAGAAAAAAAATTACTATAAATTTGCGGTTTGTACAGCTTGAGAATGATATCGCCGAAAAGAGTAACTCTTTGCTGAACGCCTTTTCTTTTCTAATATGAAATGAAGCATAAATCTCACTTTGCTCGATCATGTAATGTAGTCTCCATGTAACTGTTATTCTGAACTTAACAACGTGTATCATAAATTTGTATGGCTTTATTGCCTGATGCATTGATGAAGTCACTGAAGCTTCATCGGAGTAGTTTCGCATGTCATGGTAATATGAAATTAACTCTATATAGCAGTAAATTAGACGCTTTTGTGCATATTTATTTTAGACTTAATTGTCGCCAACATTAATACTGCTGATTTTATCAACAGTACAGCCTAATTTGGTATAAGTGAATACCATGACTTGATAATATACACATCGTTAGCCATGCAGTCTTCGTTTGTCTCTTACCAAAATGAAATTCACTGAGAGGTGCGTTCATCTCTAGAACTATGAAATATCACGTGATCAAATAAAATAACCACGTAAAATTACTTGTGCCGATGGCGAAATTAACACGAGCCTTCTGATACACTTCCGTGATTCTAGCAGCATACAATGAGTCTGAAATGAATAATTACTTGTTATCAAACTCAAAGTCACATTCGTAATTGAAATTATTGAAGGGAAGTACTTCATACAAATACATTCAATATGTAATGAGATATGCGTAAGTAACTGGTGCACTTCGCATTTTCAATTAGTGAGTAACTTCTTACTTTCACCTTTCGTTTGGTTGGTCTGTTGTCTTTACTTTCACATGATCTTCAAACTTAAGATCTTCAAGAACAAGTCACTGTCAGTTCAAAATACCATGCATTATTCTGTTCATACTTTATTCGATGTTTGTTTGTTGACGATCTAAATTTAATTATTTCTGACAACCAGTTAGTAACAGTGATCTAATTATGATGATGTCATTCTCTGGTAAACATGAAGTCCTGAAGTTCCCTGTTGTAGTTATGTCACTATTTGGAAACAAATACGAATCTCATAAATGTTAGTGATGAATGCATTTTGAACTTCGAAATATTGTAAGCAAGGTGAAATTGTTCGCTCACCACTTCTAGATCTTCTTTTCTCCGTAGTTCGGAAATAATCTAAGTAATAATAATAAAATCATGTGATATGATTATGAGAAAACAATTGCTCTAGAAGCGTTATGAATACCGTGACAATATGTGTTATGTTCACCGAACTTATCTCATTTCGAGTTCTTTTCTACCACAGTATAAACTATTTCACTTTTACAGTCAACGTCATCTTCAATTGGTCTACTCTTACGTCTGCTTTCCAATGTAAAGCAAAGTGGAAGTCGATCTCACCTTCATATCATTTTACAATTAAGTGAAAATTATCAAATAGTTGTGGAAGCGTATGTTCGTCAGACGTCTGTGTGTTGACGTCTACTTTTCATACAGAATCATCACCACGTTCATCAACTGGTGAATCTTAATAGGCTTGCTAATAGCTTCATTGTACCTTGAAGAACACTGATCAAATTGATGAATATATACACTCACTTAAAATATCTCTGTATGCATGAGTTGCCCTGACTGCTGCCGTTTCCAGCCATTGAAGCTTAGCTACAAAGCAAGAAGTGTTGAATGATATTTAAAACGTTATTCAAGAAACTACATTGGCATATTTATCATTATACTGAATACAACATATTGACGATTCAAAAAACGTGTCATAATAATTTGATTATTTCTCAACACGTTTTTCCTCACCACACAGTGAATATATCAGCTTTCAAAAATTTGGTCCATTACTCACGAAAAGAGTGAAGACTCGCTGGTGGTAAAACTGGCGTCCAAAGATTTTTGAGAAGTTATTCTACTGGTGGTGAAAAAGATATCTAATACATACTAGTTGATGTGTCTGTTATTGATGAGTAAATAAGGCACTTAGCGAGTAACTGTACAAATTGACCAGTGAATTTTCACACTAAAAGTTTATTAATTATGAACGTTGTGTGTAATTTAAATTTAGAGAATCCTTTTACCTTTGGTTGTTTTCACTGCTTCCTTTGCTTCCATAAATTCCTTCTTCATCATTTCAATTTGAACTATAATTTCACAATATTGAAAAGTGTGAAACGTCTCTTTGTGTGTTCTTCAGCGTGAAATAATCATATTAAGTCAAAGGCTTCTGACTGTCGCAATACATGGCTATCCCGTTGGTAATTTGGAGCTTACCACATGATATTTTGAGTAGTTTACTGATATCAGTAACACGAGTGCATTCACTAGTTGTAAACTGCATTTGTACTGCATCTGTGCCCAACTTCAAAGTTCGCTTGACGTTTTCCATTATAGAACAATAATCGTTTCCATAGAATGTTGAAAAGTTTTTAGAATATTTTGTTAAATCACTGAATGAATAATCATGTCAATGGTTTTGCATTTTACAACTTGTATTTATATAGACATGCTACAATTTGAGGAGTTATTGAGTGTTAAAGTCTGATGTGACGTCTGACACTGATTAGATTTATCAGTAGAATTTAAACAGACGCTCTTCGGCATAAAAACATCGAACAGCAGGGAGATGGATTTGACGTCAAAGAAAGCAAATGATTCAGGGTTTCGGTAAAACATTACAAACGTGATGCGAATATAAAGAAATATAATGTAAGGGAGAGAAGTAGCATAACACAGAAGCTCTGTGCAAATGATGGTTTGAAGATAAGTTGTATATAATTTGGCGATTTGAAGATACAAAATCCGTAATAAGCATTGCTTTACCAAGTCTCTTTTCTTCTATCGTTACACTTACAGTTCACTGCGTGAACATATTTCTGTCCATTATTCAGGGTGAACCGTAGTGTAAAAGGCACAGATGTTGACACGCACACACACATTTCGCACTAAAGAATAATAAAACTATGTAATGCACTTTGTACTTGTTGTTGATAAATTGTGCATAACAGTGTTCATTGCCATAATTTTCATCACGTATTACTCAACAAGATGATCCTTCTGTGAAAAGAGTTCCAATTGAAATCCACTTGTGTCATTACTCAATATGCTGATACTCAGTGAATTCGGGCAGATATCGTGTTCGGATGCATGGAAACAGCTTTTCCAGTATTCAAACAACTCGAGAATTGAGTTTCACAATCAATTAGCTGCTGCATCTGTTTGCAACAAAGGATATTCAGACTTGATTTATTAAAAATAAATTTCACCGCATTTCAGTGGAATTGTCGGAATGCATATTAACTAAATCATAGGAACTACTATTCACAAAATGACGACAAATATTTCAGCACAGTTAATAAGTTACGAAGATGAATTTCAAAGTGAAAGAAAACTAACCTTCGTCTTTCTTCAAATTGCTTGATGTATCCGCAAAATATTTGTCTACAACTGATACATAACAATGTCACTTAACTTCCAGGTGTACGATGAATCCAACATCATCATAATCAATTTATTTGAAGATGGATTCAGCTGACTTCAATTCAAATGATACCACAATTAACTTATTTACCAAGTATAAAGCTCTGTTAGAAAATGCTATCAAACCATCGAGTGAGTGTATTCTCACTCGCATACCGATGGAAAGTACTCGGTTTTCAAATGATTCTAATGAAAAAATATGACTAAGTGAATACATGGATGGGGTTTGCTTACTGTCGCTTATTCTATGAACTGCTCTCTCTTATTCAGATGGTACCTTTAA
The DNA here is from genome assembly GCA_944472155.2 of Trichobilharzia szidati. Lineage (NCBI taxonomy): Eukaryota > Metazoa > Platyhelminthes > Trematoda > Strigeidida > Schistosomatidae > Trichobilharzia > Trichobilharzia szidati. Next base: position 99,736,689 of record OX235276.1, read on the forward strand.
ACACAGATATTCTTATCATTCTCTATCAAGTGTGAATGTCAGTGCTGATGAGAAAATCGCGGATATACAAGAAGTCTCAGAATACACATCATCATGGACATAAATTAGTGAGTGGAACCAATGAAATGTGCTACTCCTACAGAATATCGTTTTCTCCTGCAACGGCACCAGTTCATGCGAGATGTAATTTAAGACTGTCAATAATGGATGTTTCAAGTGTTTATCTCGCTAAGTCAGTTTTCGTACTTGTTGGTGTGCTTTTAATAGGATATATCGCCATTGAGATGTGTTGTGATAAATCTTGTGTGAAAACGAGAAGTGTTTGTGAATTAACGCGCTTCGCCTAATTACAGAAGAAGGATATTTCATTTATAAAATGTCATATAACCTGCTGCCTTTCTTAATAGTGGAATCATCAAAACTTTACCTTCTAAAATATCGAGAGTTTTTCGATTTTTCCATTTCTTTGAAATATGCGTTTTCGTCTGATTGTATAATCCCTTATTAGCTGACGAAATAAATGAAAAATGACTAGGTGTAATTATTACTCATAAGTTCTGTAAGATCTGGACTACGATATTTTTTCAGCTGTGGAATGTTCCCACAATATGATGACAGTGGTTATCTACCCAGATGCCTTAGTAAGACTCTGTTTTAGGCATTCAAAAGATTTTAGCGTAAAGTCATGTATCAATCACCGAATTTACCTAACCAATGTATAACAATTGTAAATGTGACCAGTTTTTTGTAAGAGTAGGAAGCAATATGACCACATATATGCAGTCTATGAAAATAATCACCAGTTGAAACGATAATGCCATCAGTCAACAGACAAATAAGCTGGAGATCTTCTGAATATCACGGGAACAATGGATCTTAGTAACAAATCACTATTAGGAACAAAAAAGAAAGCGGTCTACTTTGGTAAGAAATGTCCTGATGGCGATCAGATTTATCCTCAGGTAATTTTGCTCAAAAATGTTTAGGTAGCAAAGTGCGATTGACATGTATGAAGAGGAAGTATGATTAAAGGTTGAAATAGTGACTTGACACAAAACACCAGTACAAAATCTTAAGTTCATTCTTCACAGAACTGGTCACCTAATTTCAGAGAACCGATGAATTTTAGATTAAGTGGTATTACAACTTTTAGTTAAGAAATCAATCATACCAAGAACTTTGTAATTAAAAGAGGTATCTTCTTCCAATGACTTCCTGTATTCATCTATAGAGAAAGGAAGAATTGTTTGTTGCATATTTTATTACTTAAATAGCCAACAATCTGTAGCGTGTATTTGTACACTTAGATAGTAGGAAAGTGTGAATTAAGTTCATTTATAAACAAATGACATTACGTACTGTATCAAGTTTTCGCAAGAAACAGATAGTCATTTTTAATTGCTGATGAGATCGGTTTGGGTTGAAGGGGGACAAATCATGAGCGAATCTGACTGTACAACTGCAAATTGTCGTCATTCATAGGCTAGAATAGCAGTCAACTGTTTAAGTTGTCCTCACGGAATATGAGGAGACTTTCGACAAAGTTGACTGTGAAGTAACTTGTTTGCCTTACCGACACTGCTAAGTGCTGTAAACTCTGATGTATCTCATTCAACAGGCATAGGATTATGCCACTTGCGAAACACGTTTCAGCGGAAAGTTCATTTCCTTTAATTCCTAGAGGAACATAGGGCTTCAGCCATGCGTCTCCATTGCGTTCGGTTCTCTGCTGTAGTTTTCACCTGGCTCCAAGTCTGCCCACACGCTTTCAATTCCTCTTCACATGATCTCCTCCAGGTCACCCTTGGACGACCACTTTAGATGAAGACAAATCCATCTGCTATCACCAATGGTATTTTTATGGTATTGTTCTGGATTAAACCATTCGATAATATCTTCGGAACTGAGCACCTCGATGCTTCACCCAGGAAGGCAGAGAACAAACAACAGTAGTAATTTCATAATGTAACTGAATAACTGTGGATATATTTAATCATCCAATATTTGATGAAAATGTGGTAGAAATAAGTAATCTAAGTTTCGAAGTAGTGTAAATGAACTTGAGATATATATGGAGTATAAATTCGATTCGGAATGTTATCAGCGATGCATCCTGTTTCACTGTATCATGTATGTACTGAACAAGCCAATGTTGAAGGGGACATTGTAGGGAGAGTGGATGATGGAGGAAAGTGTTTCACTACTGAAATCCACATCAAACGTAATTGAATTGAAGACAAATTTTAAAATGCTTCATAAAATGCACCAGATTGCATTCGTTTTGATGAGCGATAACGTCTTCACTTGTTAGGCTTGTCAAATAAAAATCAATGCAAACATCTCCAGTGACATCTGTCGCACGAAATGATTTCAAGCTGACGCTCATTCCACAAACAGTAACATGGTGTTTTTGTCTTCAGATACCAGATGATTTGTAACATGCATTCTGTTTATTATTTGAGCAAGAAATAACCCACCAATAGAAAAATTCACCAGTTTCTTATATTCTTCACCGATTGCTGTAAAAGTGTAGA
>OX235276.1:99739722-99774970 GCA_944472155.2 Trichobilharzia szidati
AGCTGACATCAGTTAGAGAACCAATGAAAACCAGGGAGTATTGGACAGCTTGTGACTGTCCCCCAGTCAAGATCTTCAGGTTACGAGGTGAGCCTGTAGACTGACTTTTCAGCGTGTGGTCTGGAGTTCGATTCCCGGCCACCGACCAGGCACTCCTTTACCTCACTAAGCCAGTAAATAAAACTGGTGAAGATGGAAGGTTGGGCATGAGGCTGGCTAGCAACCCCATCTCGTAAAAGTAAACACCACTGCTACCGAAACTTCAAAGCTCTAGCTTGATAAAGTCCTATGTTGTTCCACTGGGGATGTAAAGGAATTTTAAAAAATCCTATGACCAACTTTTCAAACACACCGTAACAATATCATAGTCAGAAACTGTGGTGGTAATTAAGATGCTGTCCTATCCAGGTAGGTTTTCTATAAATAGATCTTTTTATTGACCTATCAAGCCGTCGACCAAGCAATATGTCTAGGTAAGATAAACAAATATCTTCCTCTCTTGTCAATGTGCAAATCCCCAACGCATAAACTTGCTAAATGGTTAGTAGAATTATTGCATCCAGTCAAAACACAATTCTGTAAGTATGTATTAAAAGATACATGTGAATTGGTTAATTTTCTTGACAATATTAATATTATGAATAAGAATATGTACTCTTTTGATGTAAACTCGTTATTCACTAATGTGCGTTTGCTCAAAACAGTTGACATTTTGTGTGATTACACATTCCCACAAACAATTTTTTCATCCCGTTCCCAAAAATATCTTATTTAAGGGATTTATCACTTCAATGCACTAACAATGTTAGGTTTACATTTGAAGGCGATTGTTTCCGCCAAGTTGATGGTGTTCCTATTATGGGAAGTTCGTTAGGGCGCCTTTCAGCAGATATTTATATGTCACACATTGAGAATTTATCGGAGGATTTAATCGAAAATGTGCCACTTTATAGAAGGTATGTAGATGATATTGTAATCATAAGTGATCGGTCGGTCGGTTTTCGACATAGAACTTTGCACCGATGTGCGGCAGTTCAAGTCGCCACACTCCATGTACCACACAAAGCAAGAGAAGAAAGTAGAAGAAATGCATAATATAGACAGTAAACAGAGGTGTGAGACAAAGGAATAGTGATAACGAAGAACAAAACAGTTTCATTGGAAATCATAAGTCACAAGGAGTGGATGCATCTGCGCCACTGAGAACGATTTTTAGCCATGTCACCAATTGTTTCCAACCATTGGTTTTTACCGTCCCGAGGACCCCAACCAGACTGGCAGTCTACACCTTCCTACGTGGCTTGGACTAACTGTTGTGGATTTCATTGACTGGTGCCATGTATTCGTTTGACCACCGCTAGCTCTTTTCCAGCCTGACCCTATATCAGCTAACATTGCCCGTCGGTCAAGGAAGGCGATGACTAGGCATACGTAACACATGTCCTAACCATCTCAGTCGATGTAATTTCACAGTCTCGTCTATTGATTTCCCGACCTTACCTAGCACTCGACGCCTAACCTCAATATTGCTCACCATATTATACCACTTCACGCGGGGAGATAGTGATAAGCGTCTTGTTCTGTCACCTCAATTTTAAATCGAATGGTGAATGAAGTTCAGAATAGCATATCATTTACATCTGTCTGTAGAAGAGGAAGATAATTGTTTATCTTTTCTAGACATATTGCTTAGTCGACCGCTTGACAGGTAAATCAATAAAAAGATCTATTAATATAATTGTCATTGAGAGGATATAAAAAGTGAAACGAAGTAGAATTTTAAAGAAAGCCAGCATAGACGTGTATTCGTGTGTGCGGATGTGTGCGTGTGTGTGTGTGCAGGTGGTAGTGGTACTTTATGCAATCAAAATACTCATAGAGAAGATTATGCAAACACTTTTTCAACTGACCTGAGCATATGGCATAGAACCGGACTCGAACCAACAATCAAACACCTCAGTAATACGATGCAATACACCACGTCCAGTCGGTGATGGTATAGTGATTGGATCAACACTTCAGAGGTGAAAGGTAAAAAAGTAAAAACAGTCTTTAAATTCATAATAATTATCTCATTAGATGCATAAACTGAGAATGAGAAGAAACAACATAAAAAAGGGTTTTTCTATAGTTTGGTTTGTAAGGGTTTGTTATGTTTTTACAAGTTGATCACCCACCCCAGTGGGTGATTTTGTGCTCGAAACTTGGTCATCAGTTAATATTACTGTATAACACTATACTGTGTGATTTATCAAAATAAAATCTTAATAAAATCATAATGGAATAATAATAATAGTTGTAACGGGCAAAAGGTACACAAATTGGCTAAATAAATAACCAGATAAATAAACGTCTATCCTTGCATGGCCAAGGTAGAAATGGGGATTGTACATTACTTCTTTTGTACACAAATATCGGGCTTAGATTCATGAATGGCCAAGGTCTCCACTGTCTTTAAAAGCTTAGAACTAAGACAACACAGCAAGTTGGTATGGATTCGATAAATGATCTTAAAGTAATTACTAGTGAACAATAAACCTCCATTATAAGACAAAGTACTCTGTTGAATCAATTATTTTCTATAGTTTGGTTTGTAAGAGTTAGTTTTGTTTTTACGAGTTGATCACGAATTTTAATCAGTTAGAGAACAATTGAAAACCGTGAAGTACTGGACAGTGGGCTGTCTCATCCTAGTTTGGGAATCATCGGTAATACGCACCCACCACAAAGGATTCGAATCCAGGACCTTCCAGATAGAAGGTAAGCTCGTATACCATGCAGCCAATGGGACCCGATTCAATGACTCATAAATTCTAACTGCCGATGATTCCCAAACTAGGATTAAACAGCTGTCTAGTACTCCATTGTTGGTTTTCAATGGTTCTCTAACTCATATCAGTCCATGATCAACTCGTAAAAACATAAAAAAGGGTGAAAAGGATTAATTACACATTGTAGTTTTTTCTTCAAAGGACAAACTTACAATTCTTTGTGTAAATCTTTCACCTCTACACCAGAGAGTTGCTTCAATTCTTCAATGGAACCAACACAAATCACCTCTTCGAAATCATCACTAGCCCAAATTGGTATCGGTGTACCCCAATATCGATTTCGCGAGACAGCCCAATCTCGTGCATCACGTAACCAATTAGCGAAACGACCTTCACGGACAAAATCTGGCACCCTTTAGAGCAGATGAATAGATAAATAAATAAAATAATCAAAGAAAAAGCAAAAGATGAAAGTATCTTTCTCACTGAAATAATATATAAGTAGTATAATGCGGACAGAACAGTTTACATTGGAAAAGCATCTGTACCACGAATGATCTTGTAAAAACAGTCCCAGGTTCCAATAAAATAAGACATAATTACATTTGTAATTAGAGGTCTATGCAATTGGCGTAGAAATACGACTCAGTGGCATCAGCATACGACTTCTGGTCAATGAACTCCACCTACCTCAGCCTGGACAACTAATTGAGTAGTATCATCAAGCGTCACACAATAACTGTGTGGCTCATAGACCTGAGGTTTAGTAGTAGGGTGCTCGCCAAGCAAGCGCGTGGCCCAGGTTCGATTCCTGGTTGACGCACTCCGAAACCTCACGTAAGTGGTAATAAGCCCGGTAATATGGGAAAGTTGGGTGCAAGGCTAACAACGCCACTCTGTAGAAGAACAGTTGTAACAACAGAAAATAAGGGTCAGGCAACAGATGGTTTATTGAGAAAACCAAAGGGTATTTATAGATTTTTATGTGCATTATTATTAGCGGAGAAGCAGCCTCTTCTGATTGGTTGTTTTCTTGCTGAAGGTTATTCTGTTATCTCTTTGTGACCGTTTCTCAGAAAATCAAGCCATATATCTGTGAATCATATTTCCACACTTTAACTCCGCTGTGATTGGTTGGTGATTTTCTCAAGGTTAAGCTTTGTTATTGTGTTTTCTCATGACCCTGATTCGGGACGTGAACATTGACGTAAATTGTTGTCTACAATTTTGGCTTGTTCGCAGACAGCTCTCACCACACAGTTACTTGAACTTTAGAACTCAATCCTGAAGCCCCATATTTTATTAGGAACGCAAAGAAACGAGAGAGAAATAGTTCCGTAACGAGTAACTGAGTACTAACTGACTAACACTATAAGCGTGAGTCAGTGGCACAGTGGTAGAATGCTCGCCAACCACGCCTCATGTGGTTCGGAGTTCGATCCCCGGCCACCGACACACTCCTTTAAGTCGCTAAGCCAGTAAATAAGACTGGTAAAGAGGGAAGGTTGGGCATGAGGCTGGCTAGCAACCCCATCCTGTAAAAATAATCACCACTGCTACAGAAACTTCAAGCCTCTAGCTTGAAGCCCTATGTTCCACTGGGAACGTAAAGGAATAAAAAAAAAATTCAAATTACTTCATAAACTGATAAACGCATGAAGACAGCTCATGCTATTAATTCCTTAGAAATTCAACACGTATGCAGAAAGGCGGAGATTGGCCCAGTTCGGAGGAAAATCAACAACGGCGCGTCAGGCTACTCTATCACCATATTTGACGCAATACACTCAAACGATACAAACGATACATAAACCAGTAAAAGCCAAGCTTACAACATCAATAACATACCATTGACACTTGGCATTATTAGCCAATAGCTTGTCAACCAATTGTTCAACACGAATAAACCAAGTTGGTATAGCCTTATAAATTAATGGAGTATCTGATCTAAAAAATAAAAGCAAATAATAAAATAAAACAAACAAAAAATAGACACAGTATCATTTATTGAACAGAGGATCAGTCAGACAACACAGGTCAATAATACCAAACCCAAGCAAACAATGGGAAATTTCACAAGTTCCAATAAAATAAAAGAGGTCGATCAAAAATGACTCAGTTGCCTATGGAATGACGCTCGGGGGGGGGGGGCTGTATCGATGGTTACTGCAGTTGGCGTCTCAATAAGAACATCATCATCATCACTCATTTGGATTGCGATATGTATGTCCAGCTGACAGATTCTCAATAAGGAGACATATCTGCCTGTCGTCTGTCTATTTTCAACAGAGAACTTTGCACTGATGTGCAAACTCCCTCCATGTACCAAACAAAGCAAGAGAAGAAAGTAGAAGACATGCAAAATAGAGACAGTAGACAGGGATATGAGACAAAAGGAAGAGTAATAACGAAGAACAATATAGTTTCATTGGAAATTATAAGTCACAAGGAGTGGATGCATCTGCACCAGCCATTGAGAATGATTTTGAGCCATATCACCAATTGTCTCCAGCCGTCATTGGTTTTTACCGTCCTGAGGACCCCAACCAGTTAGGAAGTCTACACCTTCCTACATTAAGCTTAAACTAATTGTTGTGGATTTCATTGACTGGTGAAGCCATGTTTTGGTTTGATCACCGCTAGCTCTTTTCCAGCATGACCCTATGTCAGCTAACACTGACCATTGTCAAGGAAGGCGATGACTAGGCATGCGTAACACATGTCCTAACCATCTCAGTCGATGTAGCTTCACAGTCTCGTCGACAGACATGGTTTCACTGCTAACCAGTATGCATCATCAAACTAAATACAGTATGTTCGTAAGAGAAAACTACAGTGAGTAAGGCTGATTAGTGTTGTTTAACAAATATGTCCGCCATCCAGTCTTGTTTTCGACTACACCTTTAGTGTAGCAAAATAAGTAATTAGGAGAGTAAAATTGCAAATAGATAAAACATAAAATATCATCTTGTCTTATAGACAGAAAGCTGAACAATTAAAAGTATTACCAAGTAATTACGAAACAACCCTGAAAAGAGGGGGGGGGGATTGAAAAATCAATGATAACATGGGTATGGAAATTTTAGATTCAAATCACAAAGTAAGGACATTTAAGTACCCATAAATGTGAAACCAAACGAAGTATCCAAGTGTAAGTTACACTGGCTGCATTTCACTCAGTTCTCTGCACGACTGGCCATGCGCTTACTTCTTCCCTCTACATGATCTCCACCATGTCATCCTCGGATGCTCAAATCTTCGTTTTTTATCCACGTCCCACTCTATGGCCTGGCACTTGGTTTCAATCGACATGTGTGTTTCCAATCCATCTCTGAAACTAGCTGTATGACAGTCAGTAAATCAACAACTTCATATATGTCCATGCACCACCACAGGTGGATACCCTCCCCGCTCACCCCCCAATTTTTTTAAATTTAGTGCAGTGTTGTCACGAGTCAGCTGTATATACACACACATGAATGCCATTTTCAACCTACGATATAGAGAGAACCAACATACCGCCACCGGGATAAACACAGATACGCCTTGTGGATAAGTGCTTACAAGCACGAAATGTAAGTTTGGGTATCTCGCCGATTCCAAACCATCTACACCGCAATGGTGGTCCACCTAGATTAGTGACTTGACTGATCCAATTCAGTTAACATCACAAAACCCTGGAAAAATGACATTAACTACTTTTCAGTAACCAATCACTGAGTCTAAACGTGTTAATCCAGTCTAACGTTAAAGATAAGATACCGGTTGTGGCCACCTCATTGGTGTGTATTTATCAATTTACTTGTTCGTGTGGAGCAAAGTGTATCTATCGGCCGTACGTAACGTCAAGTCCACACACGTATTCTGGAACAGTGTCCAGCTTGGTTAGCCAGCCAGAGGAGAAAAGAAGAATAGCAGCAGCTCTATCCTTGAACACCTTGTCATCTCCGGACATCGAGCCCCCCTCCCTCTGGCATGAATGTTTCACAGTTCTACACAGAGCCCCTCAATATCGTACAAAGGGACTTCGCATACGCCATCTGTGCATAGCTGAAGCATCAGCTATTCGAGATCTGAAACCGGACCTCTACATTCAAAAGCGATACGTACATTCACTCGCCCTACCGTGGCCAGAGTAAAGTTCTTACTATAATTTTGCTTCTTTCTTTTATTATGTAAGTTCACTATTATTATTGTTATTACTACTATTATTTTATTATCATTATTATTCCCATCATCCATATTTTATTACCACTCTATTACTGTTTATTAATAACACTGCTTTTTCATACAGATTTCCCCCAGTTCCTGTCCATTCTACACGAGCTTATTGATTAGTTGGTCATTATCTCCCACTTATTACGTAGTGCCAACTTCTGCCTCTTTTCTAACATACAGTTAGTTATCCCATCTAGGTTACACCTTACATTATGTAATACATTTTTCGAGGACAAATTTTACCAGTATCTGATTGGTATAAAGATTTCTTTGTTAAATATAATTACGATTATTGTACAGCAGCTTATGAAATTGCTTTTTGTTTGTCATGTCCTTCTAGTGATGTTTCAGCCATCGGTATAATATCTTCAGGTTTTAATCTTTTGTTACTAATGATGAAGTTCATCCTTTTCATCAGTCGGTCGGTTTTCGACATAGAACTTTGCACATATCTGCGGCAGTTCAAGTCGCCACACTCCATGTAGCACACAAAGCAAGTGAAGAAAGTAGATGAACTGCATAATATAGACAGTAAACAGAGGTGTGAGACAAAGGAATAGTAATAACGAAGAACAAAACAGTTTCATTGGAAATCATAAGTCACAAGGAGTGGATGCATCTGCCACGGCCATTGAGAACGATTTTGAACCATATAACCAATTGTTTCCAACTATTGGTTATTACCGTCCCGAGGACCCCAACCAGTCTGGAAGTCTACACCTTCCTACGTGGCTTAGATTTACTGTTGTGGATTTCATTGATTGGTGCCATGTTTTCGTTTGACCGCCGCTAGCTCTTTTCCAGCCTGGCCCTATGTCAGCTAACAATGCCCGTCGAGGGAGGCGATGACTAGGCATACGTAATACATGACCTAACCATCTCAGTCGATGTAATTTCACAGTCCCGTCTATTGATTTCCCCTCCTTACCTAGCACTCGACGCCTAACCTCAATATTGCTCACCTTATTATACCACTTCACGCGGGAGATAGAACGCAGACACCTATGATCGAACACAGCTAATCTTTTCATGTCTTCTGCTCTCAATGGCCATGTCTCACAGCCATAAATGAGGATGGAGCGGACTGTTGAGCAGTACACACGCCCTTTGGTCGATAGTCGGATGTCACGTCTACGCCAGAGACGGAGTAAACTGGCATATGCGAACCTAGCCCTCTGTATTCGTGCTGAGATTTCGTCTGAGATCAACCCGTTGGGGCTGATGGTACTTCCCAAGTAAGTGAAGCGGTCAACGTGCTCTACCACTTCACTTCCTATTTCTAATCTAGGGGTCGATGAAGTCCAATCCTGCAGCATCATCTTACATTTTACAGGGGCGAATCGCATGCCAAACACTCGTAGACTGCAGCTCAAGGTGTTTAGTAGACTCTGCATTTTGTCAGAGTCCTCGCCTAGAAGGACTACATCGTCCGCATATTCTAAGTCAACGAGATTATTCCCTGGTAGCAAGTCAATCCCTGAGTCGCTGAAGTGTGTTAGGGTTAGGTCCATTAGTACGTCTATGATGAAGTTGAATAGAAATGGGGATAATGGGCATCCTTGACGGACGCCACTAGTCGTCACCACTTCAGATGACAACTCGCCATAAGCCCTCACCTGGCTGGATGAGTACGAGTAGAGTGCCTTGATGAGTGCAATGTATTTTCTCGGCATTCCCTTTACAGCCAAGCATCGCCAGAGAACCTCTCGGTCGACAGAATTGAATGCCGCCTTTAGGTCAAGAAATATAATGATTCTCACCAGCTGCAGACTACTGGCGGCTAAACTGAAAACGTTATACAGCACCACTTCTTCTATAAGCCACTCTAATCTGGATAAACACCCTGCTGATGTCACCTCCAACTGTGTTTATGAATTTACATGGACTTGTGGGAGCAAGTACATTGGAAGGACGGAAAGAAGAGCTTCTATCCGGTTTTCTGAACATATTCCAAGAAAGAAGCAAATATTCTCAGAGTGCAACTAACAGACATGTTGTTGATACTGGACGTCTCGAGGACATTTCTAAATCCTTCAAAATATTAAATAGACAAAGGACAGCGAATTTAATACCGAAGCAATCACAATGAAACGATTCAAACCAACCAGACGCATGCATACAGAAAGAGAGTGTGATTAATCTCTCACTCCCTTGGTAACTGAATGTCGATTTCGATTACATTATTTAGTCATCTAATTCAGTGATCTCAACTCACTGAAAAAATCCTATAATCTCATAAACTGTAACCGCTTCTTTTTGTTTTTTTTGAGTTGCTATGTGAACCTACAAGCTAACACTGTTCTGTTAATTAATTTTTTCTGTTTTCTGTCTTACCCCTCCCCCCTTTTTTCTACTTTGAAAGCGTATACATTGATGATGAAGACTTAAACTAAAAATTATAATACTTTCGTTTTGGATGCGTCATTTTTATAGTATCTCTTCTCTACTACCACTTAAACATTAAAGTATGTTATTATCATCTATACAACGAGTGTAATTTCAGGTAGTCAATGGCAGCTGATGAGAACCTGTGAAATAGAATAATGATATCACTTCATACTGTAAATTTCGTCTTCCTTTCTTTATCGAAAAGAAAAATTTTCTTCGCTGTTTATGCCTTTTTCTTATGACTAAATGTGTGTTAGCCGACAATACAACATTTTCGCCACAATCAAAGTAAGTTGATTATTCACCTTAGAAATACAACAACACCAATACCACCAACAACAAAAAGGTATACATACTTACCTCCAACAAAATGGATAACTGTGAGTAATTGTACTCTGATTCACCAGACGACCACGTTGTTTCAAATTCTGACAAATAGACTTATCAGCGTCTTTGACATACATTCCAGCGAAATCTTTAATTTCCTCGGTAAATCGACCATTTGGATTGACGGGACAAATCATTGGTGTATCTTTGCCAACAACTCCATTTGCAAGACAAACACGGAAATCATCCTAGCATAATAATAAGAGGGATAATAGAGCAAAAATTTGTGTGAACCATTTTGCAAATCATAAAACTCTCTGATAAAGTATTACTTCTGCATTATAGCCATATAGGTCGCAGGTTCGAGTCCTGCCCCCACGACTGTTGCGTAACTGAATGGCACATCAGCAGCCCACAAACAATAAGTGTAGCGCATAACCGGGTACATTAAAAATCTGTTTCGGATGACTAGATTCAAAAAATAACGTTAGTAGTATAGTAATACAACCCAGCAACCCAAAACTATTATTTATTTATTTATTTAAACGCAGAAAAAACTTGGCACAATATGGCACCAAGAGAGATGCGCCACACAATAATAATAAAACAACATAGATTAAAAGTAAAAATATAAGTAGAAAACGGATAGAGAACTTCATCTGGAAGGAAAACTATCATGTTTAACAAGTTCAAACAGTATTCGTTAACTATCACCAGGAAGGGAAGAAAGAGGGAAATTGAAACACGTTCGCCATTGATTACGATTCTTGGCTATATCCGATAACGTTTCGAGCCATCGATTCGAGCTATCTCGCGGAACCCAACCAGGGAGTCGTGACGCACCAACCGATGCTAATCTAGCACAGAAATCCTTCATCCCACGACGCCACGTCATGGGCTGACCACCTCTCCGCCTTTTCCATCCCGTCCCAGGGTTGGCCAGCGAACAGAGACCTGTACGGAAGCCTCTGGGATGACATTCGCAGCACATGTCCAAGCCACCGGAGCTGGTGTTTCCAGATGACGACACTCAATGAATGGTGATCTCCACTGTGTTCAAACACACGCCACCGAACCTCAGAATTACTCACGCGATGATGCCATCGAACGCAAGCGATCCTGCGGAGACAGCGATGATCGAACACGCAGAGTCGCAGCACATCCTCAGCTCCGAGAGGCCAGGTTTCACAGGCGTAGAGCAAGACAGCCCGCACAGAAGTATTGTATAACCGACCTTTGACAGCCAGGCTGACGTCGCGACGGCGCCAGAGGTGGCTCAAGTTGATATATGCCACCCTAGCCTTCATTATACGGTTGGAAACCTCCGCCAGCACTCACACAACTACCCAGGTACACAAACTTATTGACAACTTCAAGCGGTTCACCCGCAAGAGTGAGTGCAGGTACATGCTCCTGCCAATCTTGTAACAGTACATTGGACTTAGACGGTGCAAAGCAAATACCATACCCAAAACTAGGCTGTGTATGGGTCATAGGTAGCTTTTGAGGATTTATGAGGCCAACCAACCAACTGTCTGGGGTCAAAACAAAATGGTTTAGAAGCAGTTAAGTTAATAGTCCGGTTTTAAAACATCTCCGTACACATAGATCATGACAATCGGAATAACGATACACACTTTTTTTATTACTTTGTTCCTTTGCTTTCCCTAGTGGAACATAGTGTGGTGAAAGCTGGCTGGTAGACAGTAATTTACGTCAATGTGTACGTCCCCAATATTGGTCATGAGAAAACAAACAAGAACAAAGACTGACTGACTCAACAACCAATCACAGCAGACTTTGCGTAGGCGGATACAATTTACAGATAGATAATCTGAATTTCAAGAAACGGCCACAAAGAGATGAAAGATTAACGTTCAGCGAGAAACCACCACCAATCAGAAGACTGTGTTTGTTTGCTTACAATAATCTATAATAATGTACATGAAAGTCTATAAATATGTGTTGATTTCCTTAATAAACGATCTGTTGCCTGGCCCTTGTCTTCTGTTGTTACACAATAGGACTTCAAGCTAGAGAGGCTTGAAGTTTCCGTAGCACTGGCGTTTATTTTTACGGGATTGGGTTGCTAGCCAGCCTCATGCCCAACCTTCCCTCTTTACCAGTCTTATTTACTGGCTTAACGAGGTAAAGGAGTGCCTCGTTGGTGGCCGGGGATCGAACCCCGAACCACACGAGGCGTGGTTGGTGAGCACTCTACCACTGTGCCACCGATGCAACAATACATACATTTGACATAATTTAAGCGGAAATCATTTACAAAAAAGGACATTGGCTTTCAAATTTTGTGAATAAATTGCAAAGAGTCTCTATGAAAGTAAACTAAAAATACTCACTAAACTAACTTTAGTAGCTCTTTCTCAAGAAATCAACAAGACTATTCGGTAAACCAATCACAGGTTTGCGACAAGAAAGGAAAGTGGTTTAGAAATCATATCCTAAATTTTTTAAGGTGAACATGGAATCCACGTTAAATACAATCTGTAATCATGCATAAAGTGTGGGTACGTTTCGTCAGTGCTATTCCAGATACCAGTCTTCTTCGCTTTGGATATGAACGCAAACGTTGTAGATTGGATAACTTTTATCGGTGTCTCTGAAAATATAGTACTTGGTTGATTGTGGCTAGCAGTGGAATTTAGAACGCGCCTTGCGTCCTGTTTGAAACCCATCAACTGGATGTACCTCAACACCCAGTCAGTGACAATGGTGTTTCAAACACTACAGTATTATCCACTAGGCCACTGAGCTACTTCATGTGCAACAAGTATGGGTGACTGTAGACACACTGTCTCTCAGAACGGCTGCTTCGACAATGCCTTAAGTGATAGCTGTCTTTGATCATAGGTGCCTGCATTCTATCGCCCGTGTTAAGTGGTATAATAGGATGAGCAATATTGAGGTTAGGAATCGGTCGAGTGCTAGGTAAGGAGGGAAAATCAATAGAAGAGGCTGTGAAGTTACATCGATTGAGAGAGATAGTTGAGACACGTGTTACTCATGCTTAACCTAGCCATCACTCTCCACGACGACGGGCAGTTAGCTGACATAGGAGGGATCAGATTGGAAAAGAGTTAGCGGTGTTGGCGAGACCAAAACATGGCTTAATCAGTCAATGAAGTCCACAACAGTTAGTCTAAGCCAGCCACATAGGAAAGTGTGGAAATCCTGGTTGGAGTCCTCAGGATGGTAAAAAACCAATGAAGGCTGGAGACAGTTTGTGACATGGCTCAAAATCGTTCTCAATGGCTGGTGTAGATGCATCCACTCCTTGTGACTATGTTGTTCCGCGATATTACTATCCTTTTTGCCTCATATATCTCTGTTTACTGTCTCTGTTTTGCATTTCTTTTTTACTTCTTCTTCTCTTGCTTTATGTGCTACATGGAGGGAGTTTGGCGACTCGAACTGCTGCACATCAGTGCAAAGTTCTATGTTGAAACCAGTCAGTCAGTCAGTCGGTCAGCTAAAACACTCAAACGCAACAGTCAGATAATCATTCTGAGATTTAGTGACATTAATCATTTTTACTCTCAGTGATTGCGAAACTACTGTAGCGAGCGACGGAGCTTTTACATAACCTGGGAGGTTTTTATCTGGAAATGAATAACTGACAAGTCAAGGTACCACTGTGCCGATGAAACAGACGCTGGCGGAGATCTATCGAAAGGATTCCAACAACAAAAAATGGTCAAATTGCGCATCCACTTTGATTCCGAATCCAAAAACACAAACTAGCTGTGAAAATGTAGACATTTTAAACAGTGGGGAGACACCAAAAATTCCAGGGGATTTCTAGAAGCCTGGTACTTAGATGAATCAGCGATTAAGAGACACAGTACTATAGGTCAAATTTACCAACTAATAAAGAATAAGCCACACGAAAAGTCAATAAAAACGACCAATACTGATACCGCAACCAATCACGATAAAGATTGTCAGGGGATACAATTATATCATTATTCATGCAGAAGAATTCAAATAAATTCACTTCGTATTACAGTTTGCGCTTAAAATGTTGCCTAGAAGGACAACGAAAGCATCGCAATTAAACCACCCAGCTGGGAGAACGCCACTACGTCAAAGGGTTTCCAGTGATATCTTACCGCAAGCAATATAATTTAGTAACGGAATCATGAGACAGGGTTAATTCCAGCACATTCCGGCAAAGACTCAACTGTGACATGAACAGTTTTCAGCAGTAAGACCAATCGAAAGTGGGATTCTTAGCAGAATCGACAGTCTTCCCCTAAATCGTCCGAATCACACATATAACTGGCGAGTACTCAGTTAAAAACAAAAATATAATTATTGGGCACAAAAAACCAAACAACAGTGGGTTGCTTTATTTATTTGCAATCGTGAAAGTTAACTTGGTAGGTATGACTAGAAAAATCGAAAAGCATGAGACTCACCTCACCAAAATATGGAGCTTGGTGTACGATACCAGTACCAACATCTTCTGTTACATAGGTATCGCATAAAACACGGAATGCACCACGTTCCTTTTTAAGCTATACCAGTGTTTTTAAGAAAAAATAATAAAAGGCAGTATATTAGAACAAATACATTTTATAATAACGATATTTGAACTATTTTTCCACAGCAAAAAAAATGTGGAAATTAAAATATTGCTGTTTTAGTTGGAAATGAATGGAGGGGAAAAAATGCTCTCGTATAGTTTTGTGCAGATTTTACTACACTGTACAAATGTTGAAGTCAGAATTACACTTGTTTAAATTGAGAACTGTAGAATTCCATAGTCAATCCAATGACAGAGATGTCTACAAGAACAAAGACAACATTTTAAGACCTGAACTTGATATCCTGCTATCGACCATAGGGCATGTGTACTGCTCAGCAGTCCGCTCATTCCTCCTTTGTGCCTGTGAGTTAGACATGGCCATTGAGAGTATAGGACATGAAAAGGCTAGCTATCTTTGAACATAGGTGCCTGCGTTCTATCTCCCATGTGAAGTGGTATAATAGGGTGAGAAATATTGAGGTTAGGGATCTGTCGAGTGTTAGTTAGGTGGGAGGGAAATCAATAGACAAGGGTGTGAAGTTACATCGACTGAGAGATGGTTAGAACACGTGTTACGCATGCCTAACGATCACCTTCCTTGACGGGCAATGTTAGCCGACACATAGTTAGGTTGGAAAAGAGCCAGTGGTGGTCAAACCAAAACATGCCTTCATCAGTCAATGAAATCCACAACAGTTAGTTTAGGCTGACCACTTATGGAGATGCAGACTTCCTGTTTGAGGTCCCCGGGATGGTAAAAACCAATGTTGACTGGAGACAATTGGTGATATGGCTGAAAATCCTCGTTGTCAATAATGACGTAGATGCATTCACTCTTTGTGATATATAATATCCAATAAAATTCTATTGTTCTTCCATATTACTATTCTTTTTGCCTCATATTTCTGTTTATTATCTCTTCCTCTTTTGAATCTCTCTCTACTCTCTTCTTTTGCTTTGTGTGCTACATGGAGTGTGGCAACTCGAACTGTTGTACATCGGTGAAAGTTCTACGCTGAAACCAGTCAGTCAGTCAGACGTGAACTGAGAACTAAGTTACACGGACTAACATCCAATGCGTGAGCACTAATTCCACTACTCAGAATTTGAAGACGAACTTGGACTTTGGATATGCTGGCTGGAAGTCGAGGTCTTTAGCCAAGGGGCTACATCTCCACTATTTCAGCATATGAAAATCAATTTTCTACCTACACACATCTGAACGTTCGTTAGCTGTATAATCGTGTTATCGGTAGTACTGTTTTGTAGAAAACTACATAGCCCAACAGAACATGGTGAACATAATGAATAGCTACAAGTTACTCTAAACAGGTATTTTATAGCAGACCTTCAAATCAATATTGGTGACTCAAATTCATTTAATTTGAACAACAGATGTACACGCTAAAAACTTGTTAATGAATTAGATCTCTAAAGAAGCGATATAGTTTCTCACTGCCTGCAACCCCTTGAGTTTATATTTTGAACTCATTTACGGAGAAGAGATCTTGTGTGTACTGGGATAAGGATCACATCTATTGTATGAGCACTGAAGTAGGCCCAAATTACGACTCAGTGACTGAAACTGAGTTCTTCAGCCAATCAGTCATATCTTCTTGATACAAGTAACAAATCTCATAGGGCATCAAGAGAAGTTTTAGCTTCTCATAGTGTTCAATTTTAAGTTCTTTTTGGGCGACTGTCAACTTTATGGGGATATCTAACCAACAGATTTTAGCACACTACCTACTTACAGTTATCTGACCAGTTTACAAAACAATATTTGTTAAATATCAAAGAAATAGGGTCCTAGTGGCTGAATGGCATACGAGCATGCCTTGTAAGTGGGATGTCGTTGGTTTAAAGCCAGGTGGGTGAGTACTGCGAGCCAGTGGTTCGGCAGCAGGACGCTCAGCAACCACGCTTCACATGACCTGGGGTTTGATCCTCAGCCGACGCGCTCCTAAACCACACTAAGCCAGTAGTAAGCCCGGTAAAGAGGGAAGGTTGGGTGTCAGGTTAGCGACCCCACCACATAAACACAAAATCAATACTACTGAAACTTCAAACCTCTAGCTTGGAGACCTATGTTACACTCGGAAAGTAAAGGAATGAAAATCAAAGAAATAAAGGTGTAGTATTCTTATTGAACAACTAAAACAGAATTTAACTATCAAAGCGACAATCACTTACATGTATGAAATAATCAAACGGTGGTTGATAAGTCAGGTCTTTCAGGGATTTACCTTTAAACCTACAAAAAAATTAGAATCAACAAAATGAAAAGGTTCCCCTTTAATATTAACAGTTAAGGCCTTTGGAAATCTACTGAAGAAACGGCAATTATCGGTAAGTGTATGATGCCTTAGCCTATTACCTTAAGTGATATATATTACTTCAACTTTCATTAGAAACTGATTGCACTACAATTGGTTAGAAATTACTAAAGATGTGAAGTGATATACCAGTCTGTAAATGGCATATTTTGGATCTAAGGAATCCATAACTGTTTCTCAGACATTATAGCATAACAGTATGAATTTAAAATTGTTTTTTTTTTAATAGTAATAAGCACAGAATACGGACTGTTCTCAAAACAAGTAAATGATATCGAATACCAACTGAACAAGCAGTGTACTTATACACCAACAATGTCATATGCTAGTGAGGACTACAAGCAGCCGTGACTCATTGACCTATGGGCTTAACTTCCAACTATCGGGTCACAGGTTCAAACGGCTCTCTCCATCTACTGAGGACTGGAAAACCACGTGGCATCATTAACCCTCCTACCGTAAGTGACCCACTGCCAACTGAATGGATATACAATTGGTTATTGAATAATATTCTGAATAAGGACTAAAGAAGAAATATTCATAGTACGAATTAGAGGTTTTTACGTATTACAAGCGAATATTTGCCCGCACTTACATGTATTACCATATATGGGATGCAAACCATATCACGAGAATGAATAGTGTATTCAATAAATTCGGGGTTCAAAAGGTCTGGTTTCCTAAACTTATTGGAATTTCATAACTTCGGCCACAAGTGAAAGTCACGTACATAGATTTTACAAGTATTTGCTTAAACAAAGTCAATTATCCCTGGATGAGTCAGTATTCTTAATCTTTCTTTTCGATGAAGGAAAAAAAGAAGGGGACAATTTAATTACAACTGAATAGTTGCACGTACAGTTGGTAATATAATTGTCATAAAATATTATAGGTATTAGTGTACAAGATTAAAAAAACTTACGTTTCTAGTATTTTGTAGTCACTTTCTTGTTTATACAATGATGTCAGACGAACTTTCATTAGCATGAATTTTCGATTCTTTGCTACATCTGACAGAAGAAATATAGAAAAAACACTCATTTCAATTCGTATAAAAAGAAACTAAAAGTTATTTCTATGAAAGTTAAGGAAGTATTATCGTGCATCAGACAATCCATACGTCAAACAAGTTGCCACCGGCTATTTGAACAGATAAACAATGAAAACGCTATGGTGAATGCTCGGAACATAGTTACGTACATAGAAAGACTCTTCAGTGGTTTTGTGGTAAGCATGCTCGCCAACCAGGCATGTGGTCAGAGGTTCGAATTACGGCCAACTCACTCCAAAACCTCACCTAGCTTAGTAGCCGGATATTAAGCTGAAAAGAGAGGGAAGCTATCGCTACTGAAACTTCAAGCATGAAGACACTATATTACACACGGAACGCAAGAGAATAAGAACTTATCAGTAACAGCATGGAATCTAATATCACTGTACGGTGATCCGAATTGGCGTCCCTTACGACTGCGCAACAGGCAGAAGATGACTTGAAGAGGGAAGAAAAATTCGAGGAAAAAGTACTAAAACTTGTACAGTTCTCTTTAGGCTAGCAGGTAGTGGCACGATTCGTTTAGTTTAACTCCATCATCTGAAATGTGAGCGATAAATGTTGAAAGTAGTCTACTAATCTTACAGCAAATTGTCAATGATTTATAAAATGCTTCCACCTATGTAATCCACACAAAATATGGAAACATTGTATCTTTGAAATTACATCTTTTTGTATCCCCTAGCAGACCAACTTTGATGTAGAATCATGCACAAATTCAACAATTTAGTTACAGCCACCCAATTACTTCTAAGTATAAATCTGCTACAAAAAGCAAATGTCGAATATAACATCAAAAGTGAGCTGAATCAATACATATTATCAATAAACAGATAATTATTATAACGAAGATATTATCAGTTAAATAAGCACATTACTACAACTTACCCAGAATCTTGACATATTCTTTCTCTGGATGGACACAAAGTGCAAGATTGCTAACAAGTGTCCAAGGAGTTGTTGTCCAAGCTATCATTGAGGTTTCAGGATCATTATCAAGTGGGAAACTAACAATAACTGCAAAACTATGCATCAAGAATACACAAGTTACTAGCTGGATCTTGAACATCTTTGTAATTTTGGCCAGCCTCAAAATTCGAAAGAGGAGTAGAGCATGCAGTGGAAAATGGCATAACTTTGAGACCACGATACACCAGTCCTTTGTCATACAGCTGTTTGAAGACCCACCAAACTGATTCCATGAACCATGGATACATTGTCCTGTAATCATTTTGGAAGTCTATCCACCGACCAAGACGACTTGTGACTTTCTAAACCTGACCTTTAATTGTAGCAACCTACCTCCCATTGGGAACTGTAACGCATGACTATAGCACGGCATTTATCATTGTAGTTGGCTACTCCCATTTTCTCTACATCATGTGGTCCAGTAATGCCAAGCTCCTTGTCGACTTCATACTCCTGTTAAGTAAAGTGTGGATGTAAAATGTTAACTAACCACAGGTAATCCATGGCAGTCCCACCCAAAACGCCGTTCGACATGATGCCCTCTTTGATGTGCATAACGAGTCACTATGTCCTTTATTGTTCCAGCTAACAGATGGCCATAGTGCGGAAGGCCTGTGGCAAATGGTGGGCCGTCATAGAATGTGAACCTGAAATGCATGTAAAAATTGAAATGAAGAGATATCATTGTACATAAAACCTAAAATCAAACTCGTTTACAGAAGAGGCACTTAAAATGACCGAAATGAAAAGCTTTATGGCAAATTAGGGGTTGTTTTCTAGGGGAAATTTAAGAGTAATTCTTGGAAATTTTGTGGGTTTGGGGGAAATTTGGGGGCTTAAAGGTTTTCCGGAGAAATTTCGGGTCTTTTGTGGGAAAAAGGAGGGATTTCCCGAAAATGTTTGCATTCAGTTGCTCCAATTTTTTGTTTAGGGACCCAGCCAGCAATTTTTTTGGGGCAGACCTAGGGCGCATTGCAGATTTTTTGGGGCACTTCGGGCGCATTGCAGACTTTTTGGGGCAGACTTCGGGGGCATTGCAGACTTTTTGGGGCAGTCTTCGGGGCGAATACTCAAGAACGGCAATGCGCCCAAAGTTTTTTGCCCCGAAGAAATGCTAGCTGGGGATGCTCAATTAATACATTTACAGTATAGCGAAACTGATCAAGTAATGCTGAAATAGTCCACACAAGTGCATTCCACTGCACTTAATACAATTATCTGCATCACTGGCTTTTTTGCAGCATAATTTGCATAAACTTTATTTCAGCATCAAACTCACCGCGGTTTCCCATGTGACTGCTTCTGGGATGTCCTGAATGTGTCATTACTCTCCCAGAAGCTTAGAACTTTAGACTCTTCACCTGGAATGTCTACTAAGGCCGGCATCTGCAGCCTATTACTCGGCGGTTCGGTGATACCATGCTGCTTCTCATCCACCTGGCGTAACGACATGTTTGTAAGTGCCGGCTTTTCGTGTTGTCTTCAATCTCTATGACAGTTGACAATATCTCAAATTTTAGTCTTAGTGGTAAGTACCCAACATCTTTTTACTTCCTTTATGGACCTATAAATTCTCAACAGTATTTTTCTCTAATAGATTCTGGAAAAATATGTGGATACCATAGGCTACGTCCGAAGTTCAGTCCATTTTCAGGGAATATGTGGATTGCCCTGGGATAGTTTCTCGACAATGTCCACCCCACCAGAATACAAAAAAGCTCTGAAACTGATAACAATTACGTGCTAACGTAAGGGGAAATTAATAGTCATAACAGGACTAGAGTAAGATGGAAAATATATGAACTAAGAAGATATATCGTGGGGAAAGCCATAGTGGTAATACAATCTGCAAGTGCTAGACCAATCTGTTAACATGCTTACCGTTGTGCTCAGAGTCGTCTTAGGAATCGATGATAAAAAAGGCAAAATAAACAGTCGAGCAACTAGCGGTTGTGTTCATATAAACAGATATACTCAGTAGCGTGTCAAAGGATACAAATATTTTTTCATGTGCGTTCAGCCTCATCAACCCAGATGAATAGTAAAGTTAACATCAGATATTGAATTCTGACGAAGTTGTAGGCTACGCAGCCCTGTGACGAATGTCCTTACCAAGAGAGAATCATGACGATATTATAAACAGAAGGAGATCAAACTTTCCAAACACCTCTCATAAGGGAGCTTGAAAACGGTTTTCCACTGGCTTCGCACTTAAATATTTTATAATTCAAGTGTCTCGCGCATTCGCGTAAATGGAGATAAAACTACTTACATGAAGTGTTTGAGATGAAATTGGAGAAATTTCATCTAAATAGCCAGATTATCTAGAGCTCGTACACTTATTAACGTCTACGGATTTTAATAAGGCGAGAACAACGTTTTGTGTGGAATATGGTAGTACCATAGCTTATTTCGCAGGCTTCTTTTCAGCTACGGACAGACCACAGGAATTAATAAGCTTATGTGCAGAGCAATTTCCAGATACGAGCAAATGTTACATGATTTAAGTTGACGCACAGTTGTTTGCAGGCACAGTGTATGATTATCCTGCAAGCAATAAGGCAGACGATCTTTGCCGTACAACCAAGGATGATATCTTGGTAGGGAGTCAGCTGCAGTCTGAACATTTTGTGGTGACAAGACGATAAACGCGAGGAAAGGCCGCTGAGGCAATGATTGCAGCAGGGTAGTTGATGAGCAAAGGCCCTTGTCCGGTATCACTACGGATATCACCAAGATAGCCCCTGCATCGAAATTTCAACACAAGGTTGTGGCCACAGTGTCATGCAAAAGCAGCCATTGGACGATAATACGATGGCGTATACCACTGACGAATCCAGTGATTCCGATCCTACCTAAACTCAGTCGTATTCAGGAAATTCGTGAAGTAATCATAAGAAAATTGATTAGGATATGAAGAAGGACTTATTAAAACATAACACCTCATTGAGGTAGTATCTGGCCCATCTCGCTAGCTAATTCAGTTGCTAACCGACTAACACGAACGCAGCGGGTCGGGAATCGGTCCTCAGAAGAAATTATTAAGAGGGAAGAGGGTCTAGATTAACTAGAAGATGGACCAAAAATTAGAAGACATGTGGAATTCAGCTTAGAAATCAATGCTTCTGAGACCTTCGTGGGTAAACCGAACTTTATTGAAAGTCCAATAAAGGTCGTATCGAAAACCAATTCCCTGAGTCCTGAGTATTACGGGGTAAGCTTAGTCCAGCCATCACGATCACCACTGAAATATGGTCTGCCTATTATTCAAATGAAACATTTGAGCCGTCATGATCTAGCTTTCCGCTCGGCAGGAAAGTCAGTAATCACTAGGACAGTGGAGTAGTTCTTCACAGTCGCAAAACTCGTGGTATTCGTTACTGGAAATTTACACCTCATAACGGCGGACCACGGGACATGGTCACTTGTAAGAATGCTTTTCAGGAACACATGTTACTATATCGAATTCGGAAAAACTAATTTGGTGGTTCTTCACTAGAGCACATGGTGCAGTGGAGTAAACCTAAAGTCTGTTTCACTCTAGACAGCTTTAATTCACATCACGTAGACTAGTTAACTCCTGCATACCCACTGCCAATCAGCTTCTCAACGGACTACTCCTGATTGTCGTGGAGCATGCCATGGTTTGAAGTGTAAAAGATTATAGACTGCTTGGCACCGCTGGAGGCTATCGCGTTTTGGATCTGAAGATGAGGCATGACGCAGATGACATAAGCATTCTACTTTTTCGTTCTCATCTACTCATTAGTAATCACTTTAGAAACGTCCTGAGTGTGGATATTATGTCTGTCACGAAAAGCGTTTCAAATGTGAACGGTAATATTCTTTCGTGTCTCATTAATTCATGCTACAAGACTTAAGTGGCTTTGGTTTCTGTGTCTTGTTTCTGGCTACAGGTGGTCTTTTAAAATAATGAGTCCACAAATTGGACTTTCGCTTTATCCACGAATTTTGTCCCAGGAAGTAGGAGTTAACCTTCATACAGCTAAGTGTGGCGTTAGCTGTTATGCGGTTACTGAGTTAAACAGGATTAGTCACTTAATTATTATACTAGCTAAACAGTTTAGTGAGATTTTCTCACTTTGCGAAAATACATCAAGAGGTCACCATTATGATTTGATCTGGTTGGTTATACTGATAGAAGCCCTCTACTCGGCGCCTTGGCTGGAAATTACATTTTTGTAATGGCGAACGAGTAATGGCAGTGGGTGAAGATAAATGTCAAGAGGGACGTTAGTGATTCCATCCTTGTCATAACTCTGACCTTCCGAAACAAGACTAAAAGGGTGAAAAGAATGGTCCTTTCCTAAACAAAAAAGGACATGGCTCCATAGCAAACTCAAGGGGAAAGAATCAGTCCGTACGACATACAACACCCCAAGAAATTAGTTTAGTACTAACGTTCGAGAAGGTAAGGAATACACTGGGCAAACTTGGTTAGAAAACCCCTGGACAGCAACAGAAACGTGCACCCGCTGATGGCTCAGAGAAAAAGCAGCAGCCAAGGAGCACGCGTACTTATATAAGCGGACTGGCGAAGTCTTAAGTGATGCATCAGGAAAGCGGTTGACTTGGGTCTCTGTAAAAAGTGCCTCAAAATCGTCCGTTTGTGAAGTCCAGTCACATAGAGGAACCGTACTGTCGTATACGCCAAGCAAAATACGGAGTTACGTCACTCTGAGGATAACAAAAGATGCACTGAATACAGAACTCCGCCAGAAGGAACAAGCTGGGTTCAGGAAAAGTGAATGACATGCTGATCGAATTGCATCTCTAAGCATCATCATCAAACAAAGCATAGAATGGCAGTCAAACCTCCCTCTCAACCCCATCGACCTCTAAAAGGTCTGCGACAGAGTTGCCACGTAATTTAGAAACCACTTCAACACTATGGAATGCCCCAAATTTTTATCAACCTCATGCAACAGCTTCATGAAAACGACACGTGTCAAGTGATTCACAAAGGAGAATTTAGCGGGGTATTTCGAGTGAGTACAGGAGTTAGGCAAGGCTAACTACTATCACCAATGATATTCTTCATTTTCGTAGACTGGAATATGCGTCATAGTTGGTGGGAATACGCCGGACCGATAAGAAAACTCTGGGAGATTGACATCCAATATCAAACAAACTCGAAAACTTACAGGTGAGAATCAACCAACCGGCAAAATGAGCAGGGAGGACAAAAAGGAAGTAATGAAAATAACTAGTCAACAACAACTGGCGCCGATCACTATCGAAGGAATAAATTTGAAAGAGTTCACTTCCTTGTACATCATCTTAGATAATGAAATCACTGAGAAGTGTATTTATTTAGAGGTTTGATGACGAGTGGTCACCAGTTACAGAACCACTGGAAATTCTGGGATTGCTAGGAAGCTGTTTCATCCTGGTTTGGTACTCTCCGCCAGTGTATTTATTTATCAACAGATTTCTCACTTTTTCCAATTATCTGCGGTTCGAATACAATTAGTTCTCCTTCAAATACACCAGTTTTTATTTGATTACTTAGACTTCCCAGCGGAAAATAGGGCTTAAGCTAGACCTTTGAAGCTTCAGTAGCAGTGGTGTTTTTTTACGGGATAGGGTTGCAAGCTCCAAGCCCAATCTTCCCTCTTTGCCGGTGCTTACCTTCGACTAGGCGAGGTTAAGGATTGCGTCGGCCGCAGACCGAATCCCGGACCACTTGCTTGGTTGGCCAATGTCCTACTTCTGAAACACCGACGCAGTGCGTCAGTACAACTATACAAAAGGTATTGAAACAAAGTTTTGTGAGAAAAAAGAAAGACAACATACCTGAGCTATAGTGACATCGTCTAAAGCGAAATATCTTTAACCTAAGTCATGTTCGCAGCAGTAAAGACAGGACCTCAAGTCGTAGGTGATAAAATTAACCGATCACTATAAGTGGAATAAATCTCAAAGAGGTCACTTACTACACTTATCTAGGTACCACTGTTTCAACTACAGGGTAAGGATGTCAAATTCAGAATTGGGAAGGCCAGGCAGACATTAATCACTCTCAAAACAGTTTGGAAATCTTCTGGACTCAGCACAAAGAACAAAATTCAGATTTTTAACGCCAGTGTTAAGTCAACTACTTCTCTTATGTTGATCAGAAACTTGGAGCATCACGAAAAGCATTCGCAACAGGTTGCAGTTTTTTATCAATAGCATGCTTCGTTCAACACGGAAGATCGAGTAGCTTGCCAGACAGAATTAGCAACAAGAAACCCTGGGAAAAAACTAATCAAGAATCTATTGCTACATAGATGTGCCGGCAAAAATGGAGGTAGGTTGGGCATACTCTGAGGAAACCGTCGATTGACATCACCTGCCAGGTCCCCGCTGGAGTGGAACCCGAATATGAAACAAAGAGGAGATGAGAATCTGTGGGCAAAATTGGAGCTATCTAAAGAGGATCGCAAAGAACAGGACAAGTGGAGATGTTCTGTTCTTGTATCTGGGCCTTACTAAGGCATTCGACTTGTTGTTCTACGATATCCTACTGCTGACAGTATCAAAAATGGGGGTAGATTGTTCACTGCTGGTTTGCATAGGAGATCTCTCCTAGGGCAAAGTGTTTTTCACAGTGATTCAAGCATGCTCTGCCTGGAGAAAGACGATCATCTTTGTATGTATTTTATGATTTTGCATTCACAGTGGAACATAGAATTCTCAGTAGCAGTGCTGTCATTCCCTTTTTTAGTGGGTGGGGCTGCTAACCTCACATCCAAGCTCCCCGTTATTCGGGTTAACTGCAGGTTGAGCGAGATTCAGGAGTGCGCAGATCATGTATCGGACTCCGGACAATATGCATGGTTGGCAGGCACTCTGACAGTTAGCCACTGAAGCACAGCTGTCTGTAGCAAGAGGCGATTCCATGTCTACAGACATTCCCAATCTCCATCAACAACCTCCTTGGCGAATTAAGCTTTCCAGCACTTCCATACATAAACGAAGTGGGCGGCGCGAGAAATACTGAAGACCCGAATAAGCTGCAGGAAAATTTAGACAACCTGGGCACCTGGTCCCCGAAAAGTGAACAAGTCGTGAGTATTTACAAGCAAGGGATAATGTTCATTCGCCAACCATAGGAACAAAGGTCCCCATACAGCTTATATGGATCCATAATGGGGTGTGATTGCTCTGTAGAGGTGATCCTAAAAGAAAGACACACACAAGTATTAACTATGCAGCATACACAGCTGTGGCCACTGACTAACTGCACTTGGTTCGTAGGCATTTGAGAGCACTTACACTCGGGTTATTTATGCAGTTGTACAAAACTTATGTGCGGCCATACGTGGGATTTCACAACGTCACTGCGTCCCAGTGAGAGACGCGAACCTCCCAGGTATAGTAGAAAGGAGGGTCACCAACACTGCCACTTGACTGAAATGTCAAACACATGATGATCGATTAAGTCAGTTTGATCTGTTCTCTTTCTCTCCCCATAGAGCCAAGTCTAACTCAACACTTCATATAAAGCAGTTCACAGGCCAATGCACCCGACCAGATTGGCACTACAGTGTCCCCTGGGGTAATCCGAACAGAACTATTCATCAAAAGGTAGTAACAAAGGTAAGGGCTAAGATTTCCTTTAGGGATTGAGACCTGTGGAATTCACAGCCCACTGACATAGTGACCGCTTCACTAGTTCATAGCATCAACGGAAGTATAGGCCGTTATACTTCAACACAACATAGGAGAAGTAGACGGGTTCTGTAAGACTTTACTTTCACTACACATATCCCACTAATTTTGAGCTATATTTACATACTTCATTGCCCCACAATAATTTGTATTATTTTTCAATCCTTGCTAGTCTAATTCTGCAATTTTCTTTTATTTCTGTTGTGTATATTCACCTTTGTTGTATTACTTGTCTTAGACGCAGTCTCCTCTCCCTGCCTTCCATTTCCTCAGTATACTCACCCTCCAGATTGCCTTTCAACTCATCTATTACAGCTATCTCTGGAGTGCTTTTCAATGTACTGCCAGGCTAAACAAAATTCGCAAGTCAAAGCAATGACACTACCCTGGTACAAATCACACTTTCTTTGAAAATAACCTAAGGTATCTGCTCTTACTATGTTGAGGAAAGCTCTAGGAGTCGAAGGCATGAACTGTACTGGAATCAACCAGAAAATCTGGAGCCATTCTGAAGCAGCTAGAAGTGAGCACCATGAAATCCTGGATACTGAAGATGGTATGGCACAAAAATGCTAGAAATCTGTAAGAGTAGATGGACTGAAAGTGTACTCTTCAGATTATTAGCCTAAGAGTTGATAATCTGCCCTGGCCACTCGACGACAACCGTGAGCAAGCTGAAGGCGTGGCTGTTGTATTCTCGCCGAAACTGTCGACGGCAATTCGAACAAAGCTCCTTCAGGATAATGACACTAAGGAAGTTGCACTTATCCAATACTACGCGCCTACAAACAAAGCAGATCAAGAAGAGAAGGAGGACTACCGTGGAAACCTGCAGACTGCAGAGAACGAGATTTTAGACGGCGATATCTAAATTATAATATGTGATATGAATGCCAAATTGGGAGTAGATAATCCCAGAAGAACAGTCCTGGGAAACCATACAGGCTGCTTGAGTGACTTTGAGCTCTTCTCCAGTTGTCCTCAACTAGAAATAATGCATATGATTGTTATATAGCCATCTATCTTGAAGGACCTGCACTTTTACTCCACTACTTTCTGGCTCATTAGCCTTGCCTATCTGACCTAGTAGCCAGTCTGGTCTTAACACCTGTCACTAGTGGAGGGAGAAAATAACGGTCAAGGCTGTTCAGGGGTATATTTATTAGTGATGGTGTGAAGGGAGTATAGTGGTACACTGCAATTCAGCAACCTCACTCTTTTTCTTTGAAAATCTAGTCTGAAATATGCTCATTCAGCAAAAATAAACAAACTGACTGTTAAGGAGGAAATGGCTGATATTTAGGTGAATTGACAAACTTCTCTGATCCCCTACAAAGTCATCACTCGTGGAGAAGCGCCAGGCAAAATGAATGGGATAGGAGAACACTATGCAGTCCACTGAGCCTTAAATTATTCAGTGATTGGAGCGTCATTTACTAGATCAAGGAGACATAGGTTCCACCAGACTGAAAATCTGAGTCACGTCGAGTTCGTCTCAACTTTAAGGACGCTGAGAAGCAGCCCACCTGAAAACAACATTGAGGAAAGCAGCAGATGTACGGGAAGACCACCATCTAGCGCACGTAACCTCCGGGAATATGATATCAGTGGCCTACCACGCTGTCTAAGTTGCTCAATTATTCTTTACGCTGCCAACGTAGAGATTTGGAGGGCAATAAAGTGCTCGGAAGACTCAAACAGGCTACAGAGAGACCTAAAGCATCTGGAAGACTGGGCAGTGGCTAATGGTATGGCTTTCAATCTGTGAAAGGGAAAAGTGGTGCAATCGCGCACCTGTATGTTACGGAATGCAAGTTGCACCCTGTGCTACGAAAGCTTGTCCTGTACAACATTGGAGCGTGGCTTAGGTCTAGTTCTAACGGAAAAAAATTGACGTAAGTGTGAATTACATGGGGGATGTAAAGGGGGCATATGGAATCACACATTTTGCATATAGACAGTAAGGTGCACTCATTCCCGAGCTGTTTCTGAGGTTGTACAAAACATACTTCAGACCACACCTTGAAGTGCAGAATGTCATTGCACCCTCACTGCTTAGAAGAGAAGTGAACCCTTTGAAAGATTTCAAAGACAGGCGAAAAAGGGGTGACTGGATTCCGAAACAAACTACGTAATGAACGGCTAAAGAAATTGTGTCTCATCAGACTTAGCTACCGTCCGCTTGGGGGGGGGGAAGTGGATACTGCCCTAAGGATTACAAATGACCAGAACCACCCACACAAAGAAAGTATCAGCTTCCTCGTTGGAATCCACGAAGGATAGCTCACCAGAAAGCAAATACTCGGGTGAGCTCCCATTTCTTCCCATTGCGAGTTTGCCATCCTTGGAACTCCTTACCGGCAGATGTAGCTGTTATACCGTCCGCGTATAGCTTTAAAAGAAGGCTGGACAGACTTGCGGCGACACAAGGACTTCGTCCAAACGGCCTATCCCCGTAAAATCTCATACACTGTTAAAGGGTAGACACCTAAACTCTCCTGTCTTACTCTCCTGACTACTCCAACTATTAGGTCCCTTACACTATTATTAATGATGTGTATATGTGTCAATTTGGAATTTCATTCACTATCTGATCTTGCCTTTTCTTTCTTTTATTATATATAAACTGCACTGATTGTGTTTGTTTCCATTATCTCTTTTTTGTCAACGACACCGGATGCTTAACGGATGAGAGGATCAACTCCATACACGGTAGCAACACGATCTTAACACACCCCATACGACGAACAATAAATAATCAGCCCCAGCACCACTCCGTTTGGAGTCAGGCAAAGCTACAGCAGTCAAGTGATGGGACAACCTACGCAGAAGGTGACCGATAGGTGACTGATAGAATTCAGTCTGCAGTAAAGATAGGACTAGACATACACAAGACATTAGTTACTGACTAGTATCCAATTAAAAATACCCAATACAATCCTACAGGGGGTCAATCGCGAGCCCGAATAGCTCAGTGGTAACGTCTCTGACTGCAGCACGGGATGACGCGGGTTCGATTCTCAGAAGGAACATGAGTTCTTTCGAGGCTGCAGATACGCCTTACTGATGAGTGTCAAATAACACGAAACTTAGGTAAGGTGAAGCTTCCTGCTGATTGCCTCCAACCATGTGATGAACTCAGATTGACTGGGACCTACAATTTGTCTTGAAATGCCCTCATTAGATATGGGAATACCAATGCACATTAGCCCTCTACAAAGGCAGACATTTTAAAGACGACAAGGTTACTAGGAGCTGGCGAAATATCAAGATCAGATGAGACATCCCCAAAAGCAACTGAAACTGGCTGCGAGACCTAGTGGAATTGCTCACACTACTGTCGCAAAATATGTGGAAGGAAGATTAAGTGTTTATCTGTTTGAAGAGAGGATTCTCCTTCAAACTTCCAAAGAAGAGTGACATAATTCTATGCATGAACTGGCATTCTATCATGCTCTTATTCTTCTCGAGCAGAATATTGGGCCGCATTATCCTGTAGAGAATAAAAGATTCACTGATTTAAACACTTCTCATGAATCAGGCTGTATTTATGAGAAACAAACCATGCGCGGATCAGATGGCAATACTACAGTGCAACATCAAATAGGGCCTACAATAGAATTCCAGTTTGCACCTTAACTTCATTGAAATTGAAAAGGCTTTCGGCAGCATTGGCCGTGATGTAGCTTGGAAACTGCTTTAGCGCCACGATGTGCAGTACTGCATATATTGTAAAGTTAATTCAACAGCTATGTGGTAATGCCACACGACAAGTAATCCATTACAGAACGCTCTTCAAATTGTTAGAAATGGTGGCAGGAGTAAGATAAGACTGCCTACTATCACCGGTGATACTGTTGAATGTGGTGTACTTGATCGTGCAGCAGACCATAGTGAGTGAGAATATGGGCAAATGTTGAACTGGCAAAGACCCCAGAAGATCTGTATTTCACGGATGATATCTGTTTTGTGCTGCAAAACCCCAAAGATGATGACGATACTCAACCAACAACAACAAGTATCTGTCATCACCAGTGGTAGAAATCTAGAGGAAGTCATCTGTTCGATTTACCTTCGTAGTGTTGTTTAAGGGACACAGATGGTGATGTCCAAGCTTGGATAGAATTGAGGAAGCAAAAGAAGCTTCTATATGGTTCAGAAACCGCACATCACGAAGAGCGCGTCCAACAGGCTGCAGACCCTAATCAACAGCCTCCTTCGTTCCATTCTGAGAATCATATGGCCAAACAGAAGGTGTAAGCATCAAGGAACTCTAGTAGCAGATCAGCTAACACCATGTTTCCTCACAAATATGCAGAAAGGAGTGGAGGTGGACTGGACATATGCTGAGAAGACTTTCTAGTGGTACTACATGCCAGGTCACTGTGTGGAACCCGAATGAGAAGCAGTGGGTTAGGAGTCCGTGGGTGGCATGGTGGATGGTAATGAGAGGGGGAAAGAAAGTTTGTGTGAAGTTTTTAGGCCAGTTGAAAGTAACAGCAGAGATCCTAGTGAAATAGAAATATGCTCCTGAGGCCCACTTGGAACTCGAGGAAAGTGTAACAATAATATTAATGACGATAATAATAGTGGTGATAATGTGTAGTCATACATGTTGAAAATAAGATATCAACTATGAATAAATGGTTATACACCAAGTATCGATGCTGCGTATGCGGATATTGGAGTGGTAACAACCGATGACCTTAAACTTCCGATTGCTCAACAAATATGCAGAAGAAAATGGAGGTTGACTGTGCATACCCTGAGGAGGCCGTCGAATGACATCGCGCGCCAGGCCATAGTTCGAGTGGAATTCCAGTGGAAAGTGATGAGTGGGTCGTCAGTGCGAGGGTGACATGGAAGAGATCGTGCGAGGAGGAGAGGAGAGATTATGGGCAATCGTGGACCCAGCTGTAGAGGGAAGCAACAAATAGAACAAAATGGAGATGTGGTGTTGAAGCCCTATGTTCCACTTGGAACCCAAGGGAATAAGAACAATAATACCCTAAACTCCCAGTTAACCATAGAACGTCAGATATGAGGGATGCTACAGGGTTCTGGGTTCTGAATAAGACCCTTCTAAAATTCGACGTTGATATATTTCGTAAATTATGTTTGATTCATGAAAATGTAAGAGTTAGACTTAGGATTTACTTCGACCTAACAATAACCGCTCTTACAAACTCCTTCACCGTTTATGACCTTAATTAGTACTCTGCCTACGTGCAAGTACTAAAGGACGGAATCAAAGTTAAAAGACTCGAAATGGCAAGTGTAACTGGACCGGAATTGTATTTACACAAAGAGATATGGAATTTGATAAGAAATAAAAAGTACACACGTATCTGGAGG
Source organism: Trichobilharzia szidati (assembly GCA_944472155.2). NCBI lineage: Eukaryota > Metazoa > Platyhelminthes > Trematoda > Strigeidida > Schistosomatidae > Trichobilharzia > Trichobilharzia szidati. The sequence goes on from OX235276.1 coordinate 99,771,361, forward strand.
TGAGACGGTTGTCAGCTCGTAGGGTGTACTAGGTGAAAGTACAGCGAGAGAGCGAGACAGTAACCGTACAGGAGGAACCGGAGTACAAAGCGGAAGTGGGGTTAAACATGTCAGGTTGCGTTCATTCAAACAAAAGTTCAAAGGGACAATGTACACTACAAAAAATTCCCATTCGGTCATTAATAGACTTAAGACAAGTAGTTCAGCGAAGAGTCTCTTTTCGGCGAATTCATTTTCATAGCTGTACAATCGAATATATATATGGTTGTTTTGTATGTGTGTGTACATTAAATTTGTCAAACGAAAATACAATTAGTAAGTCCAGATGAATTGGATGTTGATATAAGAGGGTAGTAACAAAAGTGATGAGTTGTCACAAATGATTGTTAAAGAAGAGTTATGTAATAACGTGGATAGTTTGATGAAAGAGTTGTACTCAGGGTGTACATAGAAACAAAATATACGGAATTACACGGGTTTTTAAGTAGAAAAATAAGCATACAAACAATAATTAAACCTACCGCTGTCATCAATTACAATCTTAGAAATCATCACAACCTAGCTGCTAAAGATCACTGTCAGACTTACATGCGGTACAACTTCTTCTTAAATAAGTTTTCAGTCATTTGGAATAGACTACCAGCTGATGTGCGTGATGCAAACACACTCTCAGTGTTCATCTCCTCAATCACCAGACTGCTCAAAGATGACAGTGCACTTCTGCGTCTGAATCCTACACCCACTTTTTCGCCCAACATAGATATTTTAAGTTCATTAAACGTGTAGTTACAACAAACTACAATTATAAATTTTTATATCATTGGAAGTACATGATAGACATTTTTACACAGGACAATAATATTAGTTCACACAATATAAAAGTAAGCATCACGGGACTAGTTAGTTAGTGCACCAAAATAACTATAGTTACTAAACAGAATATAAATGTATATATACATATTAATATAGAAAATATCCCCATTTAGACATTTGGAAAACACAAAAGATTGAGCGAAGAAATATTTACTTTTCAATTAGATTCTCTTCTCTGGCTCTACTCTAATATATATAGCATTTTTACAATACACAACAATTTATCTTTAATTACGTGTTATTCTTGTAAAATTAATTTATTCTTTCCATTTCTACTTTTTAAATGTGTATTGATTTTCTGCGTTGATTATCTACCCGTTGACATTTTGACACTGTTTAAATATTGTTAACAAACATATCACCAGTTGTTTGGTAAATTGTTGTGTATTGTAAAAATGCTATATATATTAGAGTAGAGCCAGAGAAGAGGATCTAATTGAAAAGTAAATATTTCTTCGCTCAATCTTTTGTGTTCTCCATATACATATTAATCACTCCTTGAGGACTCCACTTGCTTTCTTTTGCGTTGCTGTTGTTTGTCTTCTTTTTTCTCACCATTTTAGTTGTCATTTGACTCTTTGAATGAGAATGAAGAATGTGGATATTTAACCATTTACAATGACAAATGATCTGCAAACATTATTGGTCCCATATCTTACAATTCCCTCGTGAATTACGCATTACCTTTCCCCACGACGCAACCTGGATTACAGTTGTGAAATATACCTTTATACCAATAAAAAGGTATTGATTTATAATACTTCACGATTGTAACTTACAACATAGCTGATCTTGTCTGCAAAAATAGCTTGTATTTCTTGAAAACACCCGTTCATAAGAAAATATAAGCTGTCATTATTATTAGTCTACATTGAGCACAATTCACTTGTGATGTTACGATGAAAATGCTGACAAAAGTATACAAGTGTATCATTTATTTTAAATTATTACCAAATTTGGATATAAATCAAGAATAAGACTCGATGCCTTACACACCAAAGTTATATGGAGGGATTACTTCAAGCTTTATTTTTTTCCCAAGTATTTGTAATCCATCCAAAACATACTTGGGTTTTTTGTTAATGCGAAGACAATATTTCTATATTTCTTGATGTGCTCCATTGAATGACTAGTTATCATTATTGTTCCCATAGACAAAATGACTGCAACCACATTATTTAACGATGAATCAAATTTATGTAATTTAAATAATACTTATCCATGCTTGTACAATTTGTGTGTCCTACACAGGTAGGAAAAAATGTATTTTATTAAATTACTATTATTAAATATGTTTACTAATCGTATATGTAATTTATCATATTGATGATGCCTGTAAACTGGCGTCCCTCATGTACAAAATGAGAATATATTATTATTATTGTTGCGTCGGTGGCATAGCGGTTAGGACGCTCGCCGACCATGCACATGGTCCGGGGTTCGATCCCCGGTCGACGCACTCCTTTACCTCGCTAAGCCAGAAATAATGCTGATGATGAGGAAAGGTTGGGCATGAGGCTAGAAACCTCATCCTGCAAAATAAACACTGCTACAGAATCTTCAAGCCACTAGCTTGAAGCCCTATGTTCCACTGGGAACGTAAAGGAAAAAAAAATTATTATTGTTATTAAAAGGTAAGTCAAATCAACAGAGTTGTTACCATGGGAGTAGAAGTGGAAGAATAATTTTCTTTTGTATGCACAGTTCTGGTTTCTCCAGCTGAATGGCTGGATCTATGTCAAAATAACATACCACACGTAATTTGGGATCCAGGCACTGAATCCATGGTCCAAATATGAAGCAGAGACGTTAATGAGGATTCAAATGGTGCTTGATAAATCGATCAAGGGATTTTCAAAACTCTGGTATAAGGAAAGATTGGATTGACCAAATTTATCTCCATTTTCATTTTGTCTAGTCAGGAGTGAGGTTATTTTAGCATTTCTTATTTTACATAATGAATGGGATTTTGATCTGTCCTATATGTTTCTCCCCTGAAGAATAGACAATCTGAGTAAACATCACACTAGAATTCGAAAACCTTCATAGGATCTTCTATGCCTAACGGTTCGTTTGTCACACTGAACTGCTAGCCAGTAGAGTTCTATAATGAAGCAGGTTGTATCACCACCTTCTGTTGATTCATTCAGTGCAAGATCCGACCTCTACTGTGCAACAAATTACGAAAATCGGTGTAGGCATTCAGTCTACTAGCCCTAATAATCTGTGAATTGTAAACCGAAACGGTAGTGATTCTATTCCAGCGCCTTCATAGACTGGAGTTTTAATATTAATAACAATAATAATAATTTGCTTTATTCCAAAACAGTATTTGTGATACAGAATGGAATTCTCAGCATTTTTACTACAGTATTGCATCCAGTTAGTACATTATCAATAAATAGAATTCTACATAGATTAAGGAAATCTCAGTTCATTATGACAACAACATATTGGCATGTCGGTAGCAAAGCCAAAGCTGAATAGTGTTTGAAGGTGTTAGAAAAGTAGGTGCCGTCATATTTACTGGCGTAAGCGGGAGAAAGAAACAAAGCAGCACATAACGGAAAGTCAAAGGGAGAGAGAGAGAGAGAAAAGGAAAAGAAAGAAAGAAAATGTACCTATGAATGATATGAGTTGGAAAGACGAGGTCCAGTTGTACTACCGACTATTTAATGAATTATAGGTGTCACGCCTAATGCTTTCTTTATCACACAGAACACGAGGTAAGTAGGGT
>OX235276.1:99775470-99822470 GCA_944472155.2 Trichobilharzia szidati
ATCTCTGTGCTGTTGAGTACCAGGTAATTTACGACTTTTAATTTTCACTCCTAAAGCCACTTCTGAGTAATTCTATCAATTAAGTTACCTTCTATTACTCACTATATATTGTTGTAATTATAAATACGACTGTACAGTCTCTGAAGATGATTTCGTCGATAAAGAAAATGTTCTTCGCTGAATCTGTCTTTTATTTTCTTCATAATTCAATTGGGTTTTTCGGTAATTTGCAAATTTTAATTTCATTGACTGACTTTTATTGCATGCAGATTTATCTTTTCATTAAAAATGGAGTTACAGTATGTGGTAGACCTCCAAATTCTCCGTATATTAATATAGACTTCTGATGGTGACCCATTCGAAAATAAGGAGATGTTTTCCGCATATTATTCATATCTAGGTATTTACATGGTTATTTTCAATGGTGATTTTAAACATGACTTTCATCTGAATGATTAAATCTGACAAAACAGAACAGATAAAAATTAAGGCTCATTTTGTGTCAAACAATAGTTTCAAGTTCCTTTGACTTTCAAACTCCAAGGGGAACTATTTGAAGAGATAGCCTTATGATCGGTAAACTGTGGAATGAGGAGAAACATAACAGATAAATGTTAGTAAAGATAAAGCTGAATCGTGAATGAGGAGATGGTGAAATATATATATACATTTAATGATAAATTTGACGCCAAAATATATATCTGTTTCACTCAGCTGAATAACTTAGTATCAAACAGCACATTTGCAATACAGATTGACGATTAAAATTTTTTTTACACAATTTTAATTCCATAGGTGTACACTCACATCTTTACATGAATTATAATGGAAAATAATATACAGTTTTTTGTGTGTAATTATATTACGCAGTGGGCAGATATGCTGAAGTGTGATAATATATGTGTAGATGACTATGAACAATAAACTAATAAGATTTATGAAGGAATCAACAAAGTTCAACACACAGTTCAAAAGAATCGTGCGGAATTGATGTTGCCAAATTTAAAGTAAACATATGAACTTGTCATTTTTATGATGCATTAAGAGTGAAAAATATGATAAGTAAATGTTTGTTAACAAAATAAAATGAATACAATCTTAGAATGTGATAGGATATCATGAAATGTTACGGGACAAGTGACTAGGTATTGAACTTCTACGAAAGACACCTTTATTGAAAGTGATGAAGACCATGATTTGAGAAACATCTTGACAGTATTCACTGACAGGTATCCTGTTACCTGGTATACGTAGCAAAAAGAAACAAGGAGAGAATTATTTTTCTTGATGGATCGATGAGCAAAAAACTATATGGACAGGAAAGCTGAAGAATGTTTCCGGTGACAGAAAAAGAAATCTGATATTTTCTATCTCAACATTTATGGAGAGAACTTATAGTGAAGTCAGCACTAATAAAAGACCTAGGCAATTTAAAGAAACTGCGGTGTCGTTATTCAAATTATATGATAGAAACGAAGGGCAGAAGAAGGTACCTAAGAAAGTGTTGCATCTAAGCTTATAATTTATGGTCGACACGAAACATGAATTCTTTACATTGAAGAAAACGTTTTATTTGCTACCCACCTATGAATGGCGTACTCTAGCCATCCACATTTGCCCTTTCTAATGAAACAATGTACTGTTTTTTGTTCAATTCTATGTATATTTTTATGCATCCACCCACCCTTGTAGAGATATGTGCATACGAGGTTCGTCAAAATATTTATCCGCAGCGTTCGAGAATGTGCGTCGGTGGCACAGTGGTTAGGACTCTCGCCGACCATGCACATGGCCCGGGGTTCGATCCCCTGCCGGCGCACACCCGATATCTATGGTCGGCCTGCAAAATTGGGCTACCGATATCACATGCTGAAAATTCCATACTTGTACCAAAAATACGGTGTGGAATCAAGCCATAATAAATAAATAACTAAATGTTTACTAGTTCGGCTGAGCAAGGGAGAGTTAAGAGCTATTCATCCAGGTGTATTGCAAGACTTAACAGATAATGACCAAGTACCACCTGATAAATCCTTTAAAATAGTCGAAAAAGTGAGACGACGTTTGGCGAAAGCGACACTGTTGTATTTGCTTTCTGTATTGAAAACTTTGCGATACAACGTCGTTAACGATTAAGCCATCTGAACCAGGACTTAATGGTCTGTGATTACCAAATTCGGATATTTGTGATATAACGCCAGCCGCACTAATGCCTTTGGTTACCATCCACTCCATGTTGACATATTAGACACTCATGGCCATGAGTTCTAAATATAACGTCAGGACATCTATCCAGCAGCAATGATGAGCTGAAAATGGATATGGAGGTTGTGCTTTCTGTGAGGTTTTGGATTTATTTGATGTAAGTCGCTAGATTTTATCATCAAATCAACATCAGTAAGGGAGATGATTGTAAACCAGGGAGCACCATGGAGCTGTTTTTACTTGGTGAGGACTCCTTGGCAGTGCGAACCAACGACCCTGCAGCAGAGTCAACTTGAGATATTCAGTTTGTGAAACACAACAGCTGCTTGCAACAGCCTATTTTCCACGCTGTAGTTTTGTTGATCCAAGAATTTAAGAAGCAAATAGGAAACAAAGGCAAATCAAGATATATTGAAACGTAAATTCTGTTCCAAGTAAAACATGGGATAACAGTCTCTTCGTTTCGATTCTAATTTAAGTAGATTTCATATGTAAAGCCATTATTAACTAATGTATAATGGGAATCAATATCTGTATATTTTCAAGATTTCAATTGTACGGATTAGATTTGTTTTTACGAGTTTGACCACGGATTGCTATCACTTAGAGAACCATTTGAAACCAGGAAGTACTAGATGGCTGTTTCATCCTTACTGAACAATTCTTTGAAATTAATCTGATGCTCGCTGGTAACCCGCTACAGGACGGAGTTTCGCGTAGTTCCAGTGTGAGGTCATGGTCAGTGTGGTCAATCCAGTCAAGTGTGATGATGGAGTTCACACCGAAGAAATTGGTTGGTGGTCACGCTATATCACGAATCGGTAGAAGTTATAATTCATGGGCTAATCAATGAATCGGTTCCCAGTGTATGAGCGGCACATGAGCTTGCCTTGTGACCGGAAAGTCATAGGTTCGAGCGCTGGAAGTGTGTGCGTACTGCCGATGATTGCCAAACTAGGATGAAACAGCTGACTTTTCAGTACACCCTGGTTTTCGCAGGTTCTCTTAATGACATCGAGCCTTGAGCACGCACTATTTGATTGATAATCTACCAAAACATACTTTTCAGGAGATAATTCATATTCAGTTGTGTCGGAGATCTTTTTATTCCTTCACGTTCTCAGTGGAACCTCATAACCAACCTTTCCTCTTCACCAGCTATGTTTCTGGCTTAGTGAGGCAAAGGAGTGCGTTAGGTGGGGATCGAACCCCGGACCACGTTCCCTGTTGGCGAGCGTACTGACCACCATGCCACCGACGCATGTTGTAGTAAATGTGGATACTTCAAAACAAGAGGCAGAAAACAAATTTGATTATTAAAACAATTATCCACTTTGAAAAATCCGAAAAAATGCTATTTGAATACAAATTTATCGAGATGAAATCATTTCTAGTTTCTCTACAATCGCTTTACAACTAGCATCTTTCACAATAATAAGATAATGTTCGTGACAAATACTCAGTTATATAAAACCAAAGTAAATACCTATAACCAGTTGTACTTAAATAACTCAAGCAGTTCAAGCAACGCGGATGTTGAAGTCTATCGTTTTTCGTACACATAGTTTAGGATGTATGTGATCAGTCCATAGTGCTTCCGTCACCTTCAATAGACTTGAATTATGGTTGTATTAAACAGTCAATAATATTGATATTGTGACCTGACATAATTAAGTGCTTTGTAATGTATGATGATGGATTTCCCTTCAGACCAATTTTATTGAGATTTTCTATATAGTCCTTTCGACGACATTGGAACATTCTCTTGGTTCTGCTCATACAGGTGTCAGCGCATCTGCAGATGTAAACTTGTAGGTGTAGATTGAAGCGGAATCCATAGAATTTCGTTCTTTAATCGTCAGCACATGGATCGAAAATATTCCAGATGTGCGGAGGAGAGATGCGGCGTAGAATTTGTGATTGATGACTGTCACCTGCATAATGTGAACACACTTGAACAGTGGGTTTATTAAAGTAGCCTTCTTTGGTACAGAAGCTCCATTTACAAGAAGAAGTCTATCTTTACTGTGACAATTGATACAGATTTCTGGATAACCATTAGCTGATAAAACTGAATTTATGTGTCGAAGTTCATCCATTAATGTTTCACCAGTGCATATTTTCCAGGCCCTGGAAAACAAACATTTCACTAGGGAACATTTATACTGGATAGGTCACAAAATCAATATAAATAACTGCTTCATAATTATTTCACATAACTCTAATTCAAGGTTATCAGAGGTTGTTGAAGCATTAGTGTCAGTAAGAGGTTCGAGTATTGTGGAATAGATCAAATAAATAATAATTATATTCCAATAGTTTACACACAGTGATAAGCTTTTTGTTATTAGTCAATATTTCAAGCAAAATTTCTGCCCGTGGTTACACCAGATGTTGGAATAGTTTCGTTACCGAAAAAGAAAATCTTATCATTGTGTGTGAGTTTATGAAATAAAAGTATAATTTATTTGTTATGGTAGCACTTTGGATTAATCACATACATTCTAAACTATATGTACAAGAAACAATATACTTTAACTTTCGTCTACCACGAACCACTTGACCTATTTAAATATGATCAGCCATTAGTATGTACTTTTGTTCTTTATATATCTGTGTAATTTTCATGGCTTTATTTTATTATTGTTAACCATGTTAGTTGTGAAGCGGTTTTAAAGAAACTACAAAATGACGATATTATCTCGTGAAATTTGTCTTCTAAATGCCTCCTTCAAATTGGGTTATTGCGAGCAGTAGTTTAAGCCGACCTCTCAGAGATACGTGAAACTGCATCAACAAATGTCAAAATCTTCATCTAAAATTAACATATTCCTTATTAAGGAAAATGCTGAATATGAATGTATATATATACATATATATGTAATTCTTTTCAATAATTTGTCTTCGAGTTCTAACAATGATAATATATAATATTTGTTGTTGTTACAATAATGGCCAGTTATGTGGACAAGATTGAAAACTTGAACGCAACTGGCAAATACATGGCATCGCTTCGTGTTTCATCTCTATTCACTAATGTGCCTCTAGTGGAAACCATCGATTATATCTGCGTACAGATTACAGAAAGGAAATTGTGCACTGATATTCATAGTAGTAATCTGAAATAACTACTTGTGAAATGTACAACGAATGTTCAGTTCTTGTTTAATAATGAAATGTACAGACAGGTTATTGGAGTAGCCATTGGATGCTCACTGGGGACTATTTTCGTGAATATATTTCTAGCAAAACTAGAAAATAGTCCGTTGAGGGAGAAAATAGAAAAAATGGAAATGTATTATCGTTACATGGATGACACTTTTGTAGTGTACGACGAAGGTTTAAGTAGTGATTTTATTCTGAGCAACTTCGATAATGCTCACCAAGCGGACCATTTCACCTCAGAAGAATACAAGGACTCTCTCTGCACTTCTTCGACGTTCTGCTAACGAGAAGAGAGGATGGTCCCGTCAAAAGAACCATTATAGAGAGGTAGAAAATAAAGTTCAGTATTTACACTTGCCTAGATTCGTACTGATGAAATACAAACGTAATCTGATCAGGTGCTTAGCATTCCGAGCGAAGTCCATTCATTTCAAAGACAGTGTAGAGAAAACACCAGAATTCACGGCGGTACCACGTTTTCTGTTATTTGTCGAAGATTGACAAGCCAGAATAGGTGGACTTAATAGGGTTTCAGAGGAATCCTTAACAGAGCCTGTGGATCAATAATTCACACATTCCATAAACTGACATTTTATTATCTCAACAAAATATTGTGCAAGGTGTAAACGTAATGAAAGTGATACCATCGATTTGCTATTTGGTTGAATGGATCCAACAACATAAAATAAAAGTAAAAAAATATATAAGAATTGACTAAGAGTCGGAGTCAGTATAAACTTTTGTTTATCGGTGAAAACTCAGGTGTCTGCTAGAAAGTTGTTGCAAAAATACGTTGCTTTCCAGATGACGCTTGTACAAGTTTCAATAGGTTGGAAGCAGCAGTCAACAAATTTGTCTTAATTAGAAGAAAGTAGTAATTTCTCTTTTTATGTGATGCTCTCATCAAACAGGACTACAAGAAGTATTCTTTTGCTGTTACGCATACACGTTATCTCTAATTAAATCGTTGATTAATTTCAATCCATTCATTCTGTAAGTGTCATTATTTATAGTGCACTGTAAAGTGGTCACCATATTTTCTGCATGCTGATCAGGCTAACCACAGACGTAGATGATGAGGAACTAATTGAAAAGTAGTGCTCGGTTCTTTACCGAGTTTGTTGTGTTTCATTCATCTGTAGTTCTTTCCATATCATAATTATCCTAATCCCACTGTCATTTAAGTCTGTAAGAATTATTAGTTTTAGGTATGCGGAATTAATTGTAATCAAAACAAATAACTAATAGATGTTAGCAACAAGCTCTATCAGTTTTGCGGGAGGAGTAAACATGAATACAGGATTCAAGGTCAGTTAATTCGTACGGGTTAGCAATATGTGATTACGTAACCGATACATTTGTGAAATAATCCTGACTATCATGAGCAGAATGACTAATTAGAACTGTGTAGGAATAGCCAGGTACATTCAAGTTAATTTAATTGAATAGGATTGCAATCACAATATATTAATGAAGTCAAAAAATAGTTGTAAGGGGAGGTAATAATCGTTTGTAAAACCTAATGCATTTTAAGTCATTGGTTAAAGCGAAGACAGGAGTTGAACGAATCCTTTTTAAACATGCAGGATTGTTTTGTTCAGATATATTTTGATAGGCTCTGTTGTATGTAAGTCGTACCTATACGATGAATAATATTAAAATTCTTGTTTAAGTTAACTTGATGTCCATCATCGACGAGATGATGTGGTATTGGCCTGCCGAACGTTTGCGAAACGAAGATGAACTTGTCCGTTCGTAAGTTCGATATAATTAGCTCAGTCAGAGCAATTAAACTGATCAATAAACAAACAAGCGGAGAAACAACTGAGTATTGGTCAGCTAATGAATAAACAGTAGAGCTTAGCTGGTTCGAAAGTCATTTTGAAGGTCCTTATCATATGTATTGTAAAAATCTCATTAATAACGACTCTTGCAAATCGCCATCTTAAGAGTGCTCCTTTTTGGTAACTTTGGGAACCATTGGTTGTTTACTTACTAAGTCCGAGCGTTTATTCGAAAACATTGTCGGATATCTGTTTCTGCCTAGCAGACAACCAAAATCACCAAGTTCTTCGTTAGGTGATTCATTTGAACATGTATCTATAGCCCGAGAAATCAAACATTAAACCAAATTACATTTGCATTGTAGGACAATGAAGCAAAAAAAGTGGGTGAATTTCTCAGATGATGTCGATTTCCGATGCAATCGTCTACTGAACGTTCCGTCGGCTAGTTTAGTGACATAGGCATGCAAGAACAGGAAAGAATCATTTGATTCTTCTTCTTGAGTGAAAAGTGGCCGGATGCAATTTATTGAATTCCTCCAGTATATCCTTTGACACACTCTCTTTCCTCAAAACTACAAATGTATCATCAACATAATGGCAGTGTAAATAAAGATTATGTATTACATCTATATGAGTGCCATTCTCTAGCTTTGCAGGAAATATTCCTCTACAATTGCATCTATTGGTGGTCCCATAGCAACACCACTTATAATTTATTCGTTTGATTCGAAAGGAATTTATTGTCCACCTGTACGAAAATTCGCAGCAATACGCGCTCCCTGTTCATTTTATTTAACACTGTCTTACGAAAGGTGGTTTAAATGGGTTCACATAGAAAACTGTGGAGCTGTTTTCTGATTCAGCAAACACATTGACAAGATGAAATCAACCACATTAGATGCTCTTGAAGTTAGGATTGATATTTGTCAACAGTTTGTATGCAGTTGTTGAGATACCAACAAAATAAACAGTAACTCCAATTAATCCCTGCTCCATGCACTGGCATTCCTTTATTCACACATACTGAATTAACAGAGGGAGTAATTGAAAAAGTGTGAAATTCACTTACTTAGATTGGACTTCTTATGTACCTGGTAGTAGTGTTTGCAAATTCATACATGATTTGGTGCTGGTCAGAAATCAATTTGAAGTATATTTTTGTTTATGAAACCATAAGAGATTTTATTTTGTTATCGGAATTCTCAAACAAAATGTATTTGAAAGCCGACGGTAAATATAATGAATTCTCTGAAAGCAGAGCTGACATTTAATTACAGATTATTATTATTATTACAGGCGGAAAAGCTTGTGAGTTAAAAAGAAAACACATCCTTCAAGTTTGCAGATAATGTTGTAAACAATAATAGGTTTCTGTATATGAATACGCCTAAGTTTTGTTATTACTTTAGTCACAATGAGTTTCTTGAAGGAAGTACTACTACTTCTCTGCATTTCGTGTGTCACTCATGGAGGTGATTTTTGTAGGTTGACAGATAGGAAGTAAATTTTTCTATTGATGTGTAATAGGGCTTACCAATGAATTTGAATTATTTATTATACTTAGTAAATCAGTTTGAATACAGTGGAAGTTTAATGGTATTAGAAAAATCAAATTGCATTTCGGTTATTTCTTTTATTTAGGTAGATGTTAGATGCTTAGAAATTTCAGCATGACCGTGTACCAGTTGAACTGCTTCTCAAATTCCTGACTACAGGTAGTTGCTTCAGCTGTCAAAAGACTTTTGCAACTTGTTGCTCGTTTCACCAAATATGCCTGATATTACCCACAGTTGATGTTTTCTGCAATAAACACGGATGGAAATAACCATTTAACGACAAAAAAGGATGGCACAGGCATAATATGCTGCAATTTTATCTATGGGTTTTTTCGAGGAGAACACTGTTTGCTTTCTTATATTCTCCTAAACACTAAATGAATAATCACTAGAATAAAGTTTTTTTATATTTCCCAATGAATGTAAAACGATATTGTAGTTTTTCACTGACGTATGGCTATTTAATGCTAATAGCTTTATTAAAGTATTATTAAATCAGAATTCACAAAATCTCAGCTTATATATAACAACTTGATCATCATTCCACATTATGGGGTCACTTTTCGTTGCAAAGTCGGTCAGTTGGTAAAAATGAGAAACCCAGGTGTCGATTGTTGGATTTGATCGGTGTGTGAAATTAAAAAAAACAGTGTGTGTTTACATAGTGATCTTGCTTACCACATTCGTGTTGATTTTGTCAATTCATGGGGTGGGGAGGTGTTGCAACCAGGTAATATCCTCTTTAATCCATCATTCCTATTCAGTCAATTTATATTCTATTTGATGATATGAAGTGCTTCTGGTGATATCAGACTTTCTTTGTGACTTCTGAAATTTTTCTGAATTATTTGCATACTGTCAAAACCGATTTTGCTGCCTGATTCTATAGCTGATGATTTTTCAAGCATTTCTAGTTCAACTGGATTTCTCGGTGGTTGAACAGATGCTCTAAGGTATTCGTTTTTCCGATTTCGATTTCTCGGGATGTTTGTCCGATGTATATCGCATCGTAATAATAATGTGATGACCATTTCAGATCAATGTTTCGAGAACATTTCTTGATATCAACGCAACACGATAGTGTCAAATTTATTTGAACTTCGGTCAATTACTATTACTTCCTCTTATGTCACTAACCCACCGACAGTAAACTTGAAAGTTAATTCGCATTTGATGGGCAAGTAATGTTTCCTCATATAAATATTTTAAACAGAATGTTTGTAGGGATTTGATTCGTTTAAACTTTGGCCAGCTGCTTGACAAGTGTTTCGTCTCAGTAAGGTAATAAGCGCATCATTTTCGGCTGACACAACTTAAATCAGACTAAAATTTCAATCCAAATCAATCTGCACATGTCGGCTGTGTATGTTTGTTGAACCACATCAATTGAGCAGTATCAATTCAACTACAGATTGCACATATCAGTTTGTTAGATCATGGATTATGAAACCAAGACTGGTGTTCAATATTCTGTAATCGACGTGAATATCCACAGAACTCGTCATAAGTCATGCTATCTAATTGTTTCACACTAGTGTGCTTTCATCGCTTCCATATATTTCAGGCACTTCATGTCTATCAATGAAATCATTTCCAACAGACTGTCTACTTGCACTGATAGCTGCCTTCGTTGGATACTGAGGACCAATTGGGTTGGCACAAAGCATGAACAACAAGAGACGCTGAAAGAGAGCGCATCATTGAGAAACTTATCACTGGAGAAATATGCAGAAGAAGGTATAGATAAGTCGGACATAACCTGAGAAGACCAGCAGTGACATCAGAAAACTAGCAGGTTTTCTAGTGGGAAACCATAAAAAAGTGATTTGTTTCGGTGCCAGGACAAAATGGAGGAGAATGTGAAGATGAAATCTGCTAGGGAGTGGTGAAACTAGCCTAATGTGATAACACAGAAACAGATGCAATGTAGGTGAATCGCAGAATCCATTACTTCCACTAAAAATGCGTGGAATAAATGATATTAATAATAGTAATGACAACAAATCACGTTTAGGAAAACCTCACAAAATCTACACTCCTCTTCTTATTATGAAAATCGATAAACACTCCACAATCAATCAGAAATTAGACATACCAAGGAAAATAAATAATCAGTTAATTAAACCTACAGAACGTAGCTCCTCTCTTGTAATCTCTCAGGTAGAATATGATCACGTATTTGTGCATATATATTCATCAAAACTGTCGATAATTATCATTACCTTATTGATTGTTCATAATGCTTTACCTTTCTCAGTGTGTTATCGTATCACGCACCAAGTGGTTTCAGTCATAATCATCCAGTTATGTGCGTTGTATATAAATGAATGTCGCTTAACACATTAGTGTAGTACTAACACACTCAAACAAAATCTGTTGACGAGTGTAGTTATGAGCTAGTTCTTTCAAATCAAAAGTACCATTCAAAGTGCAAAGGTTTCACATCGAAATACAAGGACGAAGTCACTCAACAAACAGACATCGAGAGTAATTAAAATAGATGAAACATAGAAAGAAATACATGAATTATGAAAACTGAAACAAAATAGTACGATGTGCTATATACTACTGAGTGATGGATTCAAGTAGGTGCCAACCATTCATGTTGAATGGAAGTTGCTGCCGTCCAAATAGAACCTGAAACAACTATTTTAGTTACATATACAACTTTTGTGATGAATATTCCTACAGAAAGATATAGATTTCTCCAGCTGCTTTCATTAGCAAAAGTGTAAGAAGAAGACAACGTTTGACATGTAAAGGGCGTTGATTTTGATTTGTGAGTGCTGAATACAATTATCAAAATCAAGCACCTCATCTACTTGATAAACAAGATTCATGGCATAATATCCTCACGTGGAGGTATTATAACAAGGCAAGGTGAGGAATATCCTCAAATATACCGATGATATCAGACTCGCATTTCCAACACTTATGTAAGATTAGTGCTTCCATTTGGCTCAAAGAATTGACACGTACGTTAAGCAAATTGATTCGAACAGGCCGGAGGCTTCTGAAAACTG
Organism: Trichobilharzia szidati; assembly: GCA_944472155.2. Lineage (NCBI taxonomy): Eukaryota > Metazoa > Platyhelminthes > Trematoda > Strigeidida > Schistosomatidae > Trichobilharzia > Trichobilharzia szidati. Next base: position 99,787,207 of record OX235276.1, read on the forward strand.
CCGCTTTCCCTGGATCGATACAGAAGAACAGAGGGCCAGCAAAGATCAGCAATATGGGACGATGAGAGGGGTAAAATGATATGAAACATTTTGTTAAATTCAAGACCACTGAGAATCCTTTTGCAGTCTGAACACTAACTAGTAAGCAGTCATAAATAATTCATCAAAGACATGTTGTTTCTTGGAGTCCAAGGGATGGTAGGAACAAGTGAGTGCTTGAGACAATTGTTGACATGGATGAAAATCATTCACAATGAGTAACACAGAAGCATTCACTTTTTGTGATTTATCATACCCAATAAATTGCTTTCTCCTTCCAAATTACTATACTTTTCCGTCACTCACACTTCTGCCTTTTATCTCTCATTCTGTTCAATCACACATTGATCTCTCTCCCCTTACTTTATGTGCTGAAATCAGAGAAAGAAGGTAATACAAATGGAACACATTTGTGCAAGGGAGTTTGTGGTGATTGACAATTCCTATTACGATTGTTTAAATACTAACACTGGTTTGTTCATATTTTTATGTGAATTACAAATTATTCCGTCAATTACAAATTCGTAAATGCATCCCTCTCTGTAATGTTGACTGATTTCCTGTAATTCAGTCATTGCGAAATACTACTATTACAAATAACTATAACATTTTTGCGTCGCTAGGGAATTAAATAGTCTTCGAAAGTTTCCTATGAATGGTTGACCGCGAGAAATTGCTGATTATCTTCAATGCTTCGATGCATGGTGCTTGTGGTAGGATGTTCGCGATGACAAAATGTCAGCTCATTTTGTTACTGCAATTGGGTTAGATTCGTACGGCCTGGCAAAAACCCTGTCACTGCCAGATAAGCCAATTTCTCTGTCATATAATAAACTCCGTGAACATCTAACACATTACTTCTAAATAACAACTTTCGAAACACGACAGAAAGCTCAGTTCAACAAACCTAATCGTGCTCCTAACCAGAAGATCAGAGACTTTATTCTTCAGCTACAGATAAAAGCTTCAAAATGCAACTTTGCGGATCAGCTCCATACTCAACTACGCAATCGTCTAATTGCTATGATCGATATTTTGAAGTTAGAGAAAGAGTTGATTCAGATGTTTTCAAACTGCTAAGGATTAATGTATTAAATTTGAAGATATCCACAGTGAATTCGCAGCTCACACTAAGTCGGTGTCTGATGTCATGTTGTCTTATGTTGATAATACATGTTTTCATAAAAAGAAATCTAGCGACATCGACATATGATGGAATGCAGACAGAAAGCAAAAGATCAAACCATGTTTTTTATGTGGAAAGATTCATTTACGAAGCACATGCTGTTTTCGGGGTGCTAAGTGCCATAAATGTGGTAAAATTGGCAACATAAAGTCTGTTTGCAGAAGTTCAAATACTTGTGCTACTTATGATTCTCCCAATGTGTCTGGTAAAATGCAGTCAAAGTGTCTTTCAACTTTTCACAGCAATGGATCTCATCTAATGAGAACCTTCACTACAAGTTCAGGCAAGGCTCACTGTATTATAATTGATACTGGGAGTACTGAGTCTATAACTTCTAAGAAAGATTTACCATCTTTTTGTAAGCATGCCCGGGTAGACCCTACTACTTGTTCCACCATAGGCATTTCTGGTCATAAACTACCTCGTATTGGTACTACTAACATTGATTTGAAATCAGACAGTGGTAGGTTTTTGAATATCCCTTTTCTTGTTAGTGAATATGGGATTAGATTTTTGAATGTCGAAATCGCACTTTGCACTGAGTTGTTTGATGAATCTTTGTTCAGAGTATCACTTCTCTAATGTCCAGAGTATGTGGGTAGCATGAAGATTCACCTATTTCATCTTGAAATAGAAGGTGATCCTGTCTTCCCAAAGTGCCGAATAATTCCATATTGTTTGTGAGATGCAGTTAATAAAGAGTTAGACAATTTGGTTGAGCAGAGCGTACTAATGACAGTTTAATCTTCGATTTGGGCTAATCCCATTGTGACGCCACAGAAGGCAGTCGGGAATCTGTCTGTCACTATATTGGCAGACACAGAATATAACCTGTAGCCTTTCGAGAATTGTCGAGAATTGCAATGTAACAACTAACGACACCAGTCACAATACATGTGATGATAATAGTTCTACTAAGAATAATAAATAGTAATAGTAGTCATAATAATAATTGTTGAACTATCATTTACGTTTTTTTTCCTTTGGAGCATATACATGTTCTAATATCAATATGAATATAATAATTGTTCCCTGACCAATGTTGTTTCCCAATCACATGAAGCAAATCCAACCTTGACAAACCAACTCTTGACAATTTCTGTTTATTATCCGAGCAATAGAATGTTAAAATATACATATACTTCAACATTGTTAGATGCAATTGGACATGCCTCACACTCCTTGTAAAAGTTTTGATTGTCATTCTTCATTTACTAAAGTAGCTCCATACAAAACAGTTTTCCTTTTGTTTACTTCCACAAATTATTATTTCCACATCCAGTTACTCTGCTCATTATATATGTACTCGTATCTTTACATGGTTAATTATGTATGTTTAATTTGAAGAAAGTCTCTTTTATGTTTGACGAGTGAGCAGTGAATATCAGGGAGTATCATCAGTAATCATTATTTCGTTCCGTCTCTTAGTAGTTTGGATAAACGTACTGATATCTGTTTTCATCCATAAGAGGTGTGCTTCAAGTGTCGATGAGATCGGCTCGCTTGACGGAAGACATAATAACAAGAAGCACAACTCAGACGCATCAAATACTTTCAGTGACTACACGAAAAGTTATGTCTTGTGTGTGATGACGCCTTATACAACAATTTTCAGATTGATATAAATGAAGCTGTGGAAGACATATGCACAGAGCGTTGAAACGTACTTCTACATTTGTATGAGGACAAAAGCACTGGAAAAATTATTATTTGTATTCACTAGTTTGATTGCCAAAATCACTGAGGTTCATTTTTCAAATTGTTGTGTGGTTAGTCGAAGTTTGTGGTCTCGATTATGAATACAGTAGTGAGGATAGCATACTGCTAAGTCAATATTCTGGTAATTTGATAAATGCATGTTTATCCGAGAACTGAAGTTCGCTGTTGTCGTAAGTAAGATTTCATGTTCAGTAATAAATTCTAAAGGTGAGCGTGGTGCTATGGAGAATCAAAACTTCCACAGCTAACTTCATGTTTATGCATGGATTCAATTGAACATCAATCATCTGTTTATTGTGAAGAAGATCCCGCATGATTTTAGCACTGGTTGGTAGTGTTTAATGAAACCTGGAAAACTACCTCTATCCACAGATTGTGTAGGGATTGACTGCCACACTTGATTATTATATAGGTCTCCATGCACAACTGCAATGTCTGGGATCATTTTATCGAAGCGGAACCATTCCTGATGACAGTTATCCCTTTATGCATGTGCTGTCTGTTACCTAACAGTGCACATACTCGTACTTTATTTAAGTTCTCTTCGAATTTTGTGCAACATCAGCCTCAGTGTCAGATGCATGCCAGTGCATGTGAACGAGTCACTTTTGGTAAACCCATACATGCAGTTTCCTTTTCATCTATTTGAAAGTGTACAGCGCGCGTATTTATGAGATACATTACACTTAAACCAAATGAAATCCAATATCGGCTAAATGTGCTATCGATTGAAATATTTCCTCAAAATATATCTGACTACTTACAAAAATCAAACTAGTACATAGATAATCTGAAATATGAGTACAGTAAATAGCTTGGAGCTTACACCTACATCATTATTCACCGAATTGTGCACACGAATCAGTAAATTCTGCTGATTGGTTTTATTCATCAATGCAGGTCATTTTTACTGAGACGAGGATGACTTCACTCACTTTGCTAAAATCAACTGGCGAAGTTGTGATTTTATTTATCACTGTATCTATACATATACAATTCTCCGGATATGCAACTATTCAGATGTCTTCATTGAACATCTTGAAATTATCTGGTTTATCTATGTAACTACTGATGAATTGCCACTAATATAAAAAAAATGTTGTCAACAACATGAAATTTTTCATTATGACAACTTCATCCTTTTTCACACCATGCTTTCAAAAATTTCAGTTAGACTTAAAGTACAATGAGAGACCAATTGGTATTTTTGTAATTAATAGTGAGTTCAGATCAACTAATCAATCAGAATAAATGGTCATCGCAACCACCTCGTAAAAATATTATGGAAGTGTTAAAATCGAAAACAGGATACTTCACATATTGAAAGGGATTGTACATGGACTGGGTCTTCTGATTTAGCTTTAGTTTGTGACAGTGACGACTTCCTATTTCTTTTCTCAGAATGTTTGTACTAGGATCCAGTTTCACCCAACAGATTTTTTCTTACAGACAGATTTTGTCATGCATGGAAGAAAGAAACTCAGTTGCGTTTAGCTCCATTACCCAATCAGTGAAATAATCACATTGGATAAAATTGTGTGAAATGATAAAAAAAACGTCTGAAACAACCAAATACCTTGAAACTCTCTAAGAGGAACATATAGTGATTAGTTAGGGTACCGAAGTGCTAATTAACACTGAAGATACCATCCTGATGAGCACCTAAGTATTTGTTGATGATGTACAATATCTGAAGGATACAAGTTCTATACTAGATTTATCTTCAGTGCCTACATAGTAGATTCTAGTCTTGAGGGAGGTAATCCGGCTAAATTAACTCTTTCCTGGATCAAATTTGTGAATGTTTGTCACTCATTCATTCCATTATGATTAATTGCAGTGTGATCCTTTTTAACTTCCAGTTGTTTGCATTGAAATCTGGACATCAACAGTAGATAGCTTACTTTCTAATTCCGGCTCACTTTGACAGTCGACCGATTAATCTGCGTTGTACAAACTTTTCAGGATTTCCTTTAGCTCAAAGTTTAATTAGATAGTGATAAAGATACAACTTTTGCACTACTTGTGAAAATTGAACCGACTTTTTGATAAAGGAAAAAAAAAACCAGTCTCCACTAACACATCAGCCACTGATTCTAGCAACTTGAAAAATTAGATAACAGGAGTTAAAATCCCCCATAAGTAGCAATTATATGTAATTATTTTCCATAAAACTTTCTGTGCCAAAATAATATGTAATTCAAAGTCGACTGTTAGAGATCGATATTATGACACTGAGATGTCAAATGTCTGAACTGCTCTGTTTTAAAGTCAAATATTAGCTAGTGATGTAAAGAGAAAAAGCGAAGATATAGTACATTAGCTGAAATCCGTATTCCATAGTAATCAGTTAATAATTTTGCTAGAGTCCGTTAAATTAGTGCATATTCTAATTTACAGGATAAAAGCTGGACGTATCATTCAACAGTTTAATATCTGCGGATTCATTATCAAATGGTTAACAATGTCTGATGGACATTTTATATACTTGAATACTTGTACAGTTACTAAAAGCTGTGTCTATAAAGGAATGCTTGTGTGAATAACTTCCATGGTTTGCTCTTATCCTGATTCACATGTGTGCATCTTTCAGAATGGTGGTTTGTCACAGCTCGATTATTATTATTATTACACTGCCTTTAAGTAGAACAGCACATCTGAACCCCCTCCAAACTAGCTGTTTGCCATTCTAATTCTGCATGAGCGATGTCATGGCACGCGAAAACACTCAACAGTACTTTCAGTAAGAGTCTAATAAGCCTTCATTTTTTACGGCATATTTACTCGACAGAGGCTCTTCGTCAGCATTCCCCTTGTTAATACAGTGGTAGGGAATTACACCCTTGTGAATACTAGTAATTATAATACTGAATCACACTAATCACTAAGAAATATTGAATGAAGTGAATTGAAATGCATTCATTATAATAAATTAAAGGTTGTGAATGCTGCTCAAATTCATCCTTCAAACTAGCAACTCAATAATTACCGTATATCGCAACTTTTCATACTCATTATGGATTGCAGTCACAATTCGCAAGATATCCTAATGATATCTTGCCCGAAAATTTCAAAAAGGACTGAGTAATCACCACTCACTTGAAAAAATAGAATACACAAATTGTTCCAATCGATATTGTGGTTTCGTCCATGCATGTGCAACTATAGATGAATATTTATCAAGATTCTTGTAAGCTTGTATTCCTGTTGGTTGACCTTTAGTTAGACGTTTATTTTCATTCACGCTTATTTTGAATGATCTGGACGTTTGACCCGCATATTTAGTCCTACAGTCAGCACAAGATATTTTGCAAATCAAATTGTTTTATCCATTATTCGAAGGACATGACAAGCAAAAAGCAGAGCTGTAACGGGCATATGTGCATTAACCTTAAAAAAGAAGAAAACCTTAGTGTAACGAAGGAGGAACTAAAAGCAATCCAAGACAAAAAAGCAGACAAATGCATTGTCATTACTCAAACAGACAAAAGAAACACAACACTAATACTCAACAAAACAACATATACAGAAAAGCTGAATGAAAATTTACAATCTGGACCCTATACCTTAATGACAAAATCAGCGGAAACAATCACAAATCAAACAATGACAGAAACAGCAAAGGTAGTTAGGCAGATGAAAGAAGTAATGGGTAAGTCAAAATGGTTTGAAATTGTGCTAAAATTATGCATGCATATATGGCAAAATAAAATTACATAAAGAGGTATATCCATTCAGAATACCTTATACCATTAAACAACTCGTTGCTATTGCACGTCTCATATTGGCATGTCATATGGAATAGAGAACCAGAGCATTTGAGATGTCATGGGATCCAGCTAAAATCGATGGCGCATAGCGGAGATAATTTGAGACGTCCAGCTGAGTGCCTATGTACTTCTCGGAACATAGGCTAGTAACCATAATCAAAACAATCATTCTGTTGATAATAGTATGCAGTTTGCGTGAAAATCTGAGTGTTTCCGGGTGTGCTTTTTTATAAATGTTTTTGTTTCAAGATGTATCGGTTTTGTGTTGTATTTCCTCACGCGAGAGTGTTATCTCAATAAAAGTCTTCCGCCACGTCATATTATATCACTTTTGGCATGAGTATGCGACGTTTTGACTAAATGATCAGTTTTTTCTGGAATTGATGTTCTTTATTCTTTTGACCGACGATAATATGTTGCATCTGAAATCACACTTATCATTGATGTAGTGGTACAATTTGATCACTACAGTAGAAGAAAACTGCATTTACAACGACATGAACCGGACCACTGGACCCACAGCAGTCAGATTATTGAAACAGATGAGAGAATTGCAGCAGATTAAAAATCACAAATAAGGCTGGTGTAGGGAGATGTTGATCATTAAATTTTTCTTCCTCGAATCTTTAAGCAGCACGTGCAACAAGAATGACAAAATATGAGAACCTGAGACGTGAAAAATGTTACTACCGGTAAGAGCAAAGTATATGAAACAAGGAAATTACGTAAACAAAGTTTAGAATCCATTTAAATGCCTAAATGTGACTGTAAGCGGTAAATTGTGACCAAAGCGTTATCAATAGGCAATATTGTGTCATTTTAGGCTTTGAATAAACAAATTTATTCTTTGATGGAAAGCAGCAGATACTTCAAACTTGTAGGCATTTATCAAAAGGATGTTGCATGATAGACGAATTTTCTGTGATTTTCTGCGGTAGCTTTTCACACTCAATATTGGTGTTCTTAAATATTATTTAACTGTTAAGATCAACTTAAGCGCCTATCTTGAATCCTTATTTTGAATTGAATGACGTGTCTTTATGAAGACTATTGTAATGCACATCAATCGTTTTTATTCAACTGTCTTAATTTTTAATATTAAACTTTGCATCTCTTCTCTAATCAACAAAATATTTTTTCACTTGATATTTAGAATAATGAATCGTTATTTCTAATAAAGTAACATTTACTGATAAACGCTTTGAACAATTTTACAGTACATAGTTCGAAATCATTCAGGAGATTCATGAATAAGCGGAGAGTAAAAAAATTAAACGTTGTAATTTTCATCCCCTGAAAACAGTTACAATATTTCACTACTTATTGTAATTAGTATTGAGCAAAGTCCCTCTAATTCATTATTAGAAATAACAGTCAACAAAAAATCTGTTTATCATAAGTGTTCTGAGAATTTAGTTTCTTGAAAACATTGAAATGATAGTTCAAACATTTTGACTGTTGGCGCACTGGTGAGTATTGTAATAATAAGTAGTCAGCAGGAATCGACGAGTGCTGTGTTGACGAACGGTATCCTACCGATATCTTATGTTGAATATTTTTCCTGAATCTTTCACTACAGGAATAAGAATAAACTGACGTTCTGCTTGTAGTGTTCAGATATCTGGATTAAATTAATAATAATTTGCTTTATTGCTGACAGTACTGATATTACAGTGTGAAATTTTCAGCATTCCCTTCATTATCGCATCTAATTTAATCAAAAAATATTAAAACAATCACAGTGATAATATTACAGGATTGTTAACGACAGTTCTTATTTGGTAATGGTAGTGACAGTAAGATCATAAACAAATCGAAAATTTTAAACTTGTTTAAACTTGTGTTAATAATGTTAGTGGTTGACATTATCAGACAAAATTTTAAAAAATTAAGAATAATATTTAGGCTTGGAATGACGATTTTTGTATGGTATTTGTAGTGACTACGAAATCATGTGTACGCTAAAAACGAGGTTGGTATCTAAGATTGTAAGTTGACTGATGTAGTGTCACCATTGGATTACGTAAAAGAGACAATTATGGGGCCGTTTATTCAGCTAACACCACAAATATTTATAAGTTTCACGCTTTAAATTGTCTCTATCAAATAAAACACGGCTAAATATGTTATCGTTGAGTTTGTATACTTAGTAGTATGCGCATGTCATATTTTGCACTGACTTCTTCTTCAACCCGATGAGATACAAGGAGAGTGTTGGGAACAGAGGAGGTGTTGAGTGTCATACAATATAGATTTGGACCATTTATCATATGAGTTAGGTTGTCGATCAACTAATGTAGTGACAAGATAACTGAGCTGTACACCACCTGCCTTGTCAACAACCTTAAATGCCCTTCTCAAAGTGATATAGTCCCTTTCCACTAGACCAGTGAAGACTGAGTTCGACGGGGCAGTAAAGTACAATAGGTAAGGTACACGAGTTAACAAATTGTGAAAGAAGAGGTTGAGTGATTACAGATAGTTTTAGTTTCTTGACATAGTAGCTTAGACAGAGCATCTTCTTGTAGATCAAAATAAAATATTCTAATCACCGTCTTTCCTACTGTTGGAGATGGTTTCAAATATAATATAGGGTTCATCCTTGATACCTGATCTAAAGTTCAGTCAAATTTATCACATAATTCAATTAAACAGTAAAATCAACCCGTTAGTTGATAGATGAAAAGTGGAGTTTCAACACAAATGTCGCTTAAGTGACACAAGTATAATATATGGCTTTACATCAACAGTTGACGAAACTGGAACAATAGCCATTTTACATCAAACATTTTTCTGATTGGTTGATAAGAAATTCTCAGCGTTTGTGAATCAACCGAAATTCAAAGACGACCACGTGTCCTTATTTACCAACCATGAGCTGAAAGTGTCAGTGTTATTCAGTCCTACACCATTTTCCATTAAAATCATCAATGCAGATTGGTATTCATAACAATTTAGTATATAAATCTTACTGCATTACATTGGGCTTTGATCGAATAATTTTATTCTTTGATGAAAAAGCAGGTACTTCAGACTCTAAGAATTATTCAACAAGGCGTGGTATGATAAACGGATTTTTTGTGATTATCTACTGTGGCTCGTCATATTTCCCAAAACTACTGATTGTGTGGTTCATTTGACGCTGAGTATTCATTAAATAATCGTTATTTTAACAATACTGGTGATTTTAAATGCCATTTATCTTATAAGATCAACTTAAACGACTTTCTTGAACCCTTTTTTGACTTATATCGAGTGTCAATATGAAAACTGCTGATGTGCACATCACTAATTTTTATTCAAATATCAGTTGTTCTCCATTAGACTTTGCATCTTCTATCTATTTAACAAAATATTTGTTAGGTTAACATTTAGAATAAAAAGTCACTATTCTAAAAACTACCATCTACCGACAAACACTTTGTACAATTTTAGAGTACACAGTCCACAATAATTCAAAGTATCAAGCCTCAAGAGATTCATGAATAATCGGAGAGTAAAAAATAACGAGACGTTTTTATTTTTTCATCGCCTGAAAACAATTAAATATTTCACTAATTATTGTAGTTAGTGTTGAGCAAAGTCTACTGAATAGTTTATAGAAAAAGCAATAAACGCAAAATGTATTTGTGTTGTGATAATTGATTCTCTTGAAACCACTGAGATCATAATTCAAACTATTTGACTATTCACATACTTTAGAGCTTTTTATAAATAAGTATTCAGCAGTAATCGATGAGTATTATGGTGACAAACAGTATCCAGTGGATGCTATTTGCTGGATATTTCTTTTGAGAGTTTTACTCCTTAAATATGAATCAACTGACATTATGCCTTTAATGTGCAGATATCTGAGTAATATGACATCCAACAGAAAACATTCTTATCCACGTGCTTTTTTCCTCCAGTTAAATAACTATATCATATAGTTATAAATATAATACAGTACGCATACTTGAGTCGCTTGCTAGTGTTCAGTTAACTTGATAACATAGCCAAAGTAAACAATAAAATCAACCCATTAGTTAGAGATGAAAAGCGGAGTTTTGGCATAAATATCTTTCAGTTGACATCATTACAATACAGGGCTAAATATCAATAGTAAAGAGTGGTAAAACGATCCCCCTTATGAATCAAACATTTTCCTGACTTGTATATACGCGATTCTCTGTTCTTGCGAATCAATGGATGTTCACCGAAGACCTTCTGTCCACATCCACCAATCATGAAGGTGTCAGTGTTATTCATTCCAACTTCATTTTCCATGAAAATCAACAATGCAGATTATTATTCTCAACAATTTAGCATATATTCCACTTAGTTCTTTTGAATAGCATATCTGCAACCAATTCGAAGACGTACATTGAAGCAACGATTAATTCACAAAGAATAACTGCAAAATACATGGGAAGAACATCGACATCAAGTCGTCGAACTACATACAAATATAAAGACACCGCAAAATTTTTCTTGAATAATATCGGATGGAAATTGAAACTACTTTTATCAAGGCCAACAAACATGAAATTAGCCGTAATTATTTCGTTTCCTGGAGGTAAAGTTTAAGCGCCCCGTATTATTTGGCAGATATTGTTTAGCTCTCTAATACATTCATTATAAATTATAAATGTATATGTATATCTTGATGATTAATAAAATCCGAATAATTATGCTGAAGACGCTGTGGCTTACACAGCTAAACGTTCAGAAAAATGTTGTTTTGTTTTTCTTAACACGCTGTGATTAATCTAAATAATTTATAATGAATCAATCTGAATGGGCGCTCAAATTATTCCAGGAAGTTCGTAACACCTACGGCCTGAAAACCTGTAATAGATGATTAAGTGTTACTTCCGTGTACGAATAAAAAATCACTCCAATAACTCAGAAATATATATCACGAAACTGTCAACAACACTATCAAAGAATCGAATGGTTTGTGCACAAAGCATATCCTAGTTTCAAACAAAGAACAACTTGCCGAATCTTTTCACACTGGAAAGATGTTGTAAATCTTTGCCAATCGCAGATATGGAAAAGTAAATTCACATCATCATTGTCCAAGTAATCAGAGATAACCACAATGACCGACAGTTTTTCCCTGCCTCTTTCCTACAATATTCTAAGCATTGTCGAGTTAGATATAACACCTATTAGATGAGTAAATTTGAGGGACACTGAAAATCACTACAAACATTCGGTTAGATGACTTTTATTCAATTTATTCCATTTATATATCCGTCAAGTCGTAAATAAAACCGAGATGCTCAAGTTATTTATTTTACAATGAAAACACCTTATTTCCCATTTTTTTCAAATTAACAACACGTAATTTGTTTATATTCTACTGTATTTTGTTGATAACACTTTTATTGTTTCCGAATGTACTTGATCTTTCTTTCTGTTTCACCTCTGTCTTGTATTGACTGTATTTATATGTCTAATCAGTTTTCACGCATGTTTATAAACGAAGCAAGAAAGTTGTGTGAGTACCTTGATATGATGATAAGCAATAAATTGTTCCCGAATCAGTCTATATTACTGAAGAATCAACTGTTCTTCAGCATATACTCCATGCATTTTACAACAGCCTGTATCGCTTTGGAGAAACATTTCTGGCATTTCGTTTAGTGATTCTTTTTTTCAATCATTTTGCCTCTGATTTGCTTACTGGACTACTTATTATTATGCCTTTTTTAATTAATAAATTACAAATTTCATTGAAAACTATTTATTGATTTAAATTGAAGCGTTGTTGAGGATATAACTGAAAAGTCACTTCCTCACAGATCAATTTGTTTTCCAAATTTTGATTACGTATGTAGAATCGTAAACCAGTACGAAGCAGTTTTCCAGTACTCATTGGACTTGAAGGGTTCTCAAAATGAAAACACATCTTGATATAAAAGAAAAGAAGGCGTTCAGCGAAGAGACTCTTTTCGGCGAATTCATTCACTTAGCTGTACAATCGCATATTTATACAATTTTGTTTGTGTGTGTGTACATTAGATTTATAAAGTTTAGATAATTATGTAATATAAGTAATTTTTGGCTTGGAAACCAACGTGTTCGCTATCCAAACGCGTCAACGAACATTTACCTTCATGGTTTTATAAAGGAGAAAACCGATGCCCCCGCAGCTCGATCCTTGAACATTTGATCGACTCTGGACACCAAGTCAAACCAGAAACAAACTTCAAAGTTATCTACAGAATACAAGGCAATGTTGCTAAAAGTGTACGGATCAAACTTCTCCACATCGCAGAAGCAATGGCAATTCATCTGCTAAATCCTGAACTTTGCATACAAAAGAAATTCGTTCATTCATTAAATCTACAATGGACGTAATCTTTCTTAATTTCAGTCTTACTAATTGTATTATTTTGTCTCTTGCATTTTATTATTTCACATCTTCACTTATATTATTCTCTACCCACCCTTTTGTAATCTCTACCCTCATTAACAATGTTACTAACTTGACCCACGTCCAATTTCTAGTCAACTGAGTTACGTCATCCGATTAACTTACTTATTTTCAACTGTATTATTCTCTAACCCCACGCTTACTTGATTTTAAACACCACTCATTAACACTGTTTCCAACCTGACCTCATCTGAATTCTACTCACTTAATCAATTCTATTTTATTTTCCATCTTAACGTTTGTTTCCAAGCCAAAAATTACTTATATTACATAATTATCTAAACTTTATAAATCTAATGTACACACACACAAACAAAATTGTATAAATATGCGATTGTACAGCTAAGTGAATGAATTCGCCGAAAAGAGTCTCTTCGCTGAACGCCTTCTTTTCTTTTATATGACTGAATGGGGATTTTCAAGTTACATCTTGATATAACCTGACATATCTGTTGATAATTAAACAATGTATTCGTCAGACCACCAAAGGTAACATGAACTGACATCCAGATACACCATGTGCCGGTTACTGAACTGAAACCCCAAATTACTGCCAAGCTGCTTGACATCTAATGCCACATGGTGGCGACAATGCGGTAGAGGAACGAAGCACGTGGGTAATATTGAGTCCAGTTGAAAATAATAGTAGGTTACTACGTGGAATGGAGGTGTGATGCTGAATCTGGGTGCTATTAGATGGTTGAAGGCAATCGGCGGGAAGCCTTGGACCTGGGTTTCGTGCTAGTTGGCACTCATCAGCAAGGTGTATCTGCAACCTTGAAGGAACTCATGTCCCTTCTGGGATTCGAACCCGCGTCACTGGATGCACTCTAATTGGCAATTATTAAGTCAACCCTGCCTGTGACATTTCTGCCTACCTTCACAACCATTGCACGACTTTGTATTAATTAACCATGTGAACACACTTATCTATGCTACTGGTATATTTCTTATTTAAGGAGTATCCTACGGTGCCAGGTGTCACACTGGTTATGTCGTTGAAATACTGTCTGACGTTCGCTTACGATGTTAACAGAGCTTTCTTCTTATTTTGTCATTTTAAGCATCGAATTGCCAATTTTCTTCATCTGAGTAAAAATAAAGAACGAAACCTTACGAAGTATCATTGAAATATACCTGAATCCCAAAATGATATTTAATTGTTATGTCACGTAATAAGATGCAGATCAGACACAGTGTTTCATCCTTCATGGCACTTTAAAGTAGTGATAAGAATACTAATAGTCATCTCACATTTCTATGTGAACGACTAATTATTCAAAACTACTGACTTGTCTAATAAATGATTGCATTCAAAGCACATTGTTTGCACATTGATAAAACTTTGTCTAGTTTGGATGATTTAGCGACTTAATCTACTGGTCTGATGAATCTCATCAAATGGGAGTATGACAGAAGCATTCCACTTTTCTATGTGTAAGCTTTACTCAGATATCTAAAGAATTACTTTCACCTAGTTACAACTAATTTCCATCTACTCAGGGTTTATTCATCAAATGACTGAAAGGTTCATCGCACGAAAAGCAATATTTCGGAAACTACAACACATATCGAATAAGCCTTTATAAATACACGTGGTTTTAACTGTGACATTTCAACACTTTGTACGAAATCAAACACAATCTTTTCCATTTCATTAAATGTATAACATAATTTACAATAGAGAATCTTCATTTATATAAGTAATTAACACATACGTTATATCAGTGAAATCAGAAGAAACGGAAAACAGTAGTGAAATGTAATCAACTTTAAAGTTCACGTGTGCCAATGTATTCATGTAATGTTGCACTTTCCTACGACATTCAGAACTTCTGAATGGATTTGAAAAATTCTAAATTTCACTTAACGCATAATGCTTGTTTACTTTTATTGTGAGCATCAGGCTGTAAATAAAGAAAGGTAACTTTCATCTAGAAATATTGCTTTAAAATACGATGAGTGAATATAAGGCGAATAATAATTGAACTTTACACAACAAACAATGGAGTTTGAGAATGAAACTGCAAAAACTGATATATCTTAAGTGATTCTGTTTCGTTCTATTTGTGAAGCAGACTCAAACACGAAAATTGCTTAATGGTCTTGATCCCACTACTTTATTAGACATATTTCATCATAAAACTTCACTAGGAAGCGAGACGTTTGTTGAAGTCTCACGGGTATTCCGGTTTCTTTTTACTCTTCAAAGTCTTGTTGGAGCGCAGGACAGAGATACTGCCCATCAACGTCTCCATTGCTTATATGGTTGCGTTTTATTAAGATAGTTTCCAGTTGTACTTCAATACCTAGCCAAGCAGTTGATTCAGCCTCTCTTTTTTAGCTGGGAATGATGACCCTGAAATCCTTTATTTTCAGTCTTTATTCATATGTCCAGTGATCGAAAATTATTCTGAATAATTAGCTTGTAAGAATCACCTCACCTTCTTCTGGTTTCCGTTTAGCGAACTCACGACAAGTGAGCTGAAATTGTGCTACCACTTGCCCATGATGTGAGACAAAATATGAAGCAGATGTATCTCATACAACTTGTTCGTGTTTATCCATCCCAGGGAGGTTCGGTTACAACAAGCATTAGCATCATGTTGTTAACAATCATTGTTAATTACTTTTTTAATTACATTAAACTTTGAAATCGATTTAAGATTTTCCTGTCAATCGATTGAACCTATGTGCTTGGTCTCAGGTTTGCACTGAAGTCGAACCTCGGTGAGAAAATGATCATTCACTGCGGAATGCAGGTGCATCCGGATGACAAGTCCCAAATAGGACGAAATGCGCATACTGGATTCCACTGCTAGTCACCATCCACAAACTTACTTCTTACATTTAACTGTCTTTTTGTTTTCATTGTTACCGATTCATTTCACAATAAAAGAAATAAATTTAGGGTGTCAAGTTGTCGTTACACTGGATGTGAACCATTCTACTTTAAGATGAAATGTCTGATTTTTAAAGTCTGAATTGTTTGATAGATTCCTCTCCGGGACACACACATAACTGCCATAGCTTCATCATAGTTGTAAACAATCCTACAATAGTGCAAATTTATCCTCCAGTGGCAGCTAAACTACAGGCCGAATTCTCTTTCATGGCAAACGGATTGAGCCTGACCAATTTCTTCCTAATTTTTCAACCATAATAACACCAATAATAATTGGTTTCACTTGATTATTATTCTGTGCAAGTTTAACGCTCCACCATAACAACTGCTGCAGGTAGAATCTTTCCTAATTAGTGATATCAAAACACAAACAAACGCACATATTATATATGCGATATTTAAAAACATCAATGAAACACTTCAAAGTCATTTAAAAAATGTTACCCCAGATTTCCCTTTCTCCTTGTTATCACCCTCCTTTTTTGGAGGTAATGTCAACAGGTAAATTGCTGAGAATAAGAGAGTAATAAAAATCCAGAAAAAGAAAGCTTGATTCATTACAAAACAGAATGGATGTTCATTACCCACACAGCAGCGTACTGTGTTTCCAAGAAGGAATAAACCCTGTAAATGGGAAAAAAGATTGCAAAGCACCATTTTTAAGCCCATTCTAAAAGACTGATATAGGAAAAAAAACTCAATTGATATGGAAATCACGATCGAGACCTTTGTATTTAAGCTGATTACCGAAAAAAGCGCCACTCAGTCGAATTGTTTCAATGATAACTATTGTTTGTATTAATTGCATTCACACGTCTCATTGAGTAGTTATTCATGTCTCATGACAAATGAGGCGTCTTGTTTTTTAAATGAAAAAATTGGGTGATTCCGAACAAGAATCAAATGACCCAATCCGACATTATGATCAAGATTGCACAGTAGAAATACTATTAATCTGGTTACTGTTGCAAAGAGACTCCTTTTATAGCACAGCGGTAGTATGCTCACCTACCACTCATGCTGTCTGGGGTTCAGTACCCGGCAGGTGCACTCGTACACATCGCGAAGCCAGTATTAAGACTGGTGAAGAAGAAAGGCTGGGCATAGGGCTGGCAGAGCAATCCCATAAAAATGAAAAACACTGCTACCGAAACTTCAAAGCCCTAGCTAGAAACCATTAAAATTACAAGATGCTTGTTCATTTCACTAGAACATTTTATATACCAGTGGTGAGATTAGTAACATTTTGACACTCTTAGTTGATCAACACTTAGAAACAGAAACCCTAGTAGGCGTAAAACTTCATGTTATTTCTACTAATCGCCATTCTCTTCAGAGATGAAGAGCATGGGTTGTTCCGTATATCGTATCCAAAATCATTGCTGAGTATTATTACATATGCTTCTCAAGTGGCTAAATTTGTTCGAAGAGACTTGACCAAGATGAAAAAGCAACGTCACTCTGTCTGGAGACATAACAAGCTCAAGGGGAAATATTCCGCTGATGTTAAATACCTGCATCTGATAATTCATTGAAATGAGAGCAGTAGGTGTAAACAAGGGAGTTTTGTGCATTTTTCATGTACAAAACTTCTAGGATTCAGGCATCCATCCCGAATTTTATCATAAACATCACTAATATTTTTAAGGTACTAGCGTTCACTGCGACAAATGTCTTTGCGGTATTGTTCACAATGTGAGGTCAATGACAATGCGATAGTCGATTTAATTATCATCAGTGTCTCACAACCTTGCGCATTCAACTCTTTTCATGGTCCGAATCATTCTATGGGTAACTAATATAATCTTTTTTCCTAAAATGGCCTATTTGTTTTCCTTTTTTTATTCCATTCCTTTATCCACTACTTATAACTTTGATAGTGAGTATTATTTCCATTCTGAGTAATTTCCGTTATTATCTCATTTGTCAACTTTATTTATTTAATTCTATGTAATCATCTTCAGTGTTGTCTCCTTGTAATTCTCACTTGCTTGCGTAAAGCATTTGTTGGCTACGAATCACATTATTACTACAAACCCTTTTCTATGGTTTCTAAATTCCATGAACGTTTTCATGAAATACATGCCATATATGGTCACTTGTTGTTTAACTATTCACTTCGTTCAAAACTGATATACTATTGAATAGCTGGATAACAAAAATGTTGAAAAGACCTTTCCTCTGAGTTACTTATTTTGATTTGAGGCGAAAAATTCCTCAGTAAAATAGATCGTAGGTAAAAACAGCAATTGAACTCACAAACATTGCACCGAAACAGAGACACAGTTCGCTCACAGCTTCCTAGAATTATTTGAAAATGAAAAGACAAAATACTGACTCAATTGAAAATATATGGTCCATAAACACTACTATTGGTTTCTAAGGATTTAACTGAGTTAATAGATGATCAAGAGCTGACTCCAGTTGGAGAACCACATCATGTTTGTCTTAGTTTAGGAATGTTTAGAGCCTAGCAAGTATGACACTACCTGAAGTCAAATCCGGGGTTGTACCAATTAGAAAGTAATCAGATCTCTACTACTCCTTGATATTCAGTGGTTTTCTGAGTGATGTCAGTATCTGACTAATTTTGAAGCCCTTCAATCCCTGCTAACTGATGTCTGAAAATTACCTTAAATAATCTCAGGGTATTCCGGAAATCAAAACTAGATTATTCTATTTCCACAACTTCCAGTTTGACTGAATCACGATAAAAGTGCATAGAAAATCAGTGATTCACTCTGAATAGGTGCTCAAATTTTCTGAATAAATTCAAAGCATCCTATGTTTATCCAGGTCAAATACGATGGTCGATCTAGTACTGGCAATCGACGTCTTGCATAAGGATAAATGATGGACTACTTTCAGTGGAATAACTTCACGATTAGCGCACACTTATCATTGAGTAACTGGGCCAATGTTCTGTAACTAATGGAAATTTCTAAAAACCAAGTCGCATGTCGAATTCTTAAGTGTATTGCACACACTCATTTAATTTTATTTAGAGAAGATGGAACAATAATCACCACGTAGGAGCTAAGCACAAAACGATTAATAAATTACAAAATTCGACGGCTCCATCAAACTCAACTGTTTCCTTTGTGGATTTAGTGTGACCACAAAGACTCAATACATTTATATTCATCTGACATTAACAAAATGCTCATTCAAGCACATAAAGAATACAATAAGAACTCACAGAGAATGGGACACGCAGAACGGAGAGAAGCATGGATACGAGTCCTATGAATGCAATGAGCACTGCGAGGAATACGACCGCCGTAAACGCTGTTAAATCTAAGCGTTTCAGATTAACAGCGATTAACACGACTGCAGCAGCTAGCGCTAGAGCCACATTTAAAATTATAAAAATATTGAGGGCAAAGAATTCATGAAAAACACAACAGTATGCGATGGATATGAGTAGCACCTGTAAAATCGATTGGAATGAAGTAAACGTAACTATCAGTGTTAGGATTAAGATGAGTTTCATTAATATACAAAACAATTTTATGTGCACCTGTTCTGTTATGTCATATGAATATCGCCAGTCTGGAATCCACTATCAACCCATTTGCATTACATGTTTGAATGAGCACTGAGTGAGACTATAAGTGACATCACTTGCCAATTTTGCTGGAGAAAGTTGCATGAGAACCAGTAAGTTGCACCACTGTGTGTGATGCAGATATTATCAAATGATTAGGGATTGATAGCTTCCGGTCAGTGAAATGTGGTGGCAGTGAAGATGACCTGATTGGACTAAATGTCAGTAAAACTTTTGAGCATTGTGAAATCGAACAAATGAAAGTATAATCATATTTCCTTGATTTATACAGAATAATAAGTTTTTGTTTTTAGTAATATTTCGAGCAAAATTACTGCCCGTATTCACACCACTGTTGGAATTATTTTGTTAATATTAGTTTTTAGAATACACACATTGTTCGAATCAATATGGTGGTTTTTGTCTCATGCATGCACAGCTATAGATGAATTATTTTTGTATTGTTGCAAGCTTGTGTTCCTGTTGAATGACCTTAACTTAGGCGTTAATTTTCATTCACTCTCGATCTGAGTGATCCGGATGTTTCACGCTCATATTTAGCCCGACAATCGGCACAAAATGTCTGTTTGTAAATTGAGTTATTTTTATCTATGATTTTAATGGGATGTTTCAGTTGATTTATCATATTTTAATTAGATTCGTCGGTTAAAACGCTATGCGAATCCCGATAATTTTGAAGTTTGTCGAAAGTGCCTCTGATGCACCATTTTGTATGGTACTGTGATCGATTTTCAACATCCTCCTTCTTGTTATTCTCCAGGTTTACCTTCATTTTTCTCTTCTTTATATTATTTGGGATAAATTCTTTTGGGCAGTTGTTGTCGAGTTACATTTTGAATAAGACAATTATTTCTTTACGTGGTTTATCTGAAGTTGTTGAAAGTCACCGTAAGTAGGTTAGGTGAAGTATAATCAAGGAATCTCCGAGAATGTGCACTTTTTCAATATAGCGTCGTTTTCACGGTACACTCTGTTAGTCTTTGTACTTCGCAGTCTGAAATAGGCAGTTCCCCAATTTCATTCTCTATTTCCATAGTGAATTTTACTAAGTCGACATGACTGTTTATAAGCGAGAAGAATTTCTCAACATGGTTCTTTTTCATTAGTGCTAACGTGTCGTCTACATATCCCCGCCAAAAATTTATTGATGACTTCATTGGTTTAAGTGCAGTCTCTTCCCGAATACCCATGAACATGTCAGCTGTCACTGGTTAGATGGGTGATCCAATGGCTATTCTTTCATCCCGTTGGTATATCTTCCCTTCAAATGTAAAATATGTTGTTGTCGGACAGAATTCCACGCCTTGTATTATCTCTTCTACGGATAACTGTGTTCTGTCTTTTAGGCCATTATATTCTTTTAGTCTCGCTTTCGGTGCATTCATTGCTATTTGAATGGGTATTATAGTATAAAGACTGTTTACATCAAAGCTGACTAGTATTTCATCTTCCTCTATTTCAGTGGATTTTAGTCGTCTCACTAATTCAAATGAATCTACTATTATAGCTTTTGAGTTGTTTTCTGTCGGTATTAGCATTGTTGAGAGAAATCTTGACAGCATAAAAACTGGTTCTTTTCTAAAGTCTACAATCGGTCCCATTAGGTATCCTTCTTTATGCAATTTTATCTTGGCATATATTTTAAGCATATCAATGATTAAGGCATAATTTCAAACCATTTTGACTTAACATTTAGTGCTTTAGTCCTTTGTCTGCTGGAGTAATGACAATGAATTTTTCAGCTTTTATGTCTTAAAGTGCTTTTATTTCCGTATTCGTTACATTTAGTTTCCCTACTTTTTGATTTTAAAGGTTAATGCACATTGTGTGCGTACCAATTCTGCTTATTGCTTGTCTTGTCCTTCTTGTGCTGTTTCAATCACAGGTATAATGTCTTCAGGTTTTAATCCTTTTTTACTAATACCAAAGTTCATCTCTTTCATCACTACGCTTTTCTCTGCTTTTGTTAGCATTTCTGTCTGACATGTTTACAATCTAATTCGTTTAAGTTACTTGTATAACATTCATGCTTTTTGCGATGAGATTCTACTGTTCCGTCAATAAACGTGAAGAGAATAATGGCAGTAATTTCTCCATGTTGCTATCTCGCTTAAGATATTACTGATTTATTTCACAGAACTCAATGTGTAGATACAATGTTTGTTTTAGTCATTCCGTCAAGTCTTCGTAGACCAACATATGAAAGTTGATGTTACACATACTAACTAGTGACTGGATGATGGAGTCCCCATGTCATTTTCTAGTAGTCACACTATGTATACTGATAAAAATGACAGTGTTAAAGCTTGTTAGGTTGTTTTATTGCGTTCAAATGAAGTAGTGCTAAACGTCCTTGTCTGATTTATTGAAGGTCCACAGTGTGCATTATTGCAAAGTATCAAATCAGGCTATCAAGTTCTCCGTAGATTTCGTAGATTCAATAATTGATGTTTGTTTACGATCTCACCCAGAGACATTAACCTGTAAACAGCTGACAATGTTAAAATTCTTCTAATCGTTTCTCTTGTTCAGAGAATAAAGTAAAAGAAAGTTTGTTGAATAATATCGGTAAAATGCTTTCCAGTATCAGTCTGAATCAGTCTGAATTCAAGAAAAAAATTATCTTGACATGGATGACTGTCTACAGCTACTGATTTTTTTAACATTGGTGAAACATTATTGAAAATAAAATTGTGACCTGTAAATTGTATTGTACTATTGTCAGTCATTGGCAGAGCATTATTTCTAATTTCCATTTTCAGCAAAGCTTCCAACTGACGCAGTATTCATTGCTTATCTACAGATTTCAGATAAAGTTACATGTTTCACATACACATCTCAACTTTTTAAAGATAGGAGAAAGTTAGTTGAGGCATCCGTTTCTTGATAACAACCTCGATGATGTGAAAGCAACTTCTAAATAATGTCGTCATATGAGGATGACTATTGATCACATTGTTCTGCCTAATCATTTCATTCTCAGTTACATATTTCATTATATCATTGTCATAACTACAAACCATACATGTAAGTAGAGCTTTTCTGTACCTGAGTCTATGTGAGCAACCTCCCACAAATTTCAAAAAAAGCATTTGATATTGTACATCTATGATACATTTTTAAACCGTATTGTCACCTCATACATAAACATGTTTAAGCGCAACTTCCTACGTGAAACTTTATACATACAAAGTGTAAAACACAATAATTCCAAGTATTAATGGTGTCTGCATTCTACAACCAAACAGAATACTTACGATTAGTCCATAATCAATATGTGAATACCAAAAGTTTTCCTGAATTTTCTTGACTGCAAAGGTGAAGACCAACAGAGCGGCAGCAAAAACGCTAAATGAAAAAAATATTGTGGATATGATGGATACACTTTCAATGTAAAATCACCGGGATTTATCAAACAGAAGAATAATCACCAGCCTCGATATCCATAAGAAGAGACAATGACAAACTGAGACAATTGACTTACACAATTCCCAATGTGACGGCGATATTTTTATAGAAAAATTTTTGAAGAGCCGTTCTATGTGAGAATAAGATTGGATGATTAATTTCAATCTTACATGCTGCCTATGATAATCATGACTGCCAACATGATGACTATCAAATATGTCACATCAATTCCGACCTAATTGTAGATTTTTGTGTAGATAAATAACCAGAGTGTCCTTACCAATGTGATGTATTCTTTGAATGTGTCTTCTCTTGGCTTCAAATTCAATCCCATCGAAATCGTCTGAATCATTATTTCCGTGTTGAAAGTGCTTTCCTCGCTTTGCGTATTTTGTCAGAATAAAATCACAGAAGGCGTTTCCAGCAGTGGATGCTGAAGAGTAAAATGTGGTAAATGTGATAGTTTCCTTAATATCAAAGTTTTGAATAGGAAAGGTCCTGAAGTTAAACCTTGCTGTAATGTCGTTCACTTGAAAACTTTCGCAAATTAACTACGATGCTTACATGGAGGTATATTCAGTGGACTATTTTACTTCTCTTCTACGTAGAACTTATCTGCAGTTCCATCACCGTGACGAAAAATGAAGTGAATACATTCCAGTGCCTAGGCTTCATCTCAATTGTCCTCAATTATCTAGCCATGCCAAGCAAACGCAATCACATTAAGATCAAAGAATTTGATACACATAAAGTAAATGACTATTATTTGACCGAGATCAAGATTGAAACCTTTGGATTAATTCAATATACTCTTGGTGATACGTTCGTCTTAGTGCCACTTCAGATCAGAGTATGGAAAATGTATGGAAGAAAGTTTCACAACTGGCTGATTCAAGAAATTCAAGAAAATTCTACGGTGCATAAAATAGAACTGTGTGTCTACATAATCCAGACTGTGTGTTTAATTAGTCGTTCTTGGGTAATCCTATGAGCGTTTTCAGTTCACTCCAAATCGTGTCGTCATTATTTAGTGAATATGTTCAATGCAAATACTGAGAAAACTTACATATCACCAACTATGTAGTCAAAATTAACTCAGTCATGAGATTCAATTCTTTTTATAGTGAATTGTAGACAGTTAATCTTGATGTGTAATTTGAAACGTGTAGTGTACTTTGTTCAGGTGAATACTTCAAGCTTTTAAAAATGATTCATTTTAATAAGACGGAAGAATAAAAGAATTTAAATGGTACATTGGTCAATACAAGAAGTCGATTTCGAGGGTTTTAGCTTAAGATACTTCAAAGTTAAATTGCACAAAAAATCTGTGATGATAATAATCTCAGATATTCCGGAATGTTTTGATCTTACTGCATGCATAATTCACCAATGAATAGTAAATTGACGTAAATTGGTTTGCAGTTTACTGTATGTTCAAATATAAGTACTATGTCTAATTCGTTGAAAAAAATGTAGGCTTTACAAATGTCAATGATGACAAGTTCACAGGAATCCATTCGGGGAGAAGGATAAAAATTTACATAAAGAAAAATAGTAGGCCTTCGGGTATCCAAGGGAATTGAAACTTCTCAAAATTTCAAGAATAGTCTAAATTTATTAAATGAGGTTTTCTGATACAACCATTCATCTGTATGGCTACGTCACCATAGAGATCCATAGCTGAGAGGTAATTCGAAACCTGCTAGGAAGATAATGGGAAATATGTGAATTGAATAAATAAGATAGAAGAAAGTGGCACAATTATGGAGTCAATAGATGTTTTCTTTTTCTCTTTTCTCAACAGCGTTCCTCCAAGAGAAAGGGTGTGGTAATAATGTGATTAGTATCAATAAATTGTCCTCGAAACTTCATCACGTTAATTAATTATTAATTAATATAACATCAGTGTGTGTTAAATAAAATGCACTGACTTAATACTGAATTACATTTAATCAACGTTTCGAATTCTGTACTTACAGAAATACTGTGCAATTTATGCAGATATACTGATTCAGATAACTTGAGTTTTTGAACGCTTTCTAAGCATACTGAGGAGTTAATGCAGAGATATAATGTCAAACCTCCAGTGGGTGGTAAAATGTACAGACAGAAAGAATCAATACTCAGAAACCCCTGGTTAACTCAGTTGGAAGTCTATGCTCGTATGAAGAGTCGTCTGAAGGTCCTGATTGGTATTCATTATGAGATCTTGATCTACTTACAAATATGTTAAGTTTAATAATCTACGAAAAAAGGTCTGAAGAGTGACTAGGTGGGATGAGAAATAAAACGACACACTTCATTGGCATTTGGACAGCTTTTTACCTCACTGACTGATCAAACACAAATTTCGAAGCGTTCACCTCTCATTTTTCTTCCTTGAATTCCTCTGTTCAGCTAATAATCCCATCCTCCTAAATACTTTACATGACGTGCAATCAAAACAAATGAAGTTTCTTAAGTTTTCCTAAGACTTTATTTGTGCTTACACTGTCTGTGCAGTGTTATCAAAACGAAGCATTTTCTAAAGATTTTGTGACTACTTACTTTCGTCGTCCGTGATGGTACAAAGGTGATATCGTTATTTCAATAACATCAATTATCAACTAATTGAAATTTTTCAGAGATATATGCACACAGGAATTTTTCATGTCTGTTAATCATTCTGATTGATCCATTGATGGATGTTTTACAAGTACATTCGTTATATTAACTCTACGCATATGGGGAATTTAAACACAAGACTGATATTAACGCAAACGTTTTAGAAACAGAGACTTCGGTAGGTTATAATGACTTGGTAAAACGATTATTCGAATGCTGCTTCATGCAAAACTGAGAACAGAAGATTGTTCTCCTTTTCATACTTTTGTGAGTAGTGATCGAATAAGGTAGTTTTTATTTCTCAAGGAGTGAAAATGTCAAGATTATTGTCTGCAGCAGACCTCATTTCTGAAGGTAAATTCATTCTGGAGCTAAACGTTATAACTTCTGGAGTTTCTTTCCTGTGACCTATCTCTCCTTCGAGCATCAGTCTGCTTGTAATGGACTGCTCTGATGGTTAAACTATTCTTCTTTGGTTCACTTATTTTTTTATATACTCCATTTTTCTATAATAATAATACCCCTATCTCTACTAGTCTATATTTATTCTGCTCCTATTCTACATTTATTTTATACATGATCGTACTCTTTCTATTTCAATTGTCCTACCCTCCGGCACTCTCATTTCAACTGTTATCTCTTCACTCTACCTTTAATCAAAGATACCTTCTCGACTGAATAAACTAATGTATTACTTTTTTTTCCTGCGTTTATCAAGTTTACAGCTAATATCAAAAAGCCTTACCGACACAAATTGAAGCAAGCGCTACAAAATCGAGGGTTTTATACAAGCTTGTCAAGAGATAATGGTAATCGGATGTTTGACTAAATTCCTTTTTTAAATAGTTATGTTCTACTTTGTGTGTGTGTGCTTGTTAGGCATTCATCTGATTTACATATAACTTGTCATATGAAACATGATCACACTGGTCTGACTTCGGCATCCACGCGAGTGACAGTTACCGCTTAATAATCTTCCATCGTTAGTAACATTTTCCTTTCATCTCCTTTTACGGACTTCGATAGATATAATTTAAATAACACTTGATATTTTGAGCAATTGGCAGGAAGGAGTTGATCTGAGTTTCACTACTGCTGGAGCTTCTTAGCCTAATTCATGAAGATGCGAGTGGTTCTGACTATCTCCAAAGTTGTATATTTCAATTACTCGAATTCACTATTTATTACAGACAGCATTAGTGGACAGGTTTCTATTTGAGTTTATTTCTCCTGAAGATTTGACTAAACCTTGTAACCCATTTTCCCGGAAGCATCATTATCACATAAGGTTCAGATTTAGGAATATTCACCTAGTTATCCCATGAATAGGCTTAAAGTGTGTATGAAACTAGTTAAGTTAGGCTTTCGTCATATAGAGAATACTTTGGTATATTTTCACACTTTTACCTGGTACATACGGACATAAGTTTGTATAAATGTGAGAATGCTACTTGAAAAAATTGTCAGAATTCAAATTCATCTCAGATACGTTTATTTCGTTTAACTAATGATGATGGCTGTTATATGTCCGATATCATATGTACTGTCCTGTTGATTCTACCAAACTATTATCATTATCGTTTACTCACATTGAAGCGGACAACGAAGTGTATTATTTGAAGTCAGAATTGCAGGTTAAAGCTTCCGTCAGTGATTCAGATATCAGTTACTCATTATCATAGACAAAATATCACACCACAGGGAAGATCTATTCTCTAAGTAGTTTGATGTTGCCTTGCTGAAAACATCCATGCTATTGAAAATTCAGGCTTATGCAGTTAGTGAATCAAAGGCAATAACTTGTTACTCCTTACGATCAGATCTTTGTTGCCTTTACGGTAATAACAGAATTAAATGTACAACATAGAAACTGTGAAGAATTGCAAAGATCTCACAAAACGTACTAGATGATAAATTGAATACTGAAAGCAAATGTTTCGGATAAAGGCGCGTCCATATGTATTCTGCAACAATCACTTCATTTTTGTGAATAATCATCAGCTAAGAGCCAAAATATGAACCCTTAAGCTTAGAAAATCCACATAATGCAGACAGTTTTAACAAAAATCAATATGGAGCTGATATGTGATCTGATGTTTGAAATGCACTGCCAACTTTTGCTTCTAATGCAATCATGCTGTTCTGTTTGATGTCGCAAAACACACATCGATGAACATCACTTGCTGATGTTGGTTCATCAAAATCAAATCGCCCGAGTTAGAATATCTGCGGCGTCAGATTCTAGGAATCAACAATGATCATTCGAATGACGATTCAGGATTTATTTTATTCGTTTCGAGAAATGATGCAAGCAAATGAAATTTGGGGTCACATTGAGGAAATAATTTCTTTATTAAAAATGTCAAATGAAAATCGTTTCTTATTCAACCATCCATATATACAAAACTGTGTATCAGTCATCAGTGATGAAGCATTTGGCTCACAATGTCAAAATCCTTATTTTTCATATCGACATCTGACACTATATTCATTTCAGCATGTCTGCAAGAATTACTATGATCTAGAAAAAACAAAACAAGAATAACATGAAAACATTAATGTTAGGAATTAAAATTACTTTCATACCATTTCGTTAACTTTCTGTTTTGTTAAAATGTGACTGCACACTTCACTGAATAAAATAAACGATGCGTTGGATAAGAGACATGCTTTCAATATTGTCAAAATTCTTAATAATGTGATATTAGTTTGAGCTATTGAGATAAGACCAGCAGCTTCAACTTACTAAAGACAAAGCAGCGTTGAAATAGGCGCCCGCCAGTACTTTGCAAACCGTCTGAAAAATAAAAGTTGAATCTGATAAACAATCAAATTATGAACCATTCAAAGAATTAATGGCAATCCAAGAGAATGAGTCACTATGAGTTCTTATGTATATTTTATATTACCACCAATGAGTAGTCAATTTAGTGCTGCGAAGCAAATACTGACTATAATAATTGTATGTCTCGAATCTAAGAAAGACTCGCAGAAAATGAAGAAATATTCGGCATGATATCCAAAAAGTGGAGTGATGCAAAAGATACTAGTGAAATGTTACTTGATATTTGTATAATTCGGTTTTCTTGTTGACTGGAGTTGCTTCCTTCTTCTTAGATCTATGCTTTAATTGGCGTACTGTGGAAATGGTTGATCATAAGATTCGAAAATATCTAAGGACCAACAAGATGTCGAAATATGACAAAATCACTTGAAATCATGTAACTACCATTGGAAAAGGCATTATTTTTTCCCTACATGCGATGGGAGTGGTAACATTACATAGACGTGGATGGCAGGTTTGGGTTCATTACATGAACACACATTCTCAGTTGTTTGATAAAATACGCTGCTGATATCATGTTGTTTCTAATCTTATTGCTGTTATATCGTTCGGTTTTATTGAATATCTGTGTAAAGCAACATGTGGTGCAGTATCTGGTCTCTTTCTGAAATTTCTTATCCTTATAATATTTCTTATCTTAATGCAGATTGTGCAGTGCCTACTTGCTTCTTTGTTCTAAGCGACCTACTGCAATGATTATGCATTTCACCTCACAAGGACTTCAGGCTATAAAATAAAACAAATAATTTTGATTGCATGAAGCTAATCACAATGGTTTCATATCAATTATAAATGAACCAAGTATACTTATCCGATTCTGGTACATTCCTCAATCAATGGGAACCGAAGAAATATCATTTAGTAGGTCAGCCGCTGAATGTCTGTTTATCGTAATGTTTCATAAATCTTGCAATAAAAATCACGCATCACCAATAAGACATTTAATACCACCAATTAACTCGGAGATCAACAAACGATAAAATAATATAAACACCATTTGTAAATTATACGACTGTGATGGTGAGATTTTGAGCCATTAATTGATATCGAAACATGATCAGAAATGATTGTCGCGCACCTGTGATTTTATCAGATACATTTACAAGGTGACATATTTATACTCATTTTCAGTGCAAAAATTCCATTGTCACGTCAATGATTTGACCTCTCATCTGTTGAAAATTGGAATTCTGATTATTGAAAAATATTGCTTTACTTTGTGGTAGTCATCTGAGGTCTTCGACCAGTCTTCCTATCACAAATCGAAAGGGACATTGAAAGATCTAATTAACTTGGACACTGAGGTAGTACTCAGTTCTGCAACAATTTATCTATTACATATGTAGGAAAGTGAAGCATAATGACTGGCTTGATGACTTTCAATTGTCTCCCTCGCTCATTTTAATTATTAGATGTTTACCTTGAATGATATATTATGATTATTCCCTTGCATTCTGAGTAGAATAAGGTGCTTCAAAAGTACATTACATTCATTTTTAGCTTACCCCATGACTGCATGCAGACGATGTCCCCAATGTTACCCTCGTATACGCAAGTGATCATTTACTAGATGAGTTTCATTCCGAGAGATGGTGCGCGTTGTCATCTACTGGTCTTTGCACCATGTGTTGGATATATCTACATTTTCTTCAGCCTATTTGTTGAGCATGAGGTTCCTTGATTATTTTGTTCAGAGTTTCTTGGCACTGAAGTTTCCCTGAACATCTCATCCACATTATAGAGAGAGACAGTGTGAAGCTCATTCGAAATGCTTTTTGTGAGGCGAAGTTTTTTTGTCACAAACACAAGAGGATACCTGAAACTGACTATAAGTGCTGCAGTAATGATGATTTACCTGGATTGGTGGCCACATCGCAAATCTGACTGGTAAAATTCAGTCTGCAGGAAAGAAAGGACTAGATACATCATATTACTTACTGCCTAGTATCCAGTCAAAGTAAGTAATGCACTCGTTTGATAAAAAGAATTGCAAATATAAAAAGCTGTAGTGGTAGTGTTGCTTCACTTTGGTCATACCAAGAAAGCTTCATTTCAGTTAGTTCTTTATTCAAGACAGTAATACTACTCCAGAATTTCGAATGTAAGGGAAGTGGATATTGTGGGTTAATAATGCTCTTGTAAACTGAGGATATTCTACGAGACATATTTAAGTTATCTAAGACGCCGATTTCCAAATACTTGAATTCATCAACATTAAACGTGGACTGATATGCAGATATATAACAAATAGGTGAAGTATCTTGTTGTGCTTATCTAAAGAATATCTTGTGGATAGATTCTGGTAAACAGAAGGATAATGCTAATCAGAACAGTTAATAAGAAAGGAATTACCTACATGTGGTTGAAATAGCTTAGATAACTAATAGTTACGCGAGACGCATACGAGATTTAAACTTAATTTTAAAAAATATTCACCTCATATTTTAAGCTTTCCTCCAAAGTTCTGCATGTGAATGTTGAATTAAAATGCTTATTCAATAATGTTGAAGTTGTTTCACTTTGACCTTAACACTAATTCATCTAAAAAAATTAAAACACACCAATCAGTAATGCTACCAACTCAAGTGATATTGATTTTTGTGTTTGTTGTCTTTGTAGTGGCTGTTAGAACATTCAGATAACAAGATCAATGAAATAAAACTTATTTTGACTTGCGACACTGTACAACTGACTGCCAATGTCATTGAAGAGAATCAGTCCTCACGACAGAAAATGAGTTAACCTTCCTGTTGAGTATTCCTACATGATAGATGAAGGCAAAGACTGGAACTCAAGAAAAACTAGTTTTCCGCTATTCCATTCGCTATTTGTATGCAAGTGAATATTTTTAGCCATGATTTTCTCGCCAAGTTCTTAGACAAAAAGATTTACTGTGAAGTGGTGTTGTTTCGAAGTTTATCAGTAGTATCTACGAGATAAAAAATAACGTATAGACAGTAGTTGGACCAATAGATTTGACTCCATATAATAGATCGCGATGTCTTCTCTGATGTTAGCTTACAATAATAAAAATAATTAAGAGGAATGAACACGATAGTGCAAGTAACATCCTACTTACTTCAGGAATCATCAGTCGATTACGTAGCATGATATTTAGCTACCACCTTGAACAACTGGTCGATTTCAAATATTTTACCAGTCTTCCCTTCACTCAACCAACATATATGTACATATAAATATACACATATATATATATACTTCTGTGTATATATATTAATATAAGGAGAACCGTCAGTTTTATCACACCTAAAGGCTACCTTCTTACAAACGTGTATCTAAAACTCACAACTCCACTACTACTTACTTCTGTCGTAGTTCGAATCTGCATACATGAGTTTAGAAACGTCACTTCATCCTGATGAATTTTATTTTTAGTTCATCTGATCGGATGATTACGTTTTTGATGGTTCGTCCTGTATGATTTTCCGCTCAGCTCAGATGTTTGCAAGTAATTAGCACTAATTACTCAATAATACTTGATAAAATCAATTTTGCATATAACATATTCATTATTGAGCTTAACATCCTAATGACGAAGAAAAGATACTTTATAACTGTTAATAGTGATTCTGCATCTAATATAGGATATCAGTGGCACATCTTGGTCCACGACTGTCGACAAGCTGTCTCTTCACATCATCTTCTACATGTCACGCTAAGACATGTCTCATCATGATTCAACTTGTTAGACTGAAGTCAGTCGCAAATTACTTCAAAGAATGTCCATATAAATACTTATCGTTGAGAGGTTCTAAAAGGCTTCCTGTCAAAACTCTATGTTTATACTCTGTGAAATCAGCAAGCTGGTACTGAATATACTGTCGGCCAATGTAGCTGTTTGTGAAATTCAGCCAAGGTTGTTGTAAATACATTTCCGGACACATCAAATCTCTGAAACCTATAAAGGCACTGACTTGACGTCAGGTTTCTGTGTCAACTATTGTCTATCTCAGCAGTGATTTTATGCGGCCACGCTTAAGGCATCCGATCACTTATTTGACACCATTCAACGTGCTACTTCTATTTCAGTCAGTACTGCTGGGATAAGTGAAAGAGCTCATTTAATAACCATCTCCCCATTATTGCTAATTAGTCTTTGATTTAGTTCAGGTGTCAAAATTATGTTCTAACATGTCTCATCATATGAATGAGCACACTCCTCTTCATTTCACAGGGCCTGAAGAAGAATGCAGTCTACTACAATTATGAAGTACATTAGTGATGGAAAAGAGACTCCACACTCAAATATTTCTACGAAAAAAAATATAATTCAGATGTCAGGGAAAATGTGTTCTTTTATCAGTTGTAGTTGAAAACTTTTGCTTCACACAGTAAATTTAAAAGAAGCAACTGTGAAAACAGCAGTCTTTAATGAACTCGACAATTTCAGTTGAAAAACCCGTCAACCAAATAAGCTTTTATAAACATTTCTAGTTATACAAGTTTGATTTTTAAGGTTAATCACAAAGAAATACTTCAACAGTGTAACAATTTGAACAAATGTACGACCTATACGATTTGTAAATGACACCATTAGGTGAATAATATTCACCAAAGTGCGTATTAACATATAAACTGAAGTGCCTGTGTAGATTTATTGCGATTATAAACAAGGTGACTTCGCAAAATACAAACGAATAAGTTTAACTCTTGTAAACTATATAGAGTGAAATATTAGAATTTTTCTTCTCTAGATAGTTTGAGGAAACATCACAATGAACAGCATACGACTAAGTGCTTCGATTTGCACATATCATAAGAAAACCAGCAGTTCGCCAGAAAAAAATTATGATAACAATAATTATAATACCGAAAATAACTCCGTCAAGAGAAGAGGGACGGGAAGGAAAATTATGAAATTAAAATAGAAATATGTCATCGATTGAGAACTAAGCTAACGACAGTCTCCTTTTCATACCTAGATAAAGGTGGCTTCAGCAAAGGCAAGCGCATCTTTATTGCCTTAATAATTATTGATTCAGTTTTCAATGACGGTGGTTGTTTGAATTCCAGCCAGCTATTCAACAGGCATCATTGAGTGAAATCAGTAGGATGTTTCGGAAAAACTGAAAGTCTCCTCCGCAATGTCATCAAGTCAAAAATGTTGTTTTATTATTTGATTTCAATAATGCGTATTATTCATCATAATGCTCATTTACCGTAAGTGGTATTCCCGAGTATTTATTTGAGAATATTACAATCACCGTTTACCCAGATTGTTAATTTTCTTCCGATTTCCTTCTTGTCATTCTTTCTTTTGTGTTACAATGTATACTACTTATCTTCAGTAAGTAATGGAAGTTAATTTTGTTAATTCTTAGCAATGAATTTACTCATAATAGCAGGTTATCTCTCTCGACATATTAATAATCTAATAGATGTTATAATTATCTCCCTAGAGTCAAACATTATTTGCTGTATATGCTTTATTCGTGTACCCTTTACCGTTGAACATTTTTATCCGTATAAATATGACGGAGAAGATTTGTAGCTCAAGTCGATGATTTTGATATGGTTGTGTTCTCTGAGCTGTATGGTTAATTTTGTGAAGCCTTCATCGGCTTACTAGGCAACATCTTCAGCGCATTCTTCAATTTGAGGTGAGCTTTTAGGTTTCTCCGTGTGTTTGTAAGTCATCTCTCCTGGTGACCGTGAACGTCATGATTGGTTGTTTTTATGTGTTTTCACACCTTCCAGACTATTTGCATTCGAACAGATTGCTTCCTTGACTTAAATTTTGACCCTTTGTCTGTGTGAAGTTTCCTTCTTATCACACCTCTCCGCTGTTTTTACTTATTGACGCAAACTAACTATGCTTTTTGATGGTATTTACACACAGACACCTCAGAATTTCACGTTTGTGTACTTTATTTCATTAGGTTTGTTTATTATTTTGTATATATATTGCGTTTAATATAGTACCGTCTTTTAGATACATCCTGTGTTTCCAGATTTTACACGTCACATTGCATGTGAATTTATCATTGTGCCATTTCCCCCCCCCCTCAAACAATGTAGTCAGTAGATCAGTATGAAAAGAAGCAATATTAGATGAGAAAAGCAATAGTCGCGATTTTCACGGAGTAAGTAAAATGCTGACCATCCTATCCGACGAATCTAAATTCATAAAACCAGCAAACGAAAAGAACATGACGGAACAAACTGAACAAAAACTAACTAACCTCCTCCGAAAACTGAAGACTGAATCATTCATCGATCCTGAAACCTTCGAATCGTTGAAACCATCGGGCTCAAATATACCCCGGCTATATGGATTACCAAAAGTGCACAAGAAAGACGTACCTCTCCGACCCATCCTTGATATGACTAATTCACCTTATCACAGTACCGCACAATGGCTAGTAGACATACTAGAACCAGTCAGAAAGCAAATCTCCCGCCACTCACTTCGAGACTCCTTCGAT
The DNA here is from genome assembly GCA_944472155.2 of Trichobilharzia szidati. Taxonomy (NCBI): domain Eukaryota; kingdom Metazoa; phylum Platyhelminthes; class Trematoda; order Strigeidida; family Schistosomatidae; genus Trichobilharzia; species Trichobilharzia szidati. The sequence continues at coordinate 99,822,121 of OX235276.1, forward strand.
TTTGTCGATTCCATCGAAAACGTCAGCGTTTCCAATCAAACCATGTTCTCACTAGATGTAGTATCACTGTTTACAGACGTCCCACTAACCGAAACAATATGCTTTATATGTGAATATATTGATTCAAAGGAGATGAACATTGGTATACCCACGGACTATTTGAAGGAACTCCTATTAAGATGCACTCTAAACGTCCAATTCACTTTCAATAATGAAATATATAGACAAAAAGATGGTATAGCTATGGGCTCACCACTCGGCCCGCTGCTTGCAGATATTTTCATGTCAAAGCTAGAAAATACACACCTAAAGAAAACAATAGATAACTTCGGGTTCTACAAGAGATACGT